>LN483516.1:718095-818216 GCA_900002565.1 Culicoides sonorensis | reverse complement strand
GTATCTAATTTTGCTCATTTTTGTAACAAAAATTATAATGCTTATCTTAATAGCAGTCAATTATCAAATCAGGTACGTTTTTTTTATCATACCAAGTAAAAATTTGCTTGAAAATTAACAAACATAAACATAAGTTCGTGATAGATTATAAAAAGAGTTTTTTGCAAGTTTTTAAGGTAACGCCTTACAAAAATGTCCCTGTTTTACTACGAAATTTCAATAATTAATTAAAAAATTGCTGCACAATCATTTTATTTAATTATATTTACATGAAATTGTAATGTGTACTTATAAGTGTATTATGGATAAATAAAATAAAAAATATGCTGAAAAAAAGTGTTTTAATCAAAATAAATAAATTTTAAATCCTTATACTTGAACTTTGAAAACTGCGCACTTTTTGTAGATGAAATTTGAAAACTGCGCACTTTTTGTATATGAAATTTGAAAACTGCGCACCTTTTGTATATGAAATTTGAAAACTGCGCACCTTTTTGTATATGAACATCGAAAACTGCGCACTTTTTGTATATGAACTTCGAAAACTGCGCACTTCTTGTATATGAACTTGTATATGAATTTCGAAAACTGCGAACTTTTCGAAAATTGAAAGTTTTTAAATGTAAACCTCCTCATGTTTATGTTTTTCTGGTACTTTTGAATTAAAAAAGGAATATAATTTTGTTTAAAAATATGAAGCTCAGGAACAGGAAAACATAAACATCAGGAGGTTTTTCGAATTCTAAATTCTAAAATGTTAACCTTTTTCGAAATTCATATTTGAAAAGTGCGCAGTTTTCGAAATTTATGCTCGAAACGTGCGCAGTTTTCGAAGTTCGTGTGCGAAAAGTGAGCAGTTTTCGAAGTTCATGTCCGAAAAGTGCGCAGTTTTCGAAATTCATATTCGAAAAGTGCGCAGTCTTGTATAACAGTTGCTTTAATATGCACCCTAAGCTTGAAATAAAACACAAGAATTAAAGTCAAAACAATCGCTTTATTTTTATTTTTATTTTTTAAAACTGCTTGAACAGTCATATTTGATTATTTTTACATAAAATTGTATTTTTATTAAAAAAACATAAATTTAGCGCGAAACTATCAATTTGATATAGACCCTTGCAAGGGCCGCATTTGCAGTGAAAACAAAATCAAGTTTTCAAGACTCTTTTCAAACTTAAATGGATCAAAGTAATATAATTTCCTCTCTTGAAAAATAATAATTTTCTTGTAATTTTCTATTATTAATAATTAATTTGTTCAATGCTTTTTGTTCTTTTACCCTGATATTAATTTAATTAAAGAGATTCTGTCTGTATTGTATTTTATCTGTAGCAGCACAAGACACTTAATCTAATAAAAAATAATAACCAATTTCTTGAAATTTTAAACCAAATTAATGTATCAAATTGATGCTATAAGAAAAGAAAATCGTTACATGAGTTAAAATTTTATGTCTTCTATAATAATCTAATAAATTCATGTCGGAGCACACACACATACACACAGATATATTTTTAACTGTAAAAATTACATCACATTTTATATTTCATGACAGTAATTTAATTTGAAATACGACACTTTTCTGAACACTAATTTGACATTTTGTGTGTGAGTGTACAAAAAAAGCTTAACATTTAGATATGTCACAAATTTATTTATATTTCATTAATTTTCATACATTATTGAATTTGAACTCCTTTTTTTTCTGAGTATGTTTGAAATGTAAAAATAACGAATATATTCTTATATAAAATTTCTTCTCTAACACTCATTGACATCATAGCAAAAATAAATTTACAGTCACGTTTTTTGAGCAATTTTACTGGACCATTGCTTATATATCTAAGGAAAATTCATCTCTGTTCAAGCAAAATTACAATAAAAACCATCTGAATGTTAAAACATCCTATTTTACGTCTGTCTTTTACGTGTCACCCAATGACAATATTCATGTCCTTTTATTTTGCACATTGACACTCATTGCATTAAAAACCATCACACACACACAAACTCAATATGGTTTAGTGCGTTTATACTCTTTTAATTTCATACCATCATCATTTTTTTTTGTTGTCACGTAAAAAGTAACCAAGTGTTGCGTTGAATCATTCAAATGCATGAATGACATTTGAACCGATGACAGGTAATCGTAAAAAAATTTCAACAAAAAAAAACTCACACACATTAATCTAACTAATGTGAGGTGGACTTTTCTGGTTGTATCATTTTGAAAAAAAAAAACAGCTTTGAGGAAAACGCAAAATAAAAGTAGTCGTTTTAAATTACATTTAAATGTGGTTGGGAAATGCCCGTGTTATGTTAATTGGCTTCAGGTTGTATCAAGTTCTTGATTGAAAATGATTTCAAATGAATTTTAATGGTGTAAAAATGTTATTTTCAATTTAAATGAAATTAGAACAGATACGGTCTGATATTGCATATTTTTAAGGGTAATTTAATATTCGTTGCATAATTTTCGGGTATATTTTTCATAATAAATGTCCTAAATCAGATTTTGAAGCAATTACTTTAAAAAAATCGTTCAATGGTAAATTGTGGCAAAAACGGTTTTGAAATTGCATTAATTTTGGTTTAAAAATTTGACTTGTGCGCCTTTTAACCACGAAGAAGGTGTCGTGACCAATTATAAAAGGAAAAAAAAACACAAGAAAGCACAAACAAATTTGAATTAAAAATTAAAATAAAACATACACACAAACATAATTATTTTATAATAACAATAAACTTTTTTTAAACAACAAAAAAAGGGCAAACGATATATCGACGCGGCACCAAAAACACTTTGTCTTGCAATATCAATAAGAGCAATGTTAAAAGGAAGGAAAAACTAAAACATGCACAATTTTCAGCTATTTAACGAAGAAAATATGAATTTATTATTTAAAAATATAGAAAATTTCATATTGAATTGCATGTCAGTTTATTTTCAACATCAAAATTTTTCAAGTTTTAACGGAACAACAAATGCAAGGCAAAAAAATATTTAATAGTTTCTTAACATGCAAAATGTATTTTCTGAAGAAAATTTATTCAAATATTATTATTCATTCATTCATTCATTCGTTCAATAATAACAATAATAATAAAAAAATTCGACAAATAAGCTGATACATGTTTAACGATAATATGGCGATGCAACTTCTTGTTAAAAATGAATATTTTTGTAAAATTTGTGCCCGAATGGATATGAATGCTAGCATACAACGACATGCAATAACTTTATAAATCGTTATTCGAGTGTATTGAATGTGAAAACATTGATTTAACCTTTTTTTTGAGGATTTCCCAATTAAATCAGCAAATTTTATCATTTTACATGTCGGCTTGTGACAGAACCTTCTCATGAGTACCAGATTCAAATTAAAATTCACATTTTCCCACTGATCTCCCACTGGTGCCCCACTGGCTCTCGGTTGAGGGTGAAGCGAAACTTTCAAAATGCGCTTACATGAGTCATTTATGACCAAATTTTATTTCAATTCAAAATGAAATCTTTAAAAAGTAAAAATAAATTCGAAAAACTTACAATTTACAAGTAGAAAACATTTTTTATTTTCAAATTATAAATAAAAATACCGTATCATGTGAAATGCAAGCCAAAAATAAATAGAAAGAATCTGTGTGTAGAAAGTGGATGAAAAATTGCGGTAGTATTTATAAGGCAATAAAATATTTGCTATGTCTAGTCATTTTTCTCGGTGCTAGCATAACATTTCATATCGCTATTTATTATTATCATTGAATGTGTATTTATATATTTTTTTATATTTCATTTTATATTCCAATTCAATGTATATTTCAACACTTTTGTTTATCGCCCGCAGACTATAAACTTTTCGTATGTTTCATCAAGTGCAATAACTTTTACAATTTTTATGTTATATTTTATCACAATGTGTGCAATTCAAGAGTATTTTGTCTCTTGGAGTTTCTTGTAGAAAAAAAATATAAAATAAATATTTTCCTTTTCAATATTTATGGTTTAATTCACCAGCTCTTTTATACAGAAAATACAGAGAATGAAAAAAACTGACACTCAAAAGTATGCATAACAAGACAAGCAAAATCCTGACCTACATCAATAATTTGTAGTGTTATTGCTTTTATTGCGATTAGCTGCGATTTATAGTTTTTTTTTCATATAAATTTTTTCAACAAAATCCATATACAGACAAAATAAATGATCACTAAATTTTATATTAAGGGTGAAAAGTTTAACGATGCAATTTATAGTTTTCCTTTAAAAAAAATACATTTAATGTGAAGAAAAATAAAATGATATTTTTACAGTTACTTTGAATTGAACTGACTCTTTTTATGTTTTTATTTGCTTGCTATGACAATTTCTACTGTATTTTTAATTTTTTTTTAAATGAAGTTTGAAATTGAAAAACGTCCTCGTTCAATTAACTCAATCCCAACAAAATGCACTTTTCTTAGCTGTTTAGTGGAAAGAATTTCCCAAATTTTCTATTATTTAATAAAAATGTAAATATAAATTGCAATGCGATAAAGGAGAAGTTATGTGCTCTGATATTTCGTTTAATACAATTCTTTTTCAAGAATAATAAAAATAAATTGACAAATTTAAATATTTTTTTGAAATGGTCGTACTGAGATTTTATAAAAAAAATCAAATACCAGGCGTCTCCACTATGTTTTGTGTATATTTAAACTAAAAATAATTTCATGATTCATATTTTTTTTGTTCTCATATCATTGGCATTAGAGTGTTTAAGAAATAAATTACGTGATTATTGTCAACTGTCATCAGAAACAAATTTCCGTTTAAATTTGGTTAAAAATACACTTTAAAAGTCACATTCTTCATTAACCAATAAACTCATTGAGTATAAATGTGCTACTTTATATTTTGATGTGAGAATATTTTTTTAAAATAACGTTCTTTGAAAAAAATAATACTAAAATAATCTGTTAAAAGTGTTTAAAAATTTAACGATTTAAACTTTTTTCAGTTCAAATCAAAATAAAATTATTATTTAATTTCAACATGTTCAATGTTCAAACTAGTTCATATCATTTCATGATATTTTCTTACCTTCCGGCATATTTATTGACATTAAAAAGATTTTCTTTTTGATTTTATTTTATTTGCTTCTCCTTTTGTTTAGTTCTGTGTTTCATTTTCATTTTTTTATGATGATATTAAATAAAAGGAAAAAAAAATTAAGTTTAAATGTCTTTTATTTCACTTCTTTATTTGTATCAAAACACAAACAGAGCAAATGGGATTTTTTTAACTTGATTATAGGAATGTTGAGTGTATAAATTTCAAAAGAAAACAAAATATGACAAGTCTTTGGTCAGAAGCACCACAATATATTGGCTGAGATTGGCGTATAAAGTGATAAAATGAAATGAAATAAATAAATGAATGAAAGGGAAAAAGTACATTATGAAAAGAGAGAAAATCTTCCTTTTATCTTGTTTTGTCTATGTGTTTGTAATAATAGCAATAATAATAATAATACAAAATAATATAAATCTCCGTATCGGTGTGTATTGAGCTCCTGTGTCTGTGGGAATAATTTTTCATTTTATAGAGAAAAAAAATCCTTTGCCATTTTTTTTTTTAAATGAAAGAAATGAAATATAAAAGCGGTTTCCTTTTATACGTAAAAAAATCACTAAGTCATGGGAAATACATATTTATTCAGTTCCCAAAGAGATTTTAAGCTTTATTGCAAGAGAAAATGAAAAGGAAAAAAAATAATTTAATATAAATGAAGATTATTATACACAGGAAAAATTTGTTTACTCTTGTCTTTTCGAGTTTCAGTTTTTTTTCCTTTTTCACATAGAAATTCTCTCTCTTAATTCCTTAGTGGTGCATTGCTGTGGTTTTTTTAATAGACTTGATTATTTTTTTTTCTTTTAACTTAAAAATGTGAACTTAAACTGTGTATCAAACAAAATATTTTAATCTAGATTAATAAACCTTGTTAGCTTTTAAAAGCACAGATCACATTTTAATTTTGAGCCTCATCCTTAATTATTTAATGTGATATTCAGAAGATTTAAAAGATTATCTGTAATAATTGCGATAATATAAAATAATGAAAACCATCACCAGGCTTTATAATGGCATCTCTGTGTTAAAATTATTCCTTCAAGGTATAAAATACATTTTTGTTCTATTGAAAATCAGCACGATACGATGACTTTCAGAAACGAACAAATTAATTACATCCATTTTTTTCTGTTGTTTCTTTTTGTATCTTTTAAAAGTGAAATAAAACGTTCGCCAATAATGTCCATATAAATTGCTGTTAAAGAAGAATGGAATGGAAAAATTTTCTTTTCCGCTTTATTGTAAACAAGAGATAATAGTAATAATGGATAAAATGAATAAATAAAAAGATGTAGAGAGGAAATTGTTCAACGAAAATCATTTAGATTGTGAGAATTACACTGTCCAGCACATTGGAGTTGTATCAAGTCAATATCGATTAATTTCTAACGAGTCTGGCTTGATTCTTCATCATGCGCCATGATGTGAAGTGACTGGGCTTGGTCTTGATTATTATTGAAATTCCGGTGTGAGGACAAATTAACCCTGATTTTGTAAAAAAAAGTCAATGGGTCATAAGAGGGTTCCGTGAGACGCAAACATATATGAGTTTTCCAAGAATTTGAAGTCATTATTGCATGATTTCTATAATTTTATCGTAATATTGAGCTCTACAGGTCTTGCACGATAACACCAAGAGCGGATTTTAGATTTTTAACGGTCCTAGCATTCTGTATGATTTTCTTTAAAATTTACGCTAAACTTAAATATTAAAAGATGATTAACTGCGGCTTTTCCGGCATTTCCCAGATTGTCCGCATGGCCAATCCGCCACTGGTTAGCACGTGTCTAGGAAGAGTCCCATACAAAAAGCAGTGAATTTTCTCACTGCGTCAGAAAATTTCAAATTCAAAAGAAATTCATTTTATTTGAACTCGACCCATACAAATATGAGGCAAACCAAAGCAATGTAATGCAATTTGTTGGCCAGTGTAACTTTTATTATTACTATTATTATCATTTTACAGATCGCGTCTTAATTTTAAAATCATCACGTATATCTTTTATTATAAAATAAAATAATAAAAGTTTGTTAAAACCGTCATTCATTATATATTTTTTTCCATTAAAAAATAAAATGAATGGCAATACAATATTTTATTTAGAAGAAAAGTAAAGAACAAAACACTGTTTGAAAATAAAAGTAATGATTTACAAAATGCATTGTAATTATTGTAATCAGTGTCTGGTAATGAAATAATGACGTTGTTGATGTTAACAAACAAATGTGCGGTATAATAAGGATTCGATTGCAATTACGGCATATTGTTGAAAGGGAAAGAAAAAAATTATTTGTAAAATAAAACAAAAGAGTCTAGATTTTCTTTTTCCTTACAACATTTTTTTTTGTGCTGATTCTTTTATAAGAAAAGAAAAGAAAATTAATACTCATTGAACAAGTTTCTGTTTTTAAAACGAATGAATTGAATTGTTTAAATTGACAAGAGTTTTCAAGATGTTTTCAGGTAGGCACACACACACATTTATATCCAGTTACATATTACACTAAATGATTAAAATGTTTATAGATCCCATTATTTTATTTTCTTTTTTTCTTTGAGTACTCACTTCATTTATTTGTCTATCAAAATAACAATGAAAATAAACTTTCAAATATTTTTCCAGTGTTTCGTTAAGGGGTGTTTTTTTTTCATGCATCTCAATAAAGGTAAATGATTATATTCTCCGCACAACAGAAAAAAAAAGTAAATGAAAGATCTGTTTATTTTCTTAAAAGATTTTTTTTTCTTTGCGTCATGAAATGTGCCTTTCAAAGCAATTGACGTTTATTATTATAATAAAAAGAAATTTTCTTTATAAATATAAAAAAAAAAAAAAATGAGAAAAATTTTCTTTCATGAATGTAATAATTTATCATATTCATATCCATTACAGCATAAGAATGTTAAGTCTTTTTTTTTGCCTTTGAAATTATTCATAAAAGGATGAAAAGCGTAAGAAATGAAACAAATAATACATTATTAAGGTTGAAAATAAAAAAAAATTAAATTGAAAAGAAAAGAAAAGTGATGTTACAGAAGATTCAATTGAATTAAAATTTAATGTGGTATGTTAAAATATTTTTACATGAAATTTAATGATGACTGAGATGTTTCAGTGCATGTTAGGAGAAAATTTGAATTAATATTCATTTGAAAAAGTTCGTTTTCAATAAATTTACGGACATGTATGATGAAAATTTCCGAGATGCCTGAAAATTCAATGATTTTGGAAAATTCTGACATTTTTGACATAGTGCCATGTTTGCAGTCGGTTATTTTGATTTTGAAACGAGGACTCACAATACTCGCTTTTTTCTAAATCGACGAAAAATGTTCATCACAACCAAATTCAAGTTCTTCAAATAAAAACAAAGTCATACTAAAAGCCTCCTCATTTCCAATAACATAACTCTCATAACAATCTAAAAATTTATAATTTCAAGTTAATTAACTCTGAATCTCATCTCATATCCTCATAAAATTTCGTTTAATGAATTTAACTTTCAGTTACTAGATAACCAAAATCTCCAAAGGATTACAACCATGATTTTAATTTTAAAATTCTTAATTTATTAACATTTTTTAACATTCACTCTAAATTTTTTTACCATCAGATAGACAATCTGACATTCACTGTACATCATAAGACTCAATGTAGACATAAAATATTTAAAACTCATTCATTACACAATTTCTCACAGGAATTAAATTTTGTTGGATGAATTTATTTTATTTTTTTTTTTTGTTTTAATATAAAAACTTTACGTACATTTTTACTTTAAATGAAATAGAGTAAACCAAAATAATAAATTTTCTAGGTATAATTTTAATGAAAAACTACAAGATGAAAAACACTGAAATAATGATTAAGCTAAATTATGCATACACCTGTTTTACTTATTATTATGATGTTGTTTCATAACTAGTTAATGTATGAAATTGTGACGTTTTAACGACCAAAAAATTTAATTTTTAATGCATCAACATGAGTCTATATCAAATCATTCTATGGCGGTCTCAACAGACGAGAACCAGACGGGTCCATTGTGCATACCCATTATCATCATATGTGATGAAGAAGGAATCAAATCTAGAGAAAGATCTGAAGAAAAAAGTCCTCTAGACCTGGTTCAGTTCAGAAAAGTGACCACACCTGAAATTTTCTTTCATTCCATGCTCTTCTAGAAGCACCTTGAAAAAAAATTTCATGTAAAATTACAGGCAATTAAAATTGAAGTTCAATTTCAGCTTTTCAATTTAATTGAAAAACACAATATTCAAATTTGTTTTCTTAATTGAATAAGAAAAAAAAATAGAAACCATATTTTTATTTTTTTATATTGTAAATTTCATTAAAAAATAATTAGGGAAATTGATACAAAATAAGCTTCTTTGAATAAAATGTAAGGAAATTATATTCAAAAAAAAATCTCATCCTGGTCTAACATTTAAATATTTCCACGTATTATTATCTGGGTCCATTATTCTCGGTATCATGAAATATTAATGAAATGAATAAAAACATTCTAAATACACACATACATAGAAAATCTAACCAAAAATGCCTCAAAACAGACGCAGAAAATGTGTACAAGGTAGAAGAGATGTAAATTTATAAGGCATGTGGTGTGTATTATAAGAGGACACACAACAACGATTTTATATTTAAAAAAATGGAAATATATTTACAATAATAAAAAGTTCGTGCATTTTCATATACATTTTATTTAAAATGCTGAATTATACATAATGTATTTTTGGGCAATGAGAAACTAGACAGCGACCACAGAATTTTTGCTAATTTCATAAAATATTAAAACATTTTAAAGTATTTTGTGTTCTTGCTCGATGGTGTGGTGGTTGTGGTTCAAATTTTCATTTTTGTCTGTACTGTACATCCATTTTTGTTGTTATTTTTCCTCTATAAATTTAAAATACAAAAATTAAGCCATTTACGTAAGAAGAGGAAAAAAAAATTGTAAAGCCATGTCATTAACTAGGACATGTGTGTGTGTGTGTGTCTGTTATTTTTGGTCAAAATAACACGTAACCATTTATTTTGAACACATACGAATTACATTCAGCTGATGTTGCAAAAATGGACAGAGAGAAGAGGCTTAATTTAAATATCTGTTGTTTGCATGTGAAAACTACATGTTAAAAGTCAAGCAATACCGTTCATGATGATGATTATGATGCAATATGTTAGAATTAGTTTAGTCCAGAGATATAAACAGTAAAAATTTAATATTGGAAAAATTAATTTTTACTTTGGTTTATTATTATTAAATATTTCTCATTACATTCAACGTCGGATTCACAACACCACAGAATTTTACTGCATAATTTTATTAAATTAAATAATAAGCGAAGAATAGAAAAAAAAATTTTACATGAAAATCTTTTTATGAAAAATTGGATGAAATTGTATGTTTTTGTATATTAAATTTTTGTAATAGCAGTGGTCAGTTTGCATAATAACAAATTCAAGCCATGCCAGAAAAATGTAACGTAAATCATAGAAATAGCGAATGAAGAGTAGTTCAAAAAGCAGTGCAAGGCATATGTCTGCATGTTGGTGGTGCGCGAGTCGTAACCATTGAATTTAAATTGTTAAAATCTTGTTTGAAATTAAATTTTTCACTACATTTGCAGAATTTTTGGGATGCATTTGAGATATTGAGTGGTAAGATGGTTCAAAATTGGAATTTTCTTGGCCATTTTTAAATAACGAAAATCCATTTTAAAATCGAAAAAACTTCACCAAGGTTCCTCCTGCCATTTTCAGTCTAAATTCCACCGCTTTTAAAGGAATTTCATAGACAACCATTGCTATTAAAAGCATTTTCATGAAAATATACATTTTTTTTTGGTAATTTATGTGACAGGATGATAAAAAATTGTGCTAAGTCTACCATATGAAAAAAAATTACAGTATACTACAAATTGCAATTTATGATTCTTTATTATTATATGCAAATAAAATATTTGTCGTTGGATATAAAATTTAAAAAGAATTTATGTTCATTTGTTTAGAGAATTAGGAGAAAAAAAATGATTGTGTTTCTATGTAAAGTATGAAGAAGAACGAAATTTTTTTGAAGAATTAAATGTAATTCTATGCAAAATTATACACTTTAAGCAGAAAACCTAACTGGAAGTTTTTATTTTTAAATTTGAATTTCAATTTCATGAGCACAAAAGGTCTCAGTGAGAACTCGAGCGAAATTGCTGATTGGTTTTGTTGGAGGAAGAAGCTTATTAAAACGAACTTTGACTCATTAGCTTTGAGATGAGGCTCAGAAATTGGGCTCAAGATTCGAGCTCTAGAGCCTAAAACGGTCAGAAGCCCAAATTTTTACAAAATTTTCGATAGGTCCCATGGAAATGCACTTTTTTAAATCGCCCAGTGGTTAGTATTTCATTTTTTTTGCGTTATTTAATATTTTTTTAAATGTTACAAGCACATTGATTCATTTTTTGAACCAATTTTCCGTTATAAATTATCTTTTCCAACTATTTTCAACTTAATGTGTATGAAACAAACAAAATCATACGAAACCCATTATTACTATTCCTCAAATCCGGGAACAACTGTAAAAACTCCCCATATTCTGCCATAAATCATGCACCAGTACACCAAACATAAGCTCATACCTCATAATCCTATAATCTCATACAAAAAAAAGAGACAAAGCGTTAAAGAATTTAAAATCTCCCAAATGAATACAATTCTATATTTTACACATTTTCACATGATAATTCAAGATACGTGACTGTCTTTTCACTGTCTCATACTTTATTTATCATCGTACAACGTTTCCTTATTATTATTGTTATTGTAACATTTTTTTTGTCTTGGTGTGCTCTTGCATAAACGTTACTTTAAACGGAGAAAAAAAATACCTGGCGTACTGTTTTGTTGTTGTTGATATTTTTTTCTTTTCCTAAATCCTTGTGTTAAGATAATAATATTAATATAAAGACCTAAATAAGTTGTCATACTTACTAGCAAGAAAAAAAAATAAATATGAAACAAAAAATATGGTAAAGATCGTCACAATTATTCTTCTCATGCGTGTCACCGTCATACTTGACGTTGTGTGTCGTAATGTAATATTGCATATTTTTTTTGTTTTAAAATGAAAATGAAAAAAAGAAAAATATTAGAAACGCTTATCAAACAAAGGTACACTAATAAATTCATATGCGAATGAAGTGAAAATGAACGTAACAAAAAAAAATACGACAAGGTGTATTTAAACATTTATCTTCATTTTCCCAGTTTTATTTCTTTAAATGTTTTTTTTCCTTACTTGCATTTTCATTGTTATATTATGTGATTTGTCATTTTTTTTCATCTACATTTTAAATTTAATAAGAACACCTTTCGGGAAAGCAAATAAAAATAATAATGAAGATGACAAGTCTTAAGGAAAATGAAAATAACAGGAAGATCATGCCTAGAAACTGAATAAAAAAGAAAATATCCTTTCATTTGGAAAAATGAAAAATTTATATTTATACTGAAAGCACATCATTCGGTTTTTTTTGTGTGTGTGTGTATTTCATTGTTATAGATAAACCGTTATTATTATTTTACGGTTGAAATGAATGAAAAACTTCTTTTTGTTTTCATCTTTATTTTTTTTTTCATTTGAAATATCTTGTAAACAGTGTTATGTACATTTTTCCTGGAGGCTTGTTTCTTTTTCCTTGGTCTTGGCTTATTTATGTCTTTATAAATCAGT
Organism: Culicoides sonorensis; assembly: GCA_900002565.1. Classification (NCBI taxonomy): domain Eukaryota; kingdom Metazoa; phylum Arthropoda; class Insecta; order Diptera; family Ceratopogonidae; genus Culicoides; species Culicoides sonorensis. The sequence continues at coordinate 805,350 of LN483516.1, read as the reverse complement.
TTTTTTTTTTGTTTATTAAAATTGCAGAGAAAGGGGGTATTTAATTATTTTAGAGAGGAAATAATTTCTGTTATTTTTCATAGGAAAAGTCAATTTTTATTTAAAATTTGTCGTTTAATTGACTTTTTTCATCAAATTTTACACTCTTATTGTAACACTTATAAATTTTTGAGGCTTTGGAGGCCAACTTATAAGGATCTCAGAAAAAAACTCAGAAAAATTGAACTTTTAATGGTTTTAAGCTGGACGTGACCATTCTGAGGTTTTAGAGCTTTAAGGTTGAAATGGATTCCAAAGACAAATCGTCTTGATCTCAATTTTCTAACAAAAATCAAAATCGCGTTCCAATCGACAATTCTCTGCCTATTGATGGCCTCGTCAAAAGTGAACTAAACATATTTTTGCATTTATGTAACCATTTTAATAGTTTTCGTATCGACCAATAGATAGCGCCATAAAAATGTGTACGAAAAACCTCTAGATGTCGCTATATTTGGACTATGTCGATTTTAGCTCAAAGTACTGTAAATTTTGAAGGAAAATATCCGTCTGATTGAAAAAAGAGCTTTTGATAGAGAAACTGCCAACGTACAGGTCAACAGACCATCCATACACACGTACAAGTTGGCACCAAGACCAAATATTTTCTGAATCTGAAGCCTGACTCTATAATGGCTTTAACTGGCCTCCTCTGAATTCAATTCATTCTCATAATCCTTAGCATTTGTATTCCAATATTTTTATTTTATTTTTTTTGCTTTTCCACTCACATAAAATATACATTTCGCGATTAAGTAACGATAACGAATGAAATGGTTTAAAAGTGGGTGACAAATTAAATTACTTCATGGTAAATTATTTTCATTTCATTCTTTTCTTCTGTCTCACAATTTTATTTCTTTATATTTATTTTCATATTATTTTCTGTTTTATTTTACTTTCAAACCAAATTAAATAAAAAAAAAATTGTCTTGTAGCATTCAATTTCTTTAAGTTGTGTATAAATATATATTTTTATTTTAATAGTAAACATTCTTGACAATTGTTTCTCGGTACAACATTATTATTATTTTTTTATTCTTAAATAATTTTATTTCTTCTATCTTTTTTATTTAGCTCTAATGGAAGGAAAATGATTGCAATTGTTAAATGGTGTAAAGATAAAAATAAATTATGTCTTTTGTTATAAAACATTTTTTTTTTTGCTTCATCCTTGTTATTAATGTACATTATTGTTGTAATGATTTAGTAACATTTTATTTTTTTTTTACATTTAAAGTGCATTTTATATTATTTTTTGCACGGATAATTTATTTCCCATAATAAATTTAACCCAAAAAATGATTAAAGTCATAAAATATAATCATCATAATAATAATAATTATTATAATTATCATGTTAATAAAACTTGTACCTTTCTCATTTGATTTTAACTATCATAGTATATTAAAAGTGTGTAGTATCTGACCATTATGTAATTACTTTCATCATTTTATTTTATTGTTATTATTACTATCATCATCACCATCAACATGATTCTAATAATAATGAAAAAGGTAGCATAAAATAACATTTTGTGAAGTACAGACAAAGAGAGTTCTTCATAAGAGTCTGCAAATGAAAAATTATTGTATTGAGTGAAAATTACCTACAATTATTATCAAAGTATTCTGATTATGTGGTACACGTGTCATAGTAAAATGCAATGAAAATGATGTGAAAAACATAAAATTTGTATTAAATTATAATTATTATTATTTTTATAATTAAATAAAAATATGCAATTCACGTTCAAACCTTGCTTTTATTATCATTTAACAATTAGTTTTTTTATTTATTCATTTATTTAAAATTAACTGTGGTTATGATTTTGTTTGAAGAGGATTGCACTTATTTACTTTTTTTTATGTGTGCAATTTGATATTAAATGGGATAAAAATTGAAGCTGTAACTTAATACGATGTGATAAAACATGCTCTGATTTCATTTTAATATTAACGATTGAATTTGTTATTTTTTTCCTTATTTAAAATTTAATTTTAAACCATAATTCAAATAAAAAAGGTCATTTAATTAATTATTGAATAAATATTTTTTTTAATTTCCTGTTTGAATTTAAATATTTTTTTAAAGTTTTTTTTATGAATATCAAAAATATATAAAGGGCGTTAAATAGCAAATTGAAGGGAACATTGAGGTCAAGAAATTATTAAAATGTTTTTTTTTAAACAAATACAGGGAGCTTTCAAATTTGAATTTACGTCGTTGCTGAAATTTCTTAGATTTTTTGACTCCTGAAAATGATTTTTGATGCTTTCTTTTTAGTCTATGCATATAGTGCGGGTGGTTTGCGGGGCATATCAGCTTTCAGTGTAATTTTCATTTAAACTTCCCCATTCTTAATGACGACCTGTATTCGTGCCACAGAACGTCAAAAGGTTAATTTTACATATTTCATAATGACCTATCAATTACGTGAATTATTTATTCATATTTACATTTAAATTTATATAATTTTTTGCACTGTAGACGATATGCATTGAGTATCATATTTAATTTTTAAACTACGAAAAAGAGGCATAAATAAATCTTTTTTGTTATAATTTAAAAAATAATCAAGTCAATTAAATGAATAGCAAAAAAAATTTTTATTATATTTTCATATTAAAATACAATTATTAAAAATATGGCTGATCCTGATAATGCTTACTATTAATTTAATTGATTTTGAGTGGACCAGAGTTGGGCCATGAATTGAAATTTAAAGGAGACCACGTTGGATGCAAAATTGGATACCTCAAAGCCCCAATAAGCGTCAATGAGAGATGTCCGTCTACGGACCAAATCAATTTGAACTGCGGGGCATTTTCAAGTTAGAGTGTATGGGTCGAACTTTTTGAGCACCTAGATTTTTTCAAAGCCTGGCTGATAGTACGATTTAAACAGAGGTGACACTTATCATAAACAACGAACCTGATAAAGGTCTGCATACACATTCAGTTCCATAATCAAAATTCCATTCCTCTATAATTTGATTATTTTTCCTTAACTCATTTTTTTTACTCAATTTTCTTCCTCTCTCAACCAAACACGAAAAAAATAAAACATTTATTTTTTGATTTTTCATACCACACACCATCCAGACATGCGACAAATAAATAAAAATAAAACGAAAATAACACAACAAATGAATAAATTTTTTTTTGTCGTGACAGCAAAGTAATAAAAATATTTTTGGCAGGTAAGTCACAATTTATATTTATACATTTCCAGCCAAAATAACATGATGTTATTTATAGTTGTATATTTATGTGACAAAATAAGAAATTGTTATGTTAACCAAAATAATATTGATAACACTATTCTACAAATTGGCAAAAATTGAGCCGCAGAGCGGCCACTATGATTTTCAAAAACTGTGTACAAAATGTGATCGAACGAGCCCTGGTAGAGATCTACAGCACGTCAGGGACGGTAGTTATCAAGCTTTGGATTTCTATGAAATTGAAGCTATTTTAGTGCACTTGGAGATTTTTATAAAAATTTTTTTCTTGTTTTTTTAGGTTTTCATGATTTAATTGTAAATAACAAACGATTATAAGTATATTTTGTTCCTAGAACTTTTTTCATTTTCGAACTAAAAAGTGAAAAATAAGGCATTACTGAATAGTTAGAAAAAAAAAAATTTAAAGGCCTTATTTTTCACTTTTTAGTGCGAAAATGAAAAAAGTTCCAATTATAAAATCTTCTTATAATTGTTTGTTTTTAACGATAAAATCATAAAAACCTAAAAAAAAAAGAAAAAAAATTTTATAAAAATCTCCAAGTGCACTAAAATTGCTTCAATTTCTTCTAAATCCGAATCTCGATAACTACCGTCCCTGACGTGCTGTAGATCTCTACCAGGGCTCGTTCGATCACATTTTGTACACAGTTTTTGAAAATCATAGTGGCCGCTCTGCGGCTCGATTTTCGCCAATTTGTAGAATAGTGTAATAAAATGTCAGGTTCATGGAATGCGTGACCAAGCCTTTGACTTACAAATATTATCAATATTGCAATTTCAATCTCATGACATTCTAATTGGTAAAATGAAACCTTTTTAAATCAAACAAAAACTTACCTTAACGCATGACTTATGTTTTATTTGACATTCTAAGTTAATTTTTTTTAAAAGAAATAGAAACCTAATTCTAATACTTTGTTTATACGCTCTTTGTAATTCAATATTTTATTAAGGTGCTTTGCTTTAAACAAACATACAAATATTAAAATGAAAAAAAAAACGTATATTAACAATACAGCACACGCCATGGTTTGTTCAAAGTGATGACCTCACAAGCCAAAACATTTAATTAATGCACACTAATACATTCAATCAAAAGAAGAAACCTTTTTGAATGTTTTCTTTGTACAAAAAAAAAAACAGACACAACGAACTATACAACTAACTTTTATTATATGGCTTGAAATCGTTTTTCACACATGAAGGAACATCAAGCATTTCAATCCCATATTGTTTTACAAAGAGTGCACACACACACATTTACATACATGAACTTTACATATCATCATTCTCTTATCCATCTGCTAAAGTCAACCTTTGCCATGCATTACCATTTTTTTATTTTCAATGAAATAACATAATATATGCATTTTTATTTAGAAAAGCCGAATGAATGGTAAGAGTGCAAGCACCTTGTTGAATATTTCCGGTCATGATGATGATGACGGTACACATTTTTTTTCTATTAAAAGGTAGATTGGTATCAATAAAATTTGTTTTGCCATAACAACAAAAATATCTGAATGCGTTTAATATAAACTTTATCATTTCACAAAAAAAAATAGCGCGTGGAAACACTGAATGGAACTTGAGTCCAATTTCTTTAATTTACGTATACAATCGAAATAATGTAAATATTTTAAAAATGTAAGCGCCAGATGTTCGATGCCATGTGCGAATATTCATTTAATAATAATGAAAAAAAAAATGTAAAGAATACAATGAAAATATAAAAGGGAAGGAACAATGCAAGTAAGTAAAATTAAATTAAAAGGAAGTGAGCACATACAATTTGAATAAATGTATACAAAAAAAAAAGAAATCGGTGTAATGCGAGGATTACAATGACACAAGAATTAAAATGGACATATAATTAAATTAATTTCAGATTTCCTTATGCAAAAATGAAAAAAAATGGAAAAGGAATTTAAAGCTTAATTTGATAAAATGTATTTGTAAGTGCATTTTTAGGTGGAATAAATTTAAAAGGTATTTTCTTTGGTTTATATTTGTAGACCCGAGAAGCCCAGCAAACGTTAGAAATTTGGAAGTAATAGACTGACTCGGGCATTCCTCGATTTTTATCAAGGAGACCACAATAGAACTCTTTGAGACCGCGGTGGTGCCCTTGTAGAACCTAACCTAGACCGACTCGGCTTTGGAAATTGTACGATGCAGTGGTCAGCGTGTTCGACTATCAATCTTAAGGTTGGCAGTTCGATTCTCGCTCCTGCCATTAAACTTTACAATCTTAAAAGTCCCTTTTTCTGGCTACTCACTTTGAGTTAAAGGCTAGATAAAGGTGGCGACTGCTTGATGATTGCATGCACAATAGGCCCGACTGATGGCCTGTATGAAAGCTTAATGCTTACAAATCTGATCTGACTCGACAAATTCAAACGTCGCCAGTTTCGGTGAACGTTGGTCGTTGGAATTCCATGACCAAAAATTTCCAAGGACTTAGTTCAAAATTTAAAAAATTGAAGAATTATTCAAAATTCAGGTGTCCGATTTCCACAATCTCCTCTTAACATATCAAAAATATTACTAGAAAAATTTCAAACTAAGCTAACTATTAAAAAATAAAAACACATCAGTTACATAACACTGCATATTACGTTACGTGAATGAGCAAAACAAAAAAGTACTTCAACAATTTAGTTTAGTGCAAAAAGTTTTAATATCGTAATACAAAAAGTAAATAAAATTCGTTTTTTGTGTAGCTTCCGTTATAACATTAGAAATAAAATGTAATAAAAATGCAGGAACTGGAAGTGATTTAGTTTGAAAAACATCAAACTTTCTACAAAATTACTATTTAAACCATAATATTTGTTTGAAAACAAATTGCTGTAATTGTAATTGAGTGTTGCCTTTGAATAAAAAAACAAAATATTATGAAAAAAAAGCAAATTTTGATTTTTTAGTGCATTTCGTAAGAAAAAATGCACTATTACAGACGGTTTGTCCGCCGTCACTCCGTAAGTCTGTTTGTCCGAAAGTTTGTCCGATCCACGCATAACTCCGGAATGGTCCATCGGAGCGAGGTCGGGTTTTTTTATTAGACAGAGGAGGTCTTAAGGATGATTTTAAAATCATTAGTTCTGAGATTGGGCTCATAGATTGGGCTCCAGAGCCTTCAAAGCCTGAAAAACCGTTAAAACGGTTAAAAATTTAAAATAATTGATAATTGGTTTTTTGAATGGAGAAGTTTACTACAATGAATTTTAACTTAATGGCTCAGAGATTAGGCTCAGGAATTGGGCTCAGAAGTTGGGCTCAAGAAATAGGCTCCAGAGTCTGAAAATGGTCAAAAGCCCAAAATGTCCGATTTTTTCAAATATTTTTTTTAAATTTTCAAAATAGCGAAAGTTTTTCAAAATGGTGCAAAATTTTCAAAATGACCGTTATTTTCAAATTGATCGTTATTTTCAAATTGACCGTTATTTTCAAAATATCGGTTTATTTCAAAATTAATTATATTCAATCAAACGAGTCCCATAGAAATGCACTTTTCTAAACCGCCCAGTGGTTAGAATTTCCCATTTTTTATGTTTAATTTTATACTTCAAACGTTTTCATAGTTAATATTTTTGTAATTTTCCAGTGTGAATTTACTTTTCTCATAAACAGAAGATTCAATTGAAATGAAACAGATAAATTTCTGCCAATTTGACTCTTAATTAACGAGTTATTTACATGGATATGTGCCGTGATTCTATTTTTAGCAATTTTTTTTCTTATAAAAATAACAATTATTTTCATAAAAATTTCAATATCAGTTAAATGATTTTATTTGCATGTGTTCAATTGAGATCTCAGTGAGTTACCACTCATTCATACAAAATTTCATTCATTTGAATTCATACACATAAAATATGTACAAAGGAAAAGTGAGATAGCAATACCGGTACATTGATATTGTTGTCTTTTTCTAGAATTGTCAGACACATTCATAAAATTGAGAACGAGTTCGTACAAAAATTGGTCGAGTCCACGTTCATTCACAATGTGATGCGCAAACAATGAATTTTATTACGTTTTTTTACATTTCGTTTCGTTTATGAGCAATGCCTAAAGTACACGTCATTACATTACACGTATATTATACGATTCTTGTTCAGAACACGTCAGTCGAGAATAGAAATTTTGACAATTCAGATGTGCAAAAATAAATTTGTGATAAAAATTTAATATTTATACTAAAAATTTATAATAAAAAGGAATTAAAATGAAAAGCACACAATTAATAATAAGTTTAATAGTAAATTTGTGTTTTTGTATTGTGATAGTGCAAGCGGGTCGTGACTTTTATAAAATATTAGCAGTATCACGTAAGGCAACAACAAATGAAATTAAAAAAGCCTACCGAAAATTAGCCAAAGAATTACATCCCGACAAAAATTCGGATGATCCAAATGCATCAGAGAAATTCCAAGATTTGGGTGCCGCGTATGAAGTGCTCTCTGATCCAGATAAGCGTAAAAAATATGATCAGTGTGGTGAGGAATGTGTTAAAAAGGAAGGTATGATGGATGGATTTGATCCATTTGCCTCATTTTTCGGTGATTTTGGATTCGGCTTTGGAAATGACCAACAACAACACGAAACACCCAAAGGTGGCAACATTGTCATGGATCTCCATGTAACACTGGAAGAACTTTATAGTGGTAATTTTGTACAAGTCACACGAAACAAACCAGTTATGAAACCAGCAAAAGGTACACGTAAATGTAATTGTCGACAAGAAATGGTAACAAGAAACCTCGGGCCAGGTCGTTTCCAAATGACACAAGAAACGGTATGTGAAGAGTGTCCCAATGTGAAATTAGTGAATGAAGAAAGAGTTTTGGAGATTGAAGTTGAGCCGGGCATGAAAAATGGTCAAGAAATTCCATTTGTGGCTGAAGGTGAACCACATATCGATGGAGAGCCTGGAGATCTTATATTCAAAGTAAAAACCGTACCACATCCCATTTTTGAACGTCGTGGTGATGATTTATACACAAATATCACAATTACATTACAAGACGCCCTCATTGGATTTGAACTTGATATTAAACATTTAGATGGACATTTAGTTACAATTAAACGTGAAGGTGTAACGTGGCCTGGAGCAAAACTCCGCAAAAAGGGCGAAGGAATGCCAAATTATGAAAATAATAATTTATTTGGTGTTTTAGTGATAACCTTTGATATTGAATTTCCTAAAAAAGAATTGACAGATGAACAAAAAGAACTTATCAAAAAAATCCTAAATCAAGCCTCAAATAACAAAGTGTACAATGGATTTATCAGTAGCAGTAATTAAATTATTATTTAAACCGAATTTCTATAAAACTCAACTTTTAAATACCAAAAGATAACAATAAATTACTTGATCACCCATTTTCATGCCATAATTTAGCTCACTCTTGTCATTTAAAGTGTATTTTCTTTACTTTCTTTAATGATAATAGACATTTTATGACACATTTCACGCATTTATGAATTTTTGATGTCTATAATGAAAAGTTTTGTATGATAATTATACAGAAAAAAGTTATTTTATAAGAAAAAAAATACAATAAGATAATTTAAATTAATAAATAAAACCTACATTAAGAAGTAGTTAATTACAAAAAAATTAATTCTATTTTTTCTGTCATTTTCTTCCATAATTTTATTATTGTATGTCCCTTTATTCGTTCTTTGTCATTTCAATTTCCCCATCATTAACCCTTTTACCGCTGTTTAAACAAAGATGTTTCATCCCAAGCAAATAATAAAAAAAAAATTAACTGAATTGGAGTTTGACGATACCCAAAATTCTTCTATGGCCTTATTCTAATCTGAAAATCATCTCAATTCTGTTATGTTACCTGAAACCATTTCTTTGAGTTTGCTGAATTTTTATTTTTAGATTCATGGCCATAAAATTTCGTCTTTTTTGTTACAAATACATTTCATTTCATCAGATTCATCGTTTTACATACCTGAAATGGAAAAAAAAGGAGAATGTAATAAAATAAAAAATGAAAATAAGAAAAATTAATTAAAAGTAAATATTGAGATAACATTGCCTGGTTTTGGTGAAATATGAAACACATAAAAGAGAGTGGTGAAGCAAAGAAATTTCATTTATTATTTAACATTTTATTTATTCATAACTTTGCCTCAAAAATTTGTCATCCTTCATTGAATTGTTTGTATGTAGTGGTGCTATAGGCGTTTGTAAATTAAAAAAAATAAAATTGTTGCCATAACTTTTATTGAATAATAAATGTGATCCAATTGTTTAAATAAAAACAATTGAATTTGTATGAATCGAAAGCCATATGTTCATTAATTTGCATTTTGTTATGTAACATGGTGGAGCTGTATCCCGCTGACCATCAACTTTAGTATTGAAATGATTGATGTGATTTTATTAACAAAACATGGTACGTGATGGTATAAATTTTGATTTTTCCCTGTACCTTAAAGTCCTTTGAAAAAGTAGTAAAAATCATGGTGGTCCCCTATTTTTTTGACATAAAACAAACACATATCAAAATAAGTCAATTTTTCCGTGTGCGTAAAGTCAATCGTACAAATCCTACTTTTTTTATTTCCAAAATAAATATAAATATATCACATCACATCACATGTGAAATATAACGAACTCCCCACCTGGTTTATAATTAATCTTAATTGAACCAATATTAAGCTCGGCTATATCACATTAAAAGTAGACATACACCAAAAAGTAATACCACTGGGATATTTTTCATATTAATACAGACACACACACACAAATAAATAAATGTTCGAGTTCACACCATATTAAATTTACGTTTTCATTTATTCATGTTCATTTATACAAACAACAACCAACATTGAATAATGCAAAAAAATGGATGATTTTTCATTCTACACTTAATTTTTTATTTTAACATTTTGTGTGTACAATCAACATCATGTATGTCGTATAGTGATTGTGTAGTTTATTTAATGTTTTTTTTTCTCATTTTTCATCCAGGTTTTTTGTATAATGAAAATAAAAATGTCTGTATATTTTGCAATTTACAATCTCGTTAATCAATTAAAATGAAAATTTGATTAACAATTTACATAAAAAAAGGACATCAGTGAGACAGTTTCATTTAATCAGTGTAAATTATAGAGTTAGGGTTGTTAAGTAAAGGACTGTCAGCAATTTTTATAATTTTTTTATATACAGCTGCAATTAAAAGAGATGAATGAAAAATGAAGAGGTGATTGCAATTATGTCAGATCAATTCATTTTATTATCAATTAAGAGTCTTAATTTAAGACTACAGATTCTTCAAAAGAAACTCATTGTGTTTACAGACAAGGCTCAAGATTAGGGCTCCAGAGCCTCCAGCGCCTGAATTTAATAAAAACCATTATAAAAATTATAGAACTTATTCCAAAATTCCCAAATTTTCAAAAATTTTCAAGATGGTTCATTTTTTTACAGTTTTTTAAAGCATTTTTCAACATTTCCAAAATTACCGGTTTTTCAAAAATTTTCTAAAATGGCCAATTTTTTTAAAACTCACGAAAATGGCTTAATTTTCTACAATCATCGGTTTTTGAAGCATTTCAAAAATCACCGCGTCTAAAATGGTAAATGGTTTGAAAACTTCCCAAAATTGAAATTTTCTATAATGGTCGGGATTTCAAAATGATGCAAGCTGACTCATTTTATTTTATAAAGCTTTCTAAAATGGACGATTTTTCTAAATTTTCGACGTGGTCGATTTTTTAAAAAATTTACAAATTTCCTATCGAAATGTACTTTTCAAAAACAAGCAGCTGAGCATTTTTTTAAAAAAATAAAAATTAACAATAAACGATCTTTTAATCTTCATGATAAATTTAATCGCATTTTTTTCTCCACATTAATTACACACTGTTTATATTCAAGCTGACATGAACACACACACACAGTCAAGTACACAGTAATTCAATTAAATCTTTGTACACAAAATAAGTTTTTCTCGTTTCTGTTTAATTACATTGCATTGCAACTTCACATAGGCGACAAATACGGGAGAAAAAAAATAATATATATGATGTGATATGTCACAAGCAATAAATTGTCATTCAATATTAAATTTAATCAACTATAGTGGAAGTGGTGGCAGAAAGGCTTTGATGTTTATTTTACAAAATTGTAAATTGAAATTGCGTTTTTTTTTCTCATTTCACAGAATAAATAAATAAATGAAAATATACATTGTTGATTAAATTTATTGCAATATTTATTAAATTTTTCCTCGTACATTGAAACACTTAAATTACTATGATAAAAAATGTGAACTATCATGCTGATATGCTTTTAAAATCATTTTAAAAATTCATATCTCAAAAGATACTGTCATGAAATTATTGGAACCCTGACTTTAATAGAAAAAAAATAAAACAAAGAAAATAATTTATCGATTTATGAAAACAATCACGAAAATAAAGAAAAATCACACAACGCAAAATAAATACAATAAATTGGAAATACAAACATTATTGTGAAACTTTGTATCATTTCACACTCATGCTGATTTTCTAATTTTCAAAGCCTTAAGGGGTGTCTTGTACCAGCATGAAAAGTGACATTCAGAAAACGAAATAAACTTAAATTTTTTTTTATTTTTTTTATTATTATCATCATCATCATCATAAAGCGTCGTAGATTTTAGCATTCAAAACATATCGGCACAAAAAGAAAACAAGAAAAAAAAATTCAGCTAACATTGCATTATATGTCATTTATAACAGAAATTTTTTATACAAATACGTTTAATGTCACATATATAGAGCTCTTTTTTTAACTTAACCAAAAATTGTTGAATAGACAGAACATAAAACTTTTTGGTTTTCAGCTAAGTTTATTTGTTTTTGTTAGTTTTCATTTCATACTTATATAATCATTTTATTTGTGTAGTTTTGTGTTATTGATCTGATTTTATGTGTGAAATAACATCATATTTATAATATCTTAGGGCATATTTTTGGTTTGGAAAGTTGATGTGTTATGTGTTATGGTTGTAGTTCAGAAATTCAATGAATTTACGTTTATTAACTCTAAAGAAAATGAAAAAAAAATGTGAAATTCTAAGCACTGAGCGGTTTAGAAAACTGCATTTCAATGTTACTTGTTTCATTGAACAAAATAAAATTTAATAATATATTTAATAAAAATTTTGTAAAAGACGGAATTTTAAAAAAAAATTCAAAGTGGTGGAAATTTTGAAAATAATTCAAAATGGCACAATTTTTGATAAAAATTCAAAATGGTGGAAAGTGGACATTTTTAATTATTTCCGTCATTTTGATTTTTTTTTGAATTTCTCCATTTTGAAAAATGTAGAAATCAAAAATTACTTGAAAATCGGACATTTAGGGAAAATTTGGGATTCTGGCCTTTTGATCGTTTTCAAACTCTGGAGGCTTTAGAGCCCAATCTGGAGCTCAATTTCTGAGCTCAATCTCAAAGCTAATAAGTTAAAATTAATTTTTGTAAATTCCCATACAACAAAAAATTAAGCAATTTTTAAAATTTTTAACCGATTTTTTACGGTTTTTCAGGCTTTGGAGGCTCTCAAGTTTAATCGATGAGCTCAATCTCATAGCTATTGAGTTTAAATTCATCCTTTAGACCTCCTCAATTCATCTCGTTTTTGAAAAATCTCTTTGAAATACATCAGTTTCCGTTCTTTTCAAACTAAGAGTGCATATTTTCAAAAAGACTATTATTCTTCTTCATTCTGATACATTTATAATTAATATTCCTTTTACTTAAAGTCCAAGTTCTTGTAATACAAAACTTGTTCAAGAGAAATTATTTAAAAATAATTTTTTTTGCCTTCGTTGCAAGAATTTAATTTTCGTTCTAAGTTTATAAGCCACTTACCATTCATTTCGAATATTACTCATTTTACATAAAAAAAATATATATATTCATAAGTAAAAGTTTATAAAGGCATCACTAAACTAAAAACTTATTTATACTCTCTCACACACACACACAAGCATATGCATGTAAAAAAAAACAAGTGTAGAATAATTTCTTAAACTAACGTTACAATAAATGTAACAATAAAATATGTAGTTTATTGATGGTAATACACTTTTACATTACTCCATTTCATAATAATAAAACATATGTCAAACTAAAAAAGAAAGAAACAAAAAAATTTACCAGTAAGATGAAGAAAAAGTTTGGTTATAATATTTTATTGATGGAAAATGGGCATGACATGTGCTGTGATATTGTATATTAAAGGTTTTTATTTCAGAAGTTTGTCATTGAAATTGTAAATTTTATATTAGATTCATATCTTTTGTGTTTTTTATGATTTTTATTACGATTCATACACAATTCAAATTTGTATTTTTTATTTTTAAAATTAAATGAGAGGCTTCAATTTCAGTTCAAGCATTGCATGACTTTTCATAGCAAAAAAATATGAATAACACTTTAAATTTGTTATAATTTCAAGCATCACTCAAACCTACTTGAATGACATAAAGAATGAGGGCACTATAAGACTTTTAATTGTAATTCAGCTAAAGCACGTTGCTTTTAATAATTAACTGGAACGTAAACATTTAATTTATATTCTCAGATTTTTTTTCCCTCATAACATCTTAGTAAAATTTACAGATGGTTCGCTGAATTTAAATGCAAATGTAAAAAAAAAAACATTAACTTGAGAGAGGTATAAGAGCGGAGAATGAGTAGGAATAAAAAAGGAAACAAATTAAAATAATTTAAATTAAAGGAAAAAATGTGCTCTAGAGAAAAGGCTTTTTTATAGTATTTTTTTATTGTAATTATTGTATGAAGCACGACTTGTTAATAAATAACTAGAATTTTGCACAAATTGAGATGTAAATAAGGACATGAGAAGTGCAGTTTAGAGCCCTTGAACTGAAGATTTTCATTTGAATAGACTTGGTTTTTACAAGAGTTAAATAAAGTGAATAAATATTGTTGAAGTGGGTTTCATAACTAGAGTGATGGATGTTATTTAAAAAAAGTTATGAAAGCACTATGCTTTGAGGTTGGCAGTTCGATTCTCGCTCCGGGCATTAAACTTTACAATCTCAAATGTTTCTTTTTCCGGCTACTCAATATCAGTTAAAGGCTAGATAAAGGTGGCGACTGCTTGGGATGACCAGATAAAAGCTAAGTCTCTCAGATGATGATAACGGGTATGCACAATGGGCTCGACTGATGGCCTGAGTGCTGGCTTAATAGGAGCCCTACAAATCTTTTGACTGAGTTGGTTAAGTGCCTGTTTGACTAGTAAGGATATAGGTCCTTAATATGGAAGCTTTGATTGAAAAAGTATGTACTTAATAGAACCACAATACGGGTCCGTGGTGAAGCCTTGTCTTATCTAAATCTTATAATGCTGCTTGTTTATGCGACTTTAAATGCTTAAAAACCTTTCAAAATATTCGGTAGAACAACAACAATTATTCTTTAATGCTCATATTGTTTTGCCTTGCAATTTATCTTTTGTTAAGGTGCTTTTAAAAAAACACTAAGTTATAAACATTAAAGGATTAAAAAACGTAAAAACTCTACACTAGATTAGTGCTCTATTGCTTTGACTTCAAAAAAGAAAGCAAAAAAAAATAAACAAACAAACAAAGGTGAGAGGATAGAACGATATTCTTTTTTTCCTATACATATTTTTTTTTTTTATTATTAGTATTTGAAGTTGAAACAAAATACATGACACTGTATTTCATCTCTCCTGTACAAGAGGAAAAGTTAACGCTTCACTTGTTTTTAAAACTCGATCGTTTGTTATATTTCAGTCTTGGTTTTATATGAATGTATTTTTAGGTGCATATGTGTTTGTCTTACGCTTGATAGAATTATATGCTTTTGTTGACGTATATATTTGTTAAAAGTGCACTTTTTGTATTTTTTTATTTTATTAACAATTTTCATTGTTATTATGGTTGTTTGCTGGCTGGAGTGTCGTATTGCTTAAAGGGAAATTTGAGTTTGAATAAACACTGAGTTTTGATTAGGTTTGAAGTGAGTTTAGTTTAAGATTGATTGGACAATTAACCAGGCGTTTCCATTTTGTGTAAGTTGTTTTTTTTTGTTGCATTGCTCTTTTTTCATTTAGATCACTTTTAGTCGCATATAAAATCTTCTAAGTTTGAATACTCAAATTTAATCATCTAAATATTTTTCACTTTATGATTCAAATAAATTAAATTGTATCAAATTAAAATATATGAGGCAACATAAATTTAAAACAATTTTTTCGTTAAAGAGTAAAAAACAACAAAAAATTTTTTGTTAGCTTTATTAAACATAATCCTATTTTGAGTAATCTTTTATCATGTTATTATAAAGACATTGAGATGCCATTATTTTTTCCTCAAAAAAAAATTATTATTAATGAAATTATATTTAAAAAGGGATTTATTTATCGCTCTGAAAAGTTCTTAATTACACAATCATGACAAAATTTATGATTATTATCTCTCTCTTTTTTTATTGAAGAAAAAATTATCTTCGCAACTTAATCCCTAATTGACTTAAAATTCATCATTATAATAAAAAGATGGAAAATATATGGATCTTAAACCATAAAAGCAACAATGAAAAAGTAAAGAATAACAATAAATATTAAAAAAAGATCCATTCCAATGAGTCTCATACAAACACACACAAACCCATTTATAATAATAAATAAACAAGAAATAATAGCAATTTATATAAACGTTATCATTAATACGACCATACTGCAACACATCTACACTGTTGATGATGATGATGATGATAATGACGATGAAAAAGAACAGATTCAGATATTTATACAATTTATTATTCTAATCCACTTACAAAAATTTGTGCAACGAACCACATGACTGTATTTTATTATTATACAAGTATAAATATTACACAGTTTGAAATAAAATAAGAAGAAAAAAAAACAGTCGGAGCTTCATACAAAATCTGACATACACACACACACATTGGGAATAGCTTGAGCGTTATAATGTAATATTTTAAGCTGTTGAAGTTGTTTGTCTGTCATTTTTTTTTGTTGATATTAGTATTTTATAAATACAGATAAAAAAGCTAATGAAAAGTCTTCTTATCTTGTAATTGATATGAAATGATGAAATTTTAGGGGGGAGAATTTGTGGTAAAAAGTCATTTTTAAACTACCATGACTTCAATTTTGTCATTGGTGACCCAATCTGTATTTAGTGCTTTACATTATTGGGGTTTCAAAAGTTATTTTCTGCAAAAATGTTTAATTTAATGGCACATTTCAAGTTAAATTTTGTAAAAGCATTTTTTTTTGTGAAAAAAGAGCAACAACTATTATTCTCATATTTATGACCCTGCGGTAAATAAGCGTATGAAATTGACTCGTTTTGTTACTTTTGGATCCAAAACTAATTTCGCACTATCAATATAAAATACTTGAAAATGATTTTCAAACATTTTCTAGTTGGTGTTTTGATAATGGTTTCTCTGTGAATGCTGCCAAGCGTGCAAAAATAACTTACTCAAATAAGAATTCAAATATTGGGCTCAAAATGATTCGTCACTTGAAGTAACATTTTTTAAGGACTTAGGTATATATTTTGATAAACATTTGCAATTTGACTCTCATATTGAACTATTAGTGAAACATGCATATCGAACACCTCGAACATCTCGAAGTTTTCGCAAATTTGTCTACCTCTTTGATAAACTTGTGCGCACTCAATTGGAATACGGCAGTGAAATCTAGGTACCCTGCTATGGATCGAGCATTCCAAGGGTTGGAAGAGTGCCAAAACTACTGACTCGTTTTATGTTCAGGAAATTCCAGATTCCTTACGTTCCTTACAATAGACGCCTGAAGATACTAGGACTGAAGTCATTTTGTCTTAGGCGTCTGGAAGCCGACGGCTTACTGTTTTATAAAATCGTGAATGGCGTTGTGAAAACTCAAGTGAAAATGACATTATCATCAAGAATAACGATTTTAACGTTCGTAATATTTGACGACGTTTTGGTATAAAAAACTATGCGATAAACTGTGCGTACCACTCATTTTTATAGCGTAAAAATTACTAGCATTGAGTAAAATTCAAACATTTAACAACCTTAGTGACTCATTATATTTATCATAATTATTACTTTACCAACAGAATTTCTAGTGCTGTGTTTTACTCGAAATAATAATACGAAAAATGTTTTAAAATAAATAATATTAAAATATATGAAAATTAAATAAAATTATATTAAAAAGCTGTCTTGTATTGTTTTTAATTTTAAACACATTATATTACTATGCGTTTTAAATGTGTTGTGCTATCATCAAGTAAAATGAAATAAAATATAAATGGAAAATGATGCTGAAAATGAATAAAATATTAAAAAGAATAAATTATCTAATAAAATTATTTTATTGCATCATATACACAGCAAAATAATAATAATGAAAAACCGTTTAAAATATAAATTTTTGTCAAAAATACCGGAAAATATTTCAAGGAAATCTGAGCTTTTGAATTATTATGGTTAAAAATATTTATGGCACAATTTTAATTTCGGTTTTTATTAGAACCTTATTTCACACTGTGTGATTTCTAATGAAGTTTTATGAGTTTGAATTTCACAAGGAAATGAATGAAAATATTAACTCCCCCTCATAAAGATTCGTTAATCTCTGTTAAAGGAATTAAAAAAACATTGGATTTTTCATTTAAATCAGGATGTATTAAAAAATGTGAAAAGAATTCAACGGTTAAAGCTCGTCATGTATGATGATAAATTTGAAAATGCAAACGAGAAACAAATAATAAAAAAATTCCCTCTTTATTTGAACAACGGTATAACATAACACACAAAATTCAAATGAACATATTATTTTTTTTTGTATTGTGATGTTGAAATCGTTAAACAGGTCATAAGTCACTTAAAGTCAGGTGAAATGTGATGAAAATAAAACAGAGAATAAAAGAAAATTAATGTCAACGGTAGAAAAAAAATATTTTTTTATAAAAAATTATAAATGAAAGCCAAAAAAAAATAAAAAAAAAACAAAAGAATTCTCATTAACAAATGGAATGTCCCCTTTGCGATTTAGTAATTTTTTTCTTTTACGGGTGACTTCACTTAATATGAAGAAGCATATATCACATTGGTAAGGATAGGGTTATCCCTTTTATTATAATTTTTTCGCATGCATTTTCGTTTAAATTTAACAACATCAGAAATTTGAATGCATTTCATTTGACTTTAACAGTGCATTTTGAATAATTTTGATAAATTTTATCGATTTTACTGTTTTTGACCCCAACCGACAGTTCAAAGGTTTTCCTTAACTTTTTTTGGACATAACGGACGGTTCAATGAAGACAAATTGACTATAAAAGTGTATTTTTTTGCAAAATATTTCTGCAAAAATAGTAAGTAGTTGAACATGCTTTTGTTTTTTCCCCCAGGATTAATGATAATGGGGACAAACAAAGTGATTTTTTCTTTGCTTCACTTACGAAACTCAAAATAAAAGCGTTGTTCAGTAAAAAATAAAAAAAAAACAAAGATTAAAAGAGATTTTATTTTTCATTATAAAAATGTACCTTTGACTGATGTTTAGCGAGATGCCTTTGATTCGAATGTAATGCAAATTGTGATTTATTGAAAGTAAAATAATGGAATCGGATTCAATTTAAAAAAAAAACTTTGTTTCAGTAAAAATTCTCTTAAAGACGACCCCTTTTTCACATGAAATCTTTAATGCTAACGCACTTATACTTAAACATGACTCATTATTGTTATTATTGTAACGGTTATTACTACTTTTCTACATAATATTTAATGCGAAAATAACGAGACAACATAATTTCTTCTAATGATACTTTATGATTATGTATTTGAGTGGGTAACAACACGAACCAGTATTTTTTGCCTCTTTCTTTGAAGAAAAAGTGAATGAACGAATTCAAGAAATACATAAAAAAAAAAGTATTTTATTTAAAAAATATTTGTTTTTTTTGTCTTTATCAATAAAAAATGCGACAAAATACATAAAAAATGTAAAATTTTTGCTGACATTGCAATTTCTTCTTATTTTTCAGCATTTTAATATTTTTAAATTTTATTTTGGCACAAACACAAACAATTAAATTCAATTTAACTTTTATGAAATTTAACATTTTTAAAGAAAAATCAACTGGCAGACGATAAATAACTCATTGTCGTCACTGTATTAATGTTCAATCAAAGTAAAATAACATTAAAGTTAAATTATTCTTTGATAAAGTTTTTGTTGTTTGTTTGAAAGTCCTACACAGTTTTATTTTCTTCACATTTCTTTTTTTTTGTATTTGTTTATAAAAAAACGAACACATGTTACAAAATAATTATGAGAAGAAATTTCCCAACATAAACATGAAATATACAAAAATAAAACCACAAGTAAATTATTCATTAATTTAAAAAAAATTACTATGATTGTTTATCGATTATAATGAAGGAGGTGGAATAATGAAAAATGTCTTAACATTTGTTTTTCTTTAATTATACTAATGAGAGATACGTCACTGATTAAAGTAAAAGAAGGTCGAATCGAAATTGAAAGAATTCCAATTTTATTATGTAATTTTTGTATTACAAAGCGTGAAATGACGAAAATTCAACGGTACCAAGTTGTATTGATTTTACAATTTCCTTGTATGTTTGGGTGACTTAAAAAGGAAAATAAAAGAAAAGTTTGTAGCGTTTCCTTGTATGAGTGTATAATCCAAATAAAATAAAAGGCTGTCCAAACAGGTGGTTTCTTTATCTAAGTTGAAGATCTTTTGTTAAAAATAGAACAATAACAATCAATAGAGTGCTTTTTACAATGAAACAACACATTTTAAGAACTTGTAATGTTAAAAGTTGAAGTTTTACAACAGTTTTATTGCTTAATTGAATATCTCTTCACAGATACATGATAAGGACAAGAATTATCACATCTAAGACAATGTTTAGTATCGTCAGGAGACAATTTTTTTTTTTCTAAAGTAAATCTGAAATTTAAAAGGCAAAAAAAAAGAGAATACACAAACGCCTTCTGCATTGGATTAAAATAAAAATATGTGGGTGAATTGGGAACTGATTTTTTTAAAAATTGAATGCAGTAAAATTTTCTAAATTTTCTTTGTTCAGATGTTAAAATACTTGTAGATTTTATGTTAAAAGCGCTTACTTGGCTAAAAGCTTCGTCTTTACAAAAATGAGAGACGTGAGGAAATTCAGGACATTTAAAACATTTTAAACTTTCTCACATTTGATCGCTTAACTGCATTTTAACTGTAATTTAATCAGTTTTTTTGTCATTCTCTCTCTCCCTCTCTCTCTCGCTCTCTCTCTCTCTCTTTTGTTTAAAGTTGTATCTTGAGCGCCAAATACTTTTAAAGGCTCACTATATCCAATCAATACGGGCAACCAGGGCTTGATCGACCCCTGCCATGTGAGACAACCTAAATTTAAACCTACTCTTTGTCATATGGAGCTTCTTTACGGATCGCAATATCACTGAGGCGACACACAAAATAAATAAATTAAATTGTTAAAAAAAACTTTCTTTATTTCCACGCCATTAAATTATGGAGCAAAATAACAGCACCCTTTTCATGGGAAATCAGTTAAAATAATCATCAATGAAGAAGAAAAAGATGCTTAATTATCTATTTAACTAATAATTGACTTCTCAACAACAAAAACTATTTTCCAATCAGACTGAAAAAGTGCAAACGTATAAAAAGGATAAAGTGTAAACTTTTTTACAGTAATAAATTCTACTTTTAATAAAAATTTATATTGCCTTGTATATCCTAACGAATTTATTTTCTACAAAAATAGTTTAATTTCTTTCATTTTAAGAAGCCGGCAATTCATGTTAACCCTTTAATGGATCTTCAAGGGTCATATTCTTCTTACTTGAACTAGAAAAAGCAATCTCATGGATTACAATTTTAATTTTGTTTTTAAATTTCCCACCATCAATGTAAACGCAACTTGGAAAGTGAATTCTAAGCCGTTGAAGGGTTAAAAACAATAAATTTTCAGTTAAAATTTAAATAAAATGCATTTTATTCAAGAAAAACTTTGAAACAATTGTACAGTAAAACTTTTTTCTTCCAACTTCATTTCATTCAACTTAAATTTGCGATAAATTATTATTAAATAGATAAATAAAATGAAAAAAACTGTATTTTACTTTAATGTTCGTGAAATTTCTTTTCTTTTATAAGTATATCAAATAAAAATTAAATCTCTTTAAATAGATCTATTTCGATTTGAAGCTCAAAATTATGTAGGCTCATTTTTCTTATATCAATTTAAAAAAAAAAAAATCTTAATAAGATTTTGTTTCTGAGAAATTTGAAATGAAGTCTTACTTGAAATCTCATGTTGATTGCTTTTTTTTTGTTGGAATTCATTCTATATATATGAAAAAAAAATGATTCTCATACTTTTTTTTAACATTGTGACGTGGAAAAATAAGGGAACAACTAATTTACATTCATAGTCCATTTTAATTTACTTGAGGAAATTAACGTCGTTAAAAAATTAGCACTCGTAACTCACTTTGACTATTTTATTTTTTCGTCATACCCTTTTTTTTGTATTTTATCATTCCACACAAAGTACATAAATGAGTTAGAAAATAAAAGTATTATAAAAAGTTGTAAGAACAATAAAAAAAAACTTAAAGTATGTCCAAAGCATGGCGAAGAAGAAAAGCAAATATAAAATAAAACCAAATCAAACCTCTTTTTTTTACAAAAACACAGAGGCCTTATTTTTTTTTCTTTTATTTATTTTCTAATACACACACACACAAAATTCATCATCAATGTAATAAGAGAAGTTTTATTTACCCTTCGCATTATATTACATTACGATTTTTACAGGATTTTCTTTCATTCTTAAACACACACACACAAACATATTTACTTTAGTAAGCAGAAAAATAAAATAAAAGTATTTGAAAGGCTTTTTTCTACATTATTTTCTTTTTATTCAATAACATTTTATTCGTTTTTTTCTCTTTGTGTCAAATAATATATTTTTTTCTAACATTTCAACACATTTTGCTCTCTTCTCAGATCTCTTCAATTTTTTTTTTAATATTTTCAACAAAGGCAAGAATTTACATAGCTAACATTGGCATATACATATTGAAAAAAAATTCTACAAGTTCACTTTATTTGCTACAAAGCCTTCAAAAGTAAGTACTTGAATATCCTTTTACACTATCATGAAGCAACTAAATCGATACAAATAAGAATAATGGATCATTGACTGTATTTTTTTTCATCATTTCATCATTATTGTTATTGATAGAAAAAACACACACACTAAATAACAATAGTAAATAAAAAAATCAAAGAAATGAACTGCCTTCATATGGCTTATGAATTGTTAAATCTACAAGAAAGTGTCAAATGATAAGGTGATCGAATGGCTTCAAGCAATAAATTTTTATTTTAATTTGTTTGTTTGAATGAGAGTTGCAAAGATGTGCATTTTTTTTAATATTTTTATTATTATAAAGGTTGTTTTTTCTCCTGTTAAGGTCCTTGATTGTCAATGAAATCAGATTAGATGACAAAAAAATTGGAATTTAATGCAAAAAATAAAAGAAGATAGAAAGAAATTTATATTGAAAAATTCTTTTCATATGCAAACAATGTAAAACTTATATTAAAATAATAGGTAAATGTAGACAAATAAAAAAATATTGAAAAAAAATAGTTATTGAACTCTTTTCTCAATTATTTTTTTTCCATTTTTCTCTTGAATATCATCGTACACAAAAAAAATAAAATCTAAAGTAATTTTATTTTACTTTTATTTGTATATAAAAATAACTAACAAGAACTTAAACAAATATTACGAAAACGCTTGACTGGACGCTGGTTTTTTTTTTGTTATTGTTCAGACTACTTCAGGAAAACTTTTACTTGTAAATTTTCCTTAAAAGTAAATTTATTTTTTAAGAAAAAAAAAAATTTCTTTTTCTTCTTCGATAACTTTAAAAGTGGAATATTACTTGTTAAATTTAAATTTTACTCTGTCACTTGAATCAGAGAGTAAAAGAGGGAAAAAATAAATACACAATTGTCTGAGACATTTGAAGTACATTTTTTGTTTTTTTTTTTAATAATTTACTTATACTAAAATTTGTATTGTATTTTTTTACTGAGATTCGATTTGACTCAGGGGGTTGTCAGGTCGCTTGCCAAGAAAAAAAATTTTCATTTGGCACATTTGGCATCTGGCAAAGTTTGGCGCAATTGGCGTTTGGCAAATTTGGCATTTGGCACAAGACAAATTTGGCGTTTGGCACATTTGGCGTTTGGAAAATTTGGCGTTTGGCAAATTTGGCGTTTGGCGAATTTAGCATTTGACACCCCCTGATTTGACTCCTTCCGGATCATGAGAGTTTGAACGTCGAGCTAATACTCATATTCATCGTCAGAGGGCCTCAGCTTTTATCCTGTCAATCCAAGCAGTCACCCCCTTTATCTAACTCAATATTTTAAACTTTCATTAAATTATTTGAATTCGAGGGTTGAAAGACATGAATTTGATATTTGGTATGATAAGTTCCTTGCATTTTGCTCCAATTCAAAAGACCCTTTTCAAGTTTCTTTCATTTTAATGATAAATGATAGCCCTGTGGTCTTGCTTCCAATTACTTGAAAAGTAACCTTATTTGATTAATTTTACAATGAATCATAATTTGTATTATTTTTAATTTTTTTTTTAATTAAAATTCAATTTTATTATCAATTTCATATAAATTCAATTCAATTGAAAACCCACACAAAACAACACAAAAAAAAAGTTTGTTTAACACCAAGGAGATTATAATTTTTATTCTCACCCTCTCATTTACTCGTTACTCTTTTTTTCATTTAAATGTATTTATTTATTTTGAATTATTAACTTAAAATATTGAGACTAGGGATCATAAACATTGTATTTATTTAATTTTAATTTCATTTCTTTACAAATACAAATATTGTTGTTAAGAAAAATGTTTTTTTGGCCCTTTTTCCCTTTTTATTTTCTCATACTTAATTTCGTCTGATTTTCTAAATTGTTATTGTTGTTGAAAAACTTTTGTGATTTAAAATAGAAACCCATTTTTCATTCCTGCATACACTCAAAATGATTAATTGCAGGCACAAAAGTACTCACGTACGCAGTAAACGGAATTACACAATGTTATTAAGGCGCTGTGTGATGATGAATATAATTTTGTTGAGTTGTGAATAATAATAATAATAATAGAATTAATGTTGCTTTTTGATTTTTCTTTTATTTTGTTTTTTTTTTGGTTTCTATGTTTTTTAAAAAGTTAAAATGAAAATTATTATTAATGAAAATAAATGGACTGTTGATTTCGTTTCTGAAAAATAGAAAATTGATTTCGCTATTCTTTGCAAATAAAAAATTAGGTTTGGGATTAATTTGAAATTAATTTTATTTGTATCCCAAATTATAAAAATGTGTCAAATTTTGTTGTAAAAGAATTTATTTTGTTTTAAAACTTTTTATATAAATTTAAAGTAAATTAAAATAAACCAGGCGTTTCCATGTAAATTTTTAAGAATGATCTAAACGCAATTTAACCTGAAAACATGATCATATTACTTACATTTTCCACTGAAATCAATATAGATAAGGTTAAAAACGTAATGAAATATTGATACGTGTTTATTTATAGGAATATTTAATAATAATATTAAAATGACTGGGGTACGTGTAAATATGTGAATATACAAAAATAATGTATTGAAGAAGAATAATCAATCAATTAAATTAGACGACACGTACTTGAAATAGAAGGAAGAAAAACAGGAAGATGATATTTTGATGGATTCGATTCAATTTGTTGTAAGTAATTTTAGAGCACTTGGTTGTTCCATGAAAAAAAATTGTTTTTATTTCTTTTTTGTTGTTTGTTCATGTTTTTTTTCTGTAATCCCATTGGCATTGTTTTTATTGGAGAGAAATTGTGTTCATCAAAATTAACCTTTAACAAGCCAGATGCCTATAAATGTAGGCACTTGGACTTTCAACTTGATTTTTTTCAAACTTCTATCAAAGCTGTGGGTCTGATACTCCTTGACATCTCTAAATATTGTTTAAATTTCACAAAACACTAGTTTTCTATAAAAAAAAATTGAATTATCAATGTGAAAATTGTGAAATTATAAAGTATGTACGTTGTTGGTCGGATGGGTACAAAGTTGCCTAATACAATTTAAGTAGTAAACATATACTTTTTAACTATGTAAAAGGTTACAAATATTAATTATTTAAATATAATAAATGAATATTTTAGTCAAGATTTTTTTCATAGAACTTTTCAATACTTAAATTATTATCAAAACACCGAAATTCGATGGTAATCTCGCTGAACCAACCTTTTGACGTACAGTATTGCATATTTGTGTTTAAGACCTATTGAACGGTTTGTCTTTCCAAACGGTTTCGTCCTTTAAAATAAACGTAAGAGCTCTTGATTTCTTTATTTTCTTGAGAGTCGTATTCTGTTTCGATTTTTAAAGAATCCTCAGAAAAATGTCTGACTTTCTTTGAGCAAGATCATATTCCGAATCATTATCGGAATTAATGGAGTCAAGGGAGTCTTTATTTTCAACATACTGATTAGACATACTTACACTATTTTTTCCAACTGAATAAAAACTTAAATAAATTTCAATTTATATCTTTCTTTGAGCTCTATAATGTCTCGATGATGTTGCTCGAGTGTTATTGGAACTTCTCTCAGATATTTATTACCTATAGTACTGTAAAATTTCACAAAAAAGGCAAACTCGCTCCGATAAAACATTCTTGAGTTAAAGATTTTAACGGTTTTTTGATAGTTTTCAGGCTCTGGAGCTCAAATCCTGAGTTCAATTTCAAAACTTCTGAGTTCAAACAAACCCTTATGAGCTCCTCTAACCTGAGCTCGCTCCGATGGACAATTCTGTAGTATTGAATTGATCAGAGTGTCATAGTAACGACAGATAAAACGTCAAAAAAGGGCTTTTTTTCTCATGAAATACACTAAAAAATTATGTTAAATAATCTTTGAACATTGTAAAGATTTGTTTGTAAATAAGAAAACATTTGGTTTTAACAGTCATTTGATAAATAAAGGATAATTATTATGATAATACCATAAAAATGCATTAAAATCATATGATGGCAATTTTGTATCCATCCGACCAACAACGTATAAACATTCAGCTGGCTTTTTAAAGGTTAAATGACAAAAAAATCTTAATTTGAACAAAAATTGTACATTTCTTGGATTTTTTATAGTTTTTTTTTGTCACAGTCCTGGATTTGATTTCCTCAACAAATTTTGATCTAAAATTCCATTTAAAAACTGAATTTAAAGTGGGAATCCGATAAAAATGATGCAATTATCAGTTTTTCATCATCAATTCCAGAAATTTTTGTTTTTACACTCTTCCACTGATTTTGGGTTGAAAGTGTAATATTTGAATAATTTCGTAACACACTGTCATGTATTTAAACAAGAAGTGGGTGTTTAAAAAAAATATCGAATTTATATTACAAAAATACACAGAAAATAATATAAAAAAGGACAAGAGAAAAGCATTAAATTTGACAATGTAAAGCCAGAAGTAAACAAAGTGTGCCTTAAGGAGTTCACGCAAATTTATGTATCAATAACAGAATAATGAGACACAATTTGTGTATAAATTGAATACATTACCGTTTTTTTTTCTTTAAAAAAAATACGCATGTGACAAAATAAGATACTTTTATTTCCCTTAAGGGCATTACTTGTGTCTGAAAATGTAAAATACATTAAGGTTAATTCAAATCCATTTAAAAAGTGGTTTTAAATAAGCAATAATTTGTTTATTTGTTGGAATTGATATCAATTTATGATACAAGTAAATATTTGGTTTAATGAAGATTTTTTGTGGAATCACGGTGAATAAACAATTTTAAAAGATTTCTGTATGTGATTTTTTTTTGTCACAATTCGCAAAGGAAGTCGAATTCCCATGTTTCTAGCTTAATTTTCAAACAAAGCGCTACTTTGAAAATGCTTTTTCAGTATTTTTCCATTTCATTCTAGATTTAAATTATACATTGAAGAAATTCGACGATAAAATACACTTTAAATACAAAAATAATTCCTCATTAAATCAAAAACCACTTAACCACTGTTTATTATTCACTCAAATAAAAAGAAGAAAAAAAACACCATATACATAAATCAAATTTACTTTTCATTTTATTTTGATTCTTTCCAATTTAAACATTAATTCAGTTCAGGCATATAAAAGAAGCAAAAAAAAATAACAACTGATTTAAAGAACATTTATACAAAAATATAAAGAACTAAACATAAAGAGCTTCGTCATTCCTAAGACAATCCACTAGAGATACTGATATCATTTGTTCAAAGTGACTGATGACTGTGAAGAACAAATAATGTAAAGCAATAAAAAAACAAGAATTCTATCTATCAGTCATTAGTAATATAAGTGAACGATAATAATAATAATAAAAAAGTAAAATGATGAGCAAGAAAAAGAAAGGAAAAATTTACAATTATTTAAATAAGGAAAAGAACCCTAGAGAAAAATTCTTCTGTTTTTTTATTTTAATATTCCAAGTTTTCTTTCTGTGATCTCTTGTTACGCAGAAAATTAAAAAATAAAACACATAATTGAAGAATGAAAAATCTAAAAGAAAAAAATGGAATGAATCATTGAATGTAGTTAACGACAAGAGAAGAGAAGAAAAAATTTAAGCCAGTTTCCGTCAGAAAGCGCTTAGCAAAGCAACCAAGGGGTGAATCGCGAAGCACTGTGGGGTAAATTTCGAGGCTAGGTGAAGTAAATTTCTATAAGGACTCGCTCGATGACTGTGATTGTGACCACCTCAAGATACCATACCTTTAATTTCCCAAATTCAACTACTTTCCATGGAATCAACCCTCATCATCCCAGCAATTTTCAATTTCCATGAATTTTAAAAGCAAAGTAATTAAACAGAGCTCATGTTAATTTCACAATTCATATCAAATTAAAATCCATTCATAAGAACATATTTTACATCTAACATTCACATAAAACAATGCCTTATCAATGACAAAGGAGTTTATTATTGTATATTTAGCTAGAGAACATGTCAAGAGAGCAAGGTGTCTATTATTCTCTTAATTAATTCATTACAACCTATTGTAATATTATTATTTTAAGACAATCATAATTCATTGTATTGCAGCACATATTTGAGTACTAAAAAGTTTATGAGATAATAAAATGAATTAAAGATTACTCGAGAGATGAGTTGATGTAACAAGAAGGATAAGGAAAAATTAAATATTTAATTTTTACAATGAAGCAAGGTTTTTTTTTGTTTTGTTTCAATGTTGATAATAAAAATTAAATAAAATTCAAAATTTCAATATCGAATAGCTAAATTTCAATAACTAATTAATTTATTAATATTTGATTTATTGAGAGAGATAATAGAATTTTCATTGAAAAACTTTCAGTCAAATTTTGCATGTGTCTGTCCATGACATATTTCAAATTAACAACTAACTACATGAAAATAAATTATGTAATATACAAAATTCATTTTATCATGTAATTACTCAAAATTTTATTAAACTTAAATTATACAACACATAAATTTATCATAATTTGAGCATTTGACAAAATACATGGATTTTAAGTAAATTGATCGATCGATCACAAAATGTGCTTGGATGTGAAATTTGAAATAATTTGCAGTAAAGCATTTTAAAAGGAGTGTTAGTTTCATGATTTGATTTTTCATTGACACTTTTTAACCTGAATTGTAGCAATACGCCCACACTGAAAGCTGAAAACGCCCCGCAGTACAAAGTGACTTGGTGCGCAGACAAAGATCTTTGATTGACGCTTACAGGGCGTTTAATAAATGCATTTTTTAACGCATTTTCATTTGATTTGGAAAAGAATTCGAGAATTATGGGCGCTCTTTCAGTCATTGCATATAGTTCGGAGTGATTTTCAACTTAGAGTGCACAATAAGACTTTCGCATGATCAAAATTTGTCAAAAATCAAATCATTTCTATGAAATACTCATAAAAATTTGCCAAAATTCCAAAAAATTTGAATGATAATTATGAACTTTAATTCCACTTACGTATCAACTATTAGTTGCCATGACCTGCAGGTGTATCTTCATGATAATAATTCAAAATTATAATAATCATCTCTTTCATAATTCACATTAACATTCACAACCTCATTTTATCGTCTAATGAACATTTCACATCATATCTTAATTATTCAGTTCACTTATCACCATCATTGTACTTGTAAAAGATTATCATAATATATTGTAATTTGATTACTAAAATAACAACGAACTTGTACAAAATACACACACCTACATCAAATTCATTCATTGTAGATTGTAGATTATGAACACCAAAATCCATATTAATTGAATAAGCACAAATATATGATTAGAAATTACACAAATATTAAAGATAAATTTAAATTTGTACAATGTTTGATAGCTTGTGTAAGATATCACATTCATCATTGGTTTTCTGGCACAATTATTGTCTGAATAGCACTTGAATTGTAAGATGTACTGCATTTATTTTTCGTTTTAAATTTAAATTGACGCATCATGTATCCTTAAGGAAATTCTGCAGTTTCTCCTTTTATTTTTTTATCGATTTCATACCTGAAAAAACAAAACGAAGCCAATTTAGCCAAAAAAAAAAACAAGAAAACAGGAAAAAATATCATCAAAAGTAAGTTTTTTGTTTATTTGAAATTTTACAAAAACTTTTGATCGCTTCTCATCTTTTCTCTATAGCATAAATTTTATTTACAAAGCGTTAACAACAAAAAAACAGCAAAAACAGTAATAACAAAATGATAGGAAAAGTTAAAGGTAAAAAAACTAAGAAGAAGAAGAAAGAAACCTATTGAACGATAAAAGTGTTTTACTTGTGGAGATAAGCTAGGTTAAATTAAACGATCACACGCTGTTTTCTTGAAAAATTAAGGTGTTGATTATCAAATCATTTAAATTTAAAGAGAAAATCAAAGGTAAAATAAAATATTATAAGAAATTAGTGATGATTTTTGGACATTAATGAACTTTTTGGCTTTTCTTTGACGATATTTTGACCATTTTCTGTCTCTGATGTTTGGAGACCAATTCCAATACTAATGAATGATTATAGACTTCAATTGGCTGTTCTACACAACACAAAAAAATTAAAACGTGATCGTGAACGAGATACGAGAATTCGCCAACTTTATCAAAATATTTACACTGACCGAAAAGAAAGCTTCAAATTTGAGAATTTTCTTACTCGTAAATGGAAAAAAAATTGTTTTAAATTTATATTTTTTCTTTTGAAAATTCCCGTCGCATTTCCCGTCGCAAATTCCCGTCGCACAAAAAGTTTGTCCAATATATTGGCCAAAGGACCGAAAGGGTTAAAATCCGTCGACAAGCCATTCTGAAGTCATAATAACAATTACAGCGGGACAAAATGAAATGCGATCTGCTAAGTGTTAAAATATTTCCTTTTATCTCTTTTGGTTTATAAAATCGGACGAACGACACAAATGCTCATGATCCTCATTTTTTTTTTTTGAGTTGACGTTAAACTTCATTAAGCTCTTAAACTTTACCAATCTAGATACTCAATGAAATTGCAAACTTAATTTTCACACACGAAAAACCAATTTCAATTCTGAATGATTTTCCAATAACTTTTTTTTCTGTTTCAACTTACATCGCTTACATTTCATTCCTTTTGATATTATTTTTTCTTTTTCATTTGAATATTCTCTGTAAACAACTTAACAAACAAATGACAAAGTTTGCAATTTTTTATCGTCTGTATCACATTTACACACATACAACTAGTTGTCGTCTTTCATTTATTCTCTTGTAACATCCAATAATTCGATCTGATTCAAAAGAACTTACTCTTTATCATCGTTCCTTGTCAACTTTCGATCGTTTTACCATATACCAACTCCCGTTCAATAAGCGCGCTTTCTAAATATTGAAAAGGAATTTAATGATTTCATGAAATATAAATACATCGTAAAATGAAAAATGAAATCATGAATATTAGAGTAAGGTTATTTCATATTTTTTCTTTTTCTTTTAAATAAAAATTTTTAAAAAAAAACTTCAATCATAAAAGCGATTCAAGTTTCAATATTAAAAATATTCAGTACAAAGCTGCTTAAGACGATTGCTTGACAAAATATAAATAAAAATGAAAGGATAAAAGGGATATAGATACAATTTTCATTCAACCATGATATTTTGTCTTCATGTAAAACATAATAATTTTATTTTATTTTATTTTACTTTTTTTTATTAAATATTTATACTTTGATACTTTTTGTTATTATTATTACCAAGAAAAAAATATTTTATCAGAATTTTTGTAATGCTACAAAGTACTTTTTACTTTCTTTTTGAGCTCCAAGCAATATTTGTTTCCTATCAATTTTATATCCGTTATTTGTACAATAGATTTTATATAGATACAGACGCACTGTTACATATAAATAGAAATAAATTGTATTATTTCGATGACTTACAGTGATAATAATTGTATATTTATGAATTGTTTGCTCAGATTTCAATTCAATACAAAGTTAAATAAAAGTTTATTTGTCTCTGACAAGTCAAGTTAAAATATTAAGAAGACTTTATGTTTCTTTTTAAATTATTTTGATCAAAAAAAAAATGTATTTATAAAAATAATATCAAGGCATTGTCTTGCTTTCTTTTATGGACCCGAAGGAACTCATTTCAAGTTCTCAGAGTCAAAATCCATTCATAAAATGATTTCAGTGTATTTGTAGTAAAAACATTCACTTAACATTTCTTAATGAAAGAATGAATTAAATGAGTTTGTTTGCAATTAAAATCCTCATTAATTTTCTCACAATAAAAATTTACTCATTAAAATCGTAATTCTATAAAAAATAGTCATAATAAAAAATGTTTGCTCAATGCATTAGTACAAAAAAAACACAATTATATGATAAAATTTAAAAGAAAAATTCCACACCCTCGAGATTCAAAACATAACATGAATAATTTTTTATCATTTCAAAGACCTTTATATTTATTGGTGCATATTTTTATTTTACATGACATACCATGAAATGAATTACATACACAAACGGATATGAAAATGCAAAAAAAAACACATTTAAAATATCTAGATTATGTGAGTTTTTTTTTGAGG
This sequence comes from Culicoides sonorensis, assembly GCA_900002565.1. Lineage (NCBI taxonomy): Eukaryota > Metazoa > Arthropoda > Insecta > Diptera > Ceratopogonidae > Culicoides > Culicoides sonorensis. Next base: position 772,736 of record LN483516.1, on the reverse strand, counting down.
CTCAAACTCAAATCCATATATAAATACAACATTTGAATAACGGTTTTTTTTTCTCTCTTAAATAAAGAGATAGCATGACAATGATAAAAGGAAAGTCTTATTCATGTTTAATGGTGGCACTATCATAGATATATCTGGAAAAGCGAAACGAAATGAAATGGAAAGACGATGATAATATTTGTAACGCGCGGTAATCAGCAATTTTTCTTTCTATCACTTTATCTGTTGTATTATGGTAAAATGATGTTTTTATAATGGTTAAATCAATAAGACTCAAATTATCTTTGATTTTGTTTATAAAACTCACTTTTAAAAAGTTTTAGCCTTATGCAAAAAGTGCCGAGTCAAAATGGCTGACTCGTCTAAAGTTTTTGCCTTATTCAATATGGCCGACTCGTTCAAAATGGCTGACCTGTCTAAAGTTTTTGCCTTATTAAAAAAGTGCCGAGTCAAAGTGGCTGACTCGTCTAAAGTTTTTGCCTCATTCAAAATGGCCAACTTTTTGAACTGTGAGAAACTTGTCAGAAATGTCTGTCTCATCGACCGACTTGGCCGTAAATTATTCAGTTTCACCAACTTTTCATTGAAACGACAGAATCACATTTTTCACTGTTATATTAAAAAATAAAAGAAATCTATTATTTAAATTAGGTCATTTAATATTGATAGTAGATAACGCATCGTTTCATGATGAAATTTTTCATAAAACATGCACAGAAATTGTCTTTCATTTTTTCATTTTAAATAAATTATTCAAAGAGCTATAAAGTGAATCAATTTTTCTGCATCATTGATGTATTTTAATAGTTAACATATAAAAAGATTGATTCATAAAAACATATAAAAACCACTCAATAACACCATGAAAATTGAGCACATACCCTTGTAATAAAACATTTGAAAAGGGAATTTTTATTACAAAATTTTATATGAAAATTATTATTCTTGTCTTTGAAAATTGAGAGACGATGACACACATCGATGTTTTCTCATTTTTTTTGTATTTTATTACACGCTTTCATAAATTGCGGATAAAAGTTTTGTATAAAGTTTAATAATTTCTTAGTGGTTCTATAAAAATATATGTGGCATTCCATTCTAAAATTAGTGCCGATCACAATTCTCAATCTGAGTGCACAGGCCTATGGTCCATCAAAAAAAAAGAAAATTTTGCCTTATAAAATTTTTTTGTATCTATACTAGAAACCGAAATACAAGGGTTTCATTTTTTTTTTATTCTTGAACACAAAAATGCACAAAAATTCATGATTCTGTATGAAATAAGTATGATATTTGTTCTTGAAAGTTGTAGATAATCATTTGGAGAATAAACTTTTCATATACCATTTTACATATTTTCATACAAAAAAATTGATTTTTCATCGAAAAACAGCAAAAAATCTTGAAAAAATACGATTTTGAATACGAAAATGCTCAAAAAGTCATTGTTCTGTATGAAATTGGTATGATATTTGTTCTTGAAAGTTGTAGATAATTGTTTGGCCCAAAACTTTTCATATACCATTTTACATGTTTTCATACAAAAAAATTGATTTTTCATCAAAAAACATTAACAAATCTGGAAAAAATACAATTTTACAAGGATAAAACTATACTTTTATATTAAATTATTGATGTTTTTTGATGAAAAATCAATTTTTTTGTATGAAAACATGTAAAATGGTATATGAAAAGTTTTTGGTCCAAACGATTACCTACAACTTCCAAGAACAAATATCATACCAATTTCATTCAGAACAATGAATTTTTGAGCATTTTTGTGTTCAAGAATAAAAAAAAATGGAAATCCTTGTATTTCGGTTTCTAGTATAGATACAAAAAAATTTTATAGGGCAAAATTTTCATTTTTTTTGATGGACCATAGGCCTGTGCACTCAGATTGAAAATTGTGATCGGCACTAATTTTAGAATGGAATGCCACATATATGATAAACAACATAATATTTCACTGAAAGACACAAAAAAAAAATATTTATATGAAAAAAGTAAGAAAAAAAACACTTAAAAGAGAAATAAAATAACGACAGGAAACGTTTTGTTGTAAAAATTTTCTGTTATGAGCAATTTTATGTTTAGTAGAAAATATACAAAAATATAAAAGCTTTACAATTTTCACATCATTTACCCTTTTCCAAGACATTTGATTCAAAATTATGATGATCCATAAATTTTTCACTTCAATTCATATTTATTCTGTAATAGTTATACTTAAATATAATTATTATTATCACTTTTTTTTCTCTCTTTCAATACTCAAGAGCACTTTTCATCATTATTCAAATAATAGAAGATAAAGTTTTTAATAAATAACAAAAGACAGAAGGAAAAAAAAGGAGGAAAATAAGTTAAGACTGTAAAATGTATGTAAAACCTTCTTAATTCTTGAACTGAAATAAATTTTAACATTCAAGTGTCCATCATAATTTTTTCCCTCTTATATTCAAATTTTATATAATAATTATGAAAAACATAATGCAAAGATGAAAAATTGAAAAGACTTTTCAAAAATCTTAAAAAGTATTCTCATTTAACGTTATTTTTTGTTAAAAGGAAAAAAAAAGTTGAAAAGTTACTTTTTGTGCAATAAACGCGAATCCATTTTCAGGATATTACCGGTGATAATGTTTTCGCACAAATTTTATAAGATTTTAAGAAAAGTAATGGAAAAAAACTAAGTAATAGGAATTTTGCCAGATAGGATTAAATAAAAGGATATAAATTATTTTAAATTAAAATTTTACTGAAAATAATAACGGCCTAAAATTTTTCATGGCTGTTTATGAGGATTGTGGTAGAAGATTATGGACCCTCGCTTTAGTCATGACAATGGACTCGTCTTATGGCCACAGTGCAGACTTTAATACCCTTAAAATACACTACAAACCACCCCGAACTATGCGTGGACTTTAAAAGTGCCCATAATAGTCGATTTCTTTTAAATTTACAGAAAATGATTGATTGATTCATCAAAGGCCTTGTAAGCGTCAATCGAAGATCTTCGTCTTCGGACCAAATCAGATTTATAGGGCGGACTTAGAAGAGAACCAGCACTTAGGCCTACAGACAGGTCCATTGTGCATACCACAAGGAACCAAATCTAGAGAAAAAACTAAAGAAAGAAGTCCACTAGATCTGGTTCAGTTCAGGAAAGTGACCACACCTTCTCAGATACTAATCAGGATAGACATTTTATACTTTTGTGATGGAATCAACACTAGGAAAGTACTCACCCAGCGTGATTCCACGCAGTCTGGCATGCTTGGGACATACACAAAGCAGATGTGCAGCAGTCTTCTCTTGTTCAGAGCAGCATTTTCACATTGGATCTCTTGAATCAAAATTATTGAGATGATAGTCTAGAGTGCAATGACCAGTGAACAACCAACTACAACTCTGAGCTCAGTACGGTTCAATCTGATCAGTTGTCTAGATAAACCGGAATCAGGTTCCTTGATAAAGAGGCGAGTCTGCCTAAACGTACCCACCTGATTGGACCACCATTTCCGGACAAGCCTACCTTATCCATGCTTTCTGTAAAAATTTATGCAGGTCAGATAAATAGGCAGACCTGGTTCGGACCAAATCACTTTGTACAGAATGCATAAAAACTGAGTATTTCATAACAATAAATCCATTAAATAACTTCTTTTTTCATTAAAATTAGTATCCAGAAAATTTTCAGAACACCCATGATTACATTTAATAAGCAATAATAATAAGAAAAAGGTGAAAATAAAGTTTTTATCTCACTTTTTAAATCTAACTTATCTTTGCCTTACTTCACTTCACCATTAATTAAATTTTACACTTAAACATCGTATAATTTATGTTATGATTTTTCCTTCAAAATAATGTTGAAACAACGAGCTCACCTGAAATTAAAGGAAAAAAAAAAGTTAAAAAATTAATTAGTCGTTTTCATATTTATTATTAAATTTAATCAAAATTTATACAAATTAAATCATGCTTTTTTTCCCTTACGATTTAAAATGAATTCATATAAAAAAAATAATATGGGAAAAAAGATTTTCAAGTTTCAGTGGAAAGTCTCGACAAGACGTGATACAATTGTTGGAATTTATGTAGATTTTTTTATATTCCCTTTTCATTATTTCATTTCATTTTCTGATTTTACATTTTTTTTTCTATTAATTTTCTTTCGTAATTTTTCGATAATAAATTTTACAATGTTGTACCTCGTTTTAAAATAATTCTGTAAAATAATTCCATTTCATTCTTTTCTTTCATAAATTTTATTCATTGAATATTTTAAATGCAGATTGGTATCGCACTCGGATAATGTTATAAAAGCATTGCCATATAATAAATCTTTCAACAGAAGGATTAGTTGCTAATTTTTAAAGATTTCACTTTTAACAAATTTATGGGCTCTATAAAGTGATATCATTTCCTTTCACGTACACACCTTTAAATATACTTTTCAAGTAAATATGGGCTAGTATTAATCTTTCTTTTTTGTGTTTTATTAAATGAAAAAATATGTTTTTACCGGATAATGATAGAGTAATGGAATGGTAAAGTAAATAATGGTAAGTGGCTATTTTGGTGTTGAAAATAAATTAAAATGAGTTTTATACATTGATTAAAAGGAAATTAAGTGTTTCATTTTCATGAAAACATAAGAAAAATTTATCATGTCTAGTGAAAATAAATCTTCAATCAAATAATCCCTTTCATTGGAAATGTTAATCGCTTTTAAAGCTTAGTTACGTTGAAAATATTGCATTTTTTTTGTGTTCTCAGATTTCTTATTAACAGGTATTTTTTCGTCATTTCTAATTAAGTAAAAAGTAATCACAGTGAAAACAAAAGAAGAAAAATGTTTTGAAAGAGACTACTAAAAGTAGTGTATATTTTTAAGAGAGCATAAGCATTTAATGAGCAAATTACCTCCGTTTATTTACACTTAATTTCCCTTTTTGAAAGTATGCTCGACTAGGTAACTAATGAATTTTTGCTTTGCTTTTCATTTTCATGCACATTTTAAATGAAAACCGTTCACACTGCGACAGAATTAAAGAAAGAACAAAAAAATTTAATTTGAAAAACAAAGATAAGGCACACTTAAAACGATTAAAGCATCATGTCATTTTAAAGAAGATGAAGAAAAAAAAACAGGAAAAATCTACAAAACAGTCAATTAGCGTGCTGTGCTTGCTTGCTTGCCACTATTATTAAAATAATCATTTAACTGTATATGAAATCGTTTAATCTAACACACTTCGTATGTTTAACAATTATGTTGAAGTTTAACAAATTGTATGATACGATAGTATCAATTAATTTTTTTTTGTTATGAAGTTGAAAGAAGAATCAAAGGAGAAGTAAGAAAAAAAATAACATTTTCATGCTTGGTAAACCTTTTCGTTTTCTCCATTTAAATAAACTAAATACTAAAGAACTATACAAGTCAAGCGCAAATGAAATTCACATTTATTGAATAGAGACAACTTGATTTATATTTTTAGAGCATGACCTGACGATATGGAATTTTCTTTCATGTGTGTGCTCGTATGTGTATGTGTAATGATAATTAAAATGTAACATATGAACAAATATATTGGTATTGAATCGCAAATTGAAATGAAATTTAATTGATCGTTAAATATTTGACTTTATTTCTACTAGAAATAAATTATAAAGGGAATAAATTGAATTTTTGTATCTCCCATTCTGTGACTCAGTCGCTCCAATACCTGATGTCTTTTTGGATAGCATAAAACTACCTTTGTGCAATAAGTTTAAATACTTGGTATCAGCTATGACAAAGGAAGGAACGTGTCATGCTGACGTAACTGCTACAGTACAAACGGCATGGATGTAATGACATCAGTTAACGCTTGTTCAATGTGATAAGAGAAAGCCTTTGTCCCTTATAGGCAAAATACACAACACCATTATCCGACCAGCAGTTCTATACGCATCTGAATGCTGGACAATGTTTGAAGAGTTCAATAAACGTTTGGAAACAATGGAAATGAAAATGCTAAGATTTGCCAGAAGTGTGACGAAGTTGGCCATGATGAGAAGTGACGAAATCAGCCAAAGCCTTGAAGTAAAAGAAAAAATTGCAGATAAATCGGAAGAAAGACAGCTTAAATTGTATGGACATGAAAACGACGAGGAACTGTTGACGACTACGTTAAAACTGAAACATTAAATCTTGGATCAAAGTATGTCCCAAAAAGAACGAAAGGGCCTTCGCAGGATAATTGGCGAACACGTTGTTGTCCAATTATAGCGGAAACAGGGCTCCCTGCAAATCTCATTTTCAATCATGTTCAAGCTTATATGAGATAAATTTTATTATAAAATTAATTCTTGTCCATACAATTTTCTCATCCATTAAATTTAATGTAAAACCAAAATTGTGGTTTAGAATAAAAAAGTTTTGGTTTTTTTCCTCACCCTACATGACTCCCTCTTTTGAATCCAGCATTCATACAAAACGACTTATAAAGTACCAAAAAAAAAACGAAAACTCATAATTTGCAATAATCAACATTGGTCACAGCTGGATACGTTTTTTATTTTCATAATTTTACAGCTTACAAAAAAGATCTCCATTCACCCAAAAGACGTTGTAAGAAAATTAATTAACACATAGCTGTCTTTGTTCAATGCTAACATACACACACACACACACATTTAATCTGTGTGTAAAATCACAAAAAGCACGCTTTAATTAAAAATTGGATTTCATCCACGTTTCTCAATTTTTTTTTCATAATCTTAAAAAATGAATGGAAAATTTTGTTTTTTTTCTTTTTCCCTTTTTAAAAACGTATAACAATGAATGGAAGCCAGCACGAATCGTAATTATGTCGTCGTAAAAATTGATGATTATTATTTGTTAAAATCCCATGAATCAACTTTTGTTCCATGAAATAAGTGAAAAATAATGTAAAAACCGAAAATATTGATGAAGATTAAATGAAAACGATCAAAATAATGAACAGATACACAAAAAATGATTAAAGAGAAACCACAAATCACCCTAAATCAATAACTGTTTTACATTGTCTGGGTATTTTTTTTCACAGTAATTTTCTTGAGATTAATGATGATGATGGGGAGATTATTATTTTATTTCATTTTTTTTATATTCCATATTTCAATTGAAATATTTCTTACAAATAAACAAGGATTATTTCAATATTGAGACATCATCTTTGAATAAATACTTAATTTTTTCTTCTTTTTCTTTAAATTTTCATTGAAATTTTAATAATAAGTATTATTTTTTTCTATTTTTATTAAGAATCTTTATATTTCATTCTGATTGAAAGAAAATCATTACATTGCAGTGATTTAAATTAAAAAAAGGAGAAAAAATTTTTTTTAATGCACAAAATGATGTCATTTTGAATATTTATTTAAGATATGAATGCACAATTGCTGGTAAATTACCAATCGTTTCATGTCTAAATTATGATACACCACAAGAAAAATTGCAAATGTATTAGAAAAGGATGATAAAAGTTTCATTGAAATTGATAGATTGGGATGCAATGTGAGTTTTCATTTTAATTTAAGTACATTTTGCTTAGATTCATGGAAATCGATTCACTCATCGAAACAAATAGGAAAAATGTCTGAGCTTCACTTCACTATAGGACGTAATGTCATTTTCTCTCTCTCTCTAACACATACTCTCTTTCTTTTGAGATAGGACCAAGTTCAAAACACTCCCAAAATCGCATTTTCATTTGAAATACTTACTTAAATACAGAGAAAACGATAAAAGATACCGGAAATCTACAATAAAACTCTTAATTGTTCCGCATATGATTGGAATTTTAAAATAAAATTAAAAAAAAAATGAAAAACTTTTTCTTTCTATCATCATGTTATATGTTGGCACATGAAAAAAAAACATCTCTATTTCAATGATTTAACTTAGAATTGACTAGAATTGAATATGAAAAATGAATGAAAGAAGCAATACAATCGATATTTTAAATGCACCTAATGTATTCGTATTCTGAAGCATTTCATTATACATTTTTTTTTTATTTTTTTTATTGAAATGTTTAAAGCGTGTTAGAGTTTGAATGTACAAACAACACCCACAGACAGTTACCTCGATTATCTGCTTCTGAAGTCGATGAATTTTAAATTAGATTCAAATGAACATAAAAAAGGGGATGAAAAATACATGAGAACTGATTTCTTTTATTTTTCACAGTATATGAAAAAAAAATGATTCATAGCAATTAGGTTGGATTGAAAATTGGTTTTTATTTGGGTTTTTTTTACACTAAAACTGAATTTAAGCTTTCAAGCTGAACTGAATACTTAATAATTCAGATTTGTTATCTCCTTATATTGAAAGACAAATGCTCATAAAATATTAATTTTCTTTTTTAACCTACCTCTTCATTTACAATGATTTGCCAATATTCAATGCAATTCAGAGAAGGAGATGAGTCGAACGTATTTTGAATTCAAAAAATCTTCTTTTTTCATTTTTTCTTTATTTTGATGAATGCAAAAATAAAAAAAATAGAAATTCTAACCACTAGGCGGTTTAGAAGAGTGCATATCAATTCACTGAATTCACTGAAAAAAGTATGCCGTAAGCACAGTCCATAGAAAGACCATCATCGACTTCTCTGGAAGACTTGTCTCGATTTATATAAGATAATGCAGCTTCAGGAGTTTCAAACAAAGAACGAACCATCCTTAAAAGTGCATTTTTTCTTACGAATTGCACTTAAATTCATTCTCCGTTAATTTTTTCTTCTCCTCCAGTACATAAAACAAATACAAAATGAATCCACTTGAAATTTTTTATTCCCTTTTTTATTGCAGTTCAATTTGATTATACGCTCCTATAAATTTTCATCCTCATCGTTTTCAGTTCTATAATTTATGCATTTATGACTTTTTTTGCAGTTCATATCTCATTTCAGAGAGTTTAGCACTAGATTTGAAAAGGTGTTAAATTATGATACTGTTCATATTAAATGTATGTGCACTTTTTTATGGTTAAATGTTCTTTTCACACTAAGGTACACACAAAAAAAAACTTAAAAAAAGATCAAAGAATTTTTTTTTTGTTTTTTTTTTAATGTTTTCCAAGATGTTTGCTGTATTTTGTATTTTTTTTCCTATCCTCTTCATATAAATTCCAATCTTCTTTCAAAATAATAAGAATAATAATAATGATGATCATTTGCAGTTTCCGCAATGAACTTGAATGCTTTATTTTATTTTTATCCTTATCTTTTTTTATTGGGTTTATAGAAAGTGTATGATAGCTTACGTATTATACCTTATTTTTTTAAATGAAAAATGTTTTACATTAAATCCAATAAAATGCATTGATTGGGACCGAATCATATTAAATTTTCGAATTAATTGTAAACTATGTAAAACTAATCTAGTCGTTGATGAGTATGCCGAACGATAAAGAATCAAGCATTACAGCGTCTTGTATCTGGGTTTTTTGATTAAACACTCCAGAGGGCGTTGAGACCTGATTTTGTGAGTTACTCGAAGATAAAAATTGAAAAACAGCAAAAAGAAATAGAAAATCAAGATAAAAGTCGTTGATGACACTACGAAAGTGACGGAGAGGGTCCTAAGGGGTCCGAAAAATCCTTCTTCGAAGCTGACAAGGTGGTTGATGAGGTCGTTGATAACTTCAGTTTTTAACTGTCCCGCTTTTTGCGCTTTTTAAGTTCATGGTGTTTCTAGGAAACTGGACAGAAAGAGTTTCATGAATCAAAATGCACTTAATACACTTATTTAAAAGTAATGTTAAAATTTTTGTTCATAACTTTCTTTTTATAAGATACCGCATTTTATTCAAACTTTCGTATTATTTCATATAATATAAGAAGGTATATGGAAAAAAGGTGATAAGTAACAGCAAAAAAAAGATAAAATAATATATTCTAGTCTGGTATTTGAGCTTGGTCTTAATAACACATCTATAATGTCTCTACATTTGATTTTGATATCTCTTCTTGAATGATGATGATCATAATATGATACAAAAAAAAGAAACTCCTCTCCATTTTTTTCTTTTTATTTTTTTGAAAAGAAAAATATAAATTTATAATGTTACTGATAAATTGTACATTCGATGAAAAGGGGATTTCTATTGATTTTGAAATTCAAATCTTTGATGAAAATAGTGAAGTATGTGTGTGTGTTAGTGTTTGTTGTTGATGATGATGATGAACACTCAAATAATCAAAATCAAGAATGAAGTGATAAACATGAACATCAGAAGAGAAAACTCAATATAAAAGTATAAAATTGAGGGTTAATCTATAAAAATGTAAGAAGATAGATGCCATTTACTAAATATCGTTATAATCCCCATTGATTGTTGATTGGATCAAAAAGGTCGATTATGTTTGATGTTAGAATTTGATGTGAAATTGAAAAGTTTTTCCTTTTTTCTTCTACCTTATACCTCTCTCTTATATCCCTTGTAGATTAAATTTAGACCTATTTCATGAACTGCATGGAAAATCATACACAAAATGAGGAAAAAAACAAATTAAGTATTAACTTTTTCACCTTGTCACATTAAAATACGGTTGACATCACCGAATTTTATTTCAACATCAAATCTTTTGAAGTGTGTGGAGGAATATTCGCCTATAATTTTTTTTTATATTTTTAAATATATTTTAAAGGGCATTCATGTTACTATTTATTTATTTTCTATGTCAATATCACACATTACAAGACGTGAATCATTTAAATTTTGTAATGACATTGCCATTGCTTTAGACATCTCGCGACCACATTGAAAGACGAAAAAAAAATGAAAATGTCACTCAAGATTTATAAATTGAGATTACATCAATCAATGTTTTATACGTGATGAATTTTTTTTTTATGTGTGTGTGCTCATGTCATATTTTACAAAAAAAAAAAAACGAAAACAAAAATTTAACTGTCAAAACAAAACCATGCAAAAAATGTCAACTCTTTCATTATATTAAGCGCACTTAAATGAAAATGAAATGAAAAATTTTGTATAAAAATGAGCATTTTTCTAGTGAATTGAAATTTGAAATAAAAAATTTATAACAATTCTAATTAATAAATTAAACGGACAATTTTTCATTGAAATTGAAATCGAAATTTAACATTGAAATTTTTTTATTTTTTAAGAAAAATAAAATGAATTCAATATGTTTAATTTTGACATTATTTATCGTTTCACATGTTTATGTTTCTCAAATGTGACTCAATCATAAACAATTCAAAAATTGATGTATTACATCATACCTTTTTATAAAATATACGAATTAAAGCTATTTATACATCATTGAAAAATTTAATTTAAAAATCGAGAAAAAAAGATCAAAGATTTAAATTAATAATTGATTTCACGTTGATTCAAGTATTTTAATTTCAAAGTCAGATACAGAAAGTAGTTCATAAAACTCGGCCATATTTTAATATTCTTTTAAAATGGTTCAATGAAAACATTTGTTTCAATTTTATCTCACATAAGCTCACATAAATATGACAAATCACAAACTAGAAAATTGTATTTTATTTCTTTTAAAGTTTTTTCTATTTAAATTGAGTGTTCGTCAAACAAACAAACAAATACACACACACACAAAAATATGTGTTAAATTTAAAAAACGTGAGACTCAGACCTACTTTCGATTTTTTTATACATTTTTTGCTCTAAATTTTTATTTTGTTTGTTTTGTTTTTCTAAGGAAATGAAATTAAAAAGATAAGAAACAACAGATTTTGCAAACAAATTTTGTATCCAATGATAACAAAACTATCTGAAAAGGAAATAAAATGAAAAAAAAAGTAAAATGAATTTTTTGTTTTATTTTTATTAAAACAAATACTAAGAGGAAGAGAAAAAATGATGATCTAAGATTTTTTTTCTGTTTCGAATTTTATTTGTTATCTTTAATTAGAATAAATTTTGCTGATGAAATCCATGAATGTTTATTTTTGAATTGCAATTTCAAATTTGGATCAATTTATTAATGAATCTTTTACATATTTTATCTAAAGTTTTAAAATTGCAAGCAAACAATTTTTATCATGTTTAATTTATTTTAAGCAAATATGAAAAGTTTATGAAAATAATTTCAAATCGTCGAAATTATAATAAAATAGAGCAAACTTTATGAAAATTCATCAATATTGTAAGGATTTTGTCCCAGTGTGCCTCTCTAATAAGAGAGAGCTGCACTGAAACAAAATCCATTTCTCTCACGCACACACTTACGCAATTCTTGAAACAAGGTCAGTCTTATATAGAAAGTTCTAGAGATCGGTCGTGTATTTTAAAACCTTAAAATTAAATAAAATTAAAAGTACTTAAAATTAAACTAAAACCTAATTAAACTAAATAAATAAATAGAAAATATTGAGTGGACATAATAAGACATTTAAAATTAATAAAACAATGATAAAACTTAAGACTAAGAAAGTGATTACATTTAAAAACAATTAGATAATAAAATTAAATAAACTAAAAGAATTCCACACGTGTTTTGTTAAAAGTTCCATTTACCAGAACCCACGAGGTCAGAATAGTCTGACAAATTGGCATCCCTTGCAGAGGTAAATTAGGAATTTACCTCGGAAATAAAAAATAAACTTTATTAAAAAAAACCACGTGCAGACATAAAGAAGTAAACAACTACAGGGTGACGCGTTAAAAGTGTGACCAACACGTGCTGAAAAAAATAGTAAAGTGTAGTGGCATAAATTGTTTCTTTCAAAAAAAATTTAAAATTAAAGACATTTTACAAAGGAAATAATATTTTAACAGATTATTTAAATTAAAAAAAAAAAATAGATACAAAAGAGAAGCCCGTTTTAACGACTAAGACTGGATTTTTTTTAAATCTGGAATTAACGGCCCGAGGGGGAGTAAGGTTCGGTAAAATGGAAAAATTAACAATATCGGACTCAACAACTATTGAATCCCTTCCGATCCCATCTGACGGAACGTTGGCGGATCCAGTCACTCCGTCATGGGAAAACAAATTTAATAGAACCTGGAGAACAAAGGGCGGTCGGACCGTTAAGCCAGAAAAATTGGATGTGTTCTTTACACCACGATATGAGAACACCAGTGCGATTCTGAAGCAGTCTAAGGAATCACGCAGTAGGGTCCTATATCCCAAGACCCAGCAGCCTCTCATAGGGACCCAGACCCGATACAGCAATGATGTAGCTCGAAAACTGCAAGGATCAGTCGAAAAGGAGCAGGTCTCGTGGAATACTATACCTAGAGAGGAAGAAAACGATGAAGCATGGGATATAGCAGAGAATGCTGGAAATAATTTTGAAACATGGAATTCGAGAGAAATCGAAAAAGAAATGCAACTACAAGACCGAACTCAGAAAGCAAGACAAGCAACACTGGAAAGATCAACACAGAGTCGAATTCATGGTGAGGCGGACCCAGTCGCCATGAGCTCGACAAAGAAGAATAAGATGGTAAGCTTGGAAAACACTCAAGAACAGACTGAAAAATATGATCAAATCGAAATAATTGTGAAAAAAACACAAAATCTCAATGTTAAGATTAATCTGTACGAAGAGGCGAACCAGTCTAAACCAAAAGTAGAATGCAGCGAATTGAAAAGGCCAAAATCAGAGCCTGAAAGTTTGAACAAAAGCAGTCCAAATATCATAGAGGGTAAGCAAAATAACAACTTGCATAATCAGGTTTATGGTGAGGCGGACCCATTCCCCATGAACCCAAATAATTTATTCCCCAGGATGGAAGGACAATATTGGACTCCAAAAAGATCGACGGAAAATCCAGAGTTTTGTGTTAGAGCGGACCCAGTTCACATAAAATTTCTGGAAAACGAAATCCACTCACATTGTCATCACCCTTACGTAGACATAGTTATAAAGCTGAACCAAGGCAAACAAGAGCAAATAAACATAGTTAGTGTTCAAGTTCATGTTGAGGCGGACCCAGTCCCCATGAACTGCATCAAATCTCATAGAACGGAAAGCTCTGAGGTCACCAAGGATCAAAATCAAAAGTTAAATTCAATTGCAACCACTTTAAGCGTAAATCCTGGTCCGAAAACTCAGATGAATTTTTTTTTGAAATTTGATCATTTTTACAAGTTGATTTAGAATTTTAATGAAATTAGATTTAAAAGTTAATTAGTAGAATTTAAGTAATTAATCTAAATTAGGGACTCACATAGATAATTCTAACTAAATTATATGTAAAAGATAGCGAAGTGTGTGAAAAGAATTTTTGAGGATTTCTCAAAAAGAGAAACTTGAGCAAAAGTAAAAGAGGGAATAAAATAGCAAACAATGTTGTGTTACGAGTGAGCGGACCCAGTTCCTCGATAACTTACATGATTGTTTTGTAGAGCGATTAAAGAAGCGGGTTCGCATTCGAGGGCGAATGTTGTCCCGCAAGGGAATGCCATTTGTAAGGATTTTGTCCCAGTGTGCCTCTCTAATAAGAGAGAGCTGCACTGAAACAAAATCCATTTCTCTCACGCACACACTTACGCAATTCTTGAAACAAGGTCAGTCTTATATAGAAAGTTCTAGAGATCGGTCGTGTATTTTAAAACCTTAAAATTAAATAAAATTAAAAGTACTTAAAATTAAACTAAAACCTAATTAAACTAAATAAATAAATAGAAAATATTGAGTGGACATAATAAGACATTTAAAATTAATAAAACAATGATAAAACTTAAGACTAAGAAAGTGATTACATTTAAAAACAATTAGATAATAAAATTAAATAAACTAAAAGAATTCCACACGTGTTTTGTTAAAAGTTCCATTTACCAGAACCCACGAGGTCAGAATAGTCTGACAATATCAAGAAAAAATTCATGAAATCCAATCAAAATGAAATCAATATTAAATCGAACAAAATCAATAAAAAAAAGTAATGAATGCATTTTCCCATTTCGGTAAGACGAGCTCGGAAAATATGCTAAAATCAAATACTTCTATTTCAAACAAAGTTGAATCATACAAAAAAAACATTTAATATTATTTCAATTCAATCTTTCTAATCCTAACAAATGTTTACTTGACTAAACTGTTAACAACAAATCTCTGATAGCGTTATAAGATTTTCGTGTTTCCTCTCCATGCACAAGTCACTCGTCCTTTTCACATTTATTATTATTATGTGTGTGTGTGTGTGTGTGTACATGTAAAAATTTTCGTATATGTGTATAGTATTATTTTATTATATCCAAGTCAGTGGATATTCCTTTCGGGACACAAGAAAATGATTATTTTATATAAAGTTTTTTTTTTCAATACAATATTTTGTTGATTTTCTTCGATTACATTTGAAGAAATAGTCTGAACATGTTCATTTTATCATGAAAACCATAACATACAAGCACACTCATTGTATTCCATTCTTTAACAACCGAATTTATTATGGATATTGCACGGTTGAATAAATAATAATGATGTATTATTATGGACAAGTGTGTGTTTGAAAGGATTGAATTTATTTATAAACATCTTATATTGACATAAATGGTTTATTTTTTTCCTTGATTTTTATTATTATGGTTTTAGTATATTAATAATAATTCAAATATTGCTTTTGCACATAAATTATAATTATACTAATACATTCAAATAAATTCCATTTTCATTCAAAAGATGTATAAAACAAGAACATGCAAGGATTTACTAAAACGATTGCAAATTGATTTGGATCATCAATTTCTTCTCATAATAAAATGAGGCATCAAATGCTTTTGAAAGATATTTATTTAACAGATTTAAGATGTTATTTACTTTACATTAAAACAATCGTTTCGTTTGCTATATCAAAGTAGATTTATGTTGTTCTGGTGAACGATGTTTATCACCGCATATGCTCTCCAATAAAATACACGATAATAATAAAACAAGTAGCGATAATAATTCAATCGTAAATAGTCATGGTTTGTTGATTTGTTTCAATTCGTTCAATCAATTTAGTATGGATGATTAGGTACAATTTGTGTGTTTCTTTTAAGAAAATTAATGGATTTGGTTTGAAGAAGTTTGAAAATGAAAATCTGGATGGTATTTCGAAGATATTTGATAATGTTGTTTCTCTTTATGTGGATTAGTAAATGATTTCTAATGAGAAACTTAATTCAATCATTTGTTAAGTGTTATCTTAAGTGAGCATATTTTGTATCAATAATATGTCAGTGATTTGATTAAAGTAAGAAGATTCATCTGAAGGGAGTGCTTTTCCGCTGATGTCATTAAATTGGGCATAAAAGATTTTATTAGGAGGAGAAGCGGTTTTGGGCTTTGAGAGATGGTTTTAAGCCTGTATCAAGCTACGGATCTCTACATCCAAAATATAATGTGACGGTTCTATCAGTGGAAAAGTCTCAATTATCAGATTGGGTTTAGGTAAAGGGATTGGGATTGTACGGTGCAGTGGTTAGCGTGTTGGACTATCAATCTAAAGGTTGGAAATTCGAGTCTTGCTTGGGCCATAAAACTTTGCAATCTCAAATGTCCCTTTTTCCAGCTACTCAATTTGAGTTTAAGCACGTGAAAATCAGTATAATATGTTAAATTGGCGCTTTACGTGGTCATTTTTGCAACTAGTCATTAAAATAATGCAAAAATGTGTTCATTTAATTGCCGTAAAGTTAGTTTGGCGCTTTTTTTCTCTGTCATTTACGTGGTTTAAGTCTACTGTTTTGTATGACAATATAAAAGCTAATGCCCTGTGATCCCTATTTTCAAAGTACTGCCATAATCTGAAAACTAATAGTGACGTCATCTATCAGTCTGTGGAGTTTTGCAAAATAAAATTTGGTTGGGTTCAGCACTTTATAGAAAATCAGGTTCAATGTGAGCTAATACTAAGTAATTTTATCTTCCTCATTTTTTTAACTCCATTGTACTTGAATATTCTAGTAAAATTAATTTATTATATCAATGAATCGCACCAGTCAAACAAGTCAACTTTTTCAAACAGTACTTATCCAAACTCACATATATCAGAATACAAAATAACTATCATGTTAAATATTTATGTGTCAAGTAGTCTTTAATAAATACTTACTCAAATACTATTATTAGAACCGAAAAAGTCAGAATTCAAGACTAATGACAGTAAAAATTGGTTTTATTGTAAATTACACACGAAAATCAAGTAAAAACCACTATGAAGTAACTTTATTCAAGTAAAAAGTGATAAAAGTTTTACCCTTTAATAATAAAATAATAACAAACACTCTCTATTTCCCTGCATATTCATTCAACATATTTTTTTTATTTATTTATATTTTGTTACTCCACACAAAAGTTATTTTAACACACAAAACACTTTTGTGTTGTGTTCGTGTGAAGTAAAATTTTGTAAGAAAAGAGCACAAAGTTGCCTTCTTCCGTGACAAATCGACATAAATAATTAAGAAACATGAAACAGTGCTTCTTGAAAACTGATAATAAATAATAATATGAACAAATTAAAAGGAAACGGAAGACAAGTTGATAAATATGAATAAATAATTCCAAGTAATGCTTTTATGAATGTGTGTGTCTGTGTGTGGGTGTGTGATGAATTCATGTTAGTAAGACAATAAAAAGTGGTTTTCACCGAAAATTATCATGAAAAGTAATAAACTCAAATGAAAATTCACATTTAAAGCCTTTAAAAAAAATCAATCAATCTAAAATTGTGAGCTTTTTTAATCCATTAACCACTTTTTATGGGATTATTTTCATTCCTGGATTATTTAAACAACTCCAATGATTTTCAATATGATTTTAATACCCTACGCAAAATCCTTTTAGTTTTATATATCATTTTCGAATTGAATTTTAAATGCAATCATTCAATTAGTCAATTGAATGGAATGAGATGAAATAAATATCATAATAGCTTTTAAATGGTTTATTTTATGCATTTATCGAAGCAATCTCATGGTTTAGCAACAACAAAAAAAACACGGTTTGAAGGCAATCTTTTGATTCCTTCCTTCATTTTATGGCTAAAACGGTAACTGATGATGACGTTAAATGCAATTTCTTCAATCATTTCAATCATTCATGTGGAAAAATATAAATCCTTTAACAATCTCATCTCAGATAATCTCTTTCTAGGTCATCAAATATTTTGCGTTGGCAAACAAAAACACATACACACTCATTCAAGTCACTTATTCACTCATAAATATAAATAGATGATGAAACAATTATTTTCAGATTTGGATAAATATTTGTTTTCACTTGTCTCTCATCATCTTAATTGATGCATTTGCAACTATAAATTCAAATGAAATGCAAAATAACTTGTTCATCTTCTTTTATTAGTTATAGAGAAAACTTTTTGATATATATATTTTATGTGCATTGACAGTTGAAATGAAGAACACATGCAATTTAGATTTTGAAATTTATGTATATTAAAGATATGAGACAGGCAAAATAATCATTGTACTTTGGTTGTAGATAGAGAGATGCCAAATAAACCATATGTTATTGGTTTTTGTGCCAAAAATAAAAAAATTTATACTTGAAAATTTTTAAACCGAGAAAATTGAACAAATAAATAATATTTCTCTTGTCTTATAGTTGTTATTGTAAAATAAAAATGAAAATGAATGAAAAAAAAGAGAAATATAAGTTCATATTGCGGAAAATTGATATTATACTTTGTCTCTGATACAGTCATAAGATTTATTTACAGGAAAAGGAAATTCTAATCAAGTTTTAGTGTATAAATCACTGTTAAAAGAGAAAGAAATAAATTTTATTTTCTGATTTGTATGAAATTAAAAGGACAAGGAAAGAAATTTGATAAAAAATAGAAATCTTAGCTACTCTCAACCAAAAATCAGTGGGAGTTCGGTGTCAGACCGTGTTTCGAGTGGTGTCTCACTATTTTTAGGTTGAGAGTCCATTTGAACAGGGCTCAATTCATCGAACGTTGGCTTTTGTCTTGAGAATTGGATGCGATAAAGTATTTACTTTATTATAAATTACCGCCCTACGCAACTAAAACATAATGAAATTTGTAAAAGCCCCTTGGCATACATTAAATTAAAAAATTGTCAACTAAATCAACAAATTATAAAATACGACCAATAAAGATAAATTTGAATTTGAATACTTTATTATAGACTTATTTTAACTGCTTGTGACTTCAACCGATTTTCATTAAAAAGAAAATATTTGCTGATTTTTAATGATTTAGTTGGATATAATTGGTGTTGCTGAGGTGTTTTGAAAGATAGCATTTGCCTGGTTGCACGTGTTTTATGCATCGGATGCCTTTTTTAGGTGCCGAATTCCTGTTTTCAAGCCATTCTGGCATGAAATGACAATTGCTTAAAGGTTATTGAAAAAGACAGGCAAATTTCTTAACAAAAGGACTCCTATTTTCAAATATTTCAAATACCATTGAAGATGAAATATGCCGTAAATGAGCAGCACCGGTAATATGAGCAAGGTAAAATGAATTAGTGTTGTATTTTATGACACGTCAGATACATTAAGACAAAAATAATCAACACTTTTTCTTCGTCCATTACTTTTGTATGATTATCCTTACTATCTCTTAAAACTAACAAATAACACAACAATAAGCAGCTTTTTTTACCGAGATAATACGTTATGTGCAAGGATGGAATAATAAAAATGTTTCAAGAGGATTACAACATCTAGAAAACTTGTTACATATTGCTTGAATTGAATATCCCTACATAACTAAGACAAAAAAAAAAGATTTGCCACGGTGTTAGGCGTCTACATTTATACAAAAAAAAAATATACATCTATATAAAGAGCAAAATGAAACGAAGCTAGAAGAGGAAACAATTATGTAGATACATTTAGACATATAACTATTATAATCAGTTTATAAATTCAGGTATGGAGTGTTACAGGAAGAAAAACAAATGAAAGCAGAAATAGAAATTGCTAGCCATCTGTTTTATTATCTTCTTTCCTGTCATGATATGATATTTTATATTGAGAGAAAAATAGAAACTAAAGTCCACACAACATTAAAGTCATATTTTATTGTGAATCTAATGCAGTTTACGTTAGAGTAACAGTCTGTCTTGTAGTATCTTTTTTGTTGATTTTTTTTTTGTTGCACGATCACTCACACAACTAACGACGACACCTTCATCTCGAATATACCTTGAACAGCAATAAAATGTATCTTGTTCTACAAAAATGAGCATTATTTTATTTTAAAATCGTTTTAAGTTAAAGAAAAAAAATTGAATATTGTATTACTGGAAAGATGCTTCGTGTTGGTTTGTTGCTTTTCCGCTTGTTTTTTCATTATGGAATGGTAAGATTTTGTTGAACAGAAATCTGCTCCTTGATCAAAGAAACAATAAAAGTGTTTTTTATGGTTGATTTTCTGATTTAGCTTAGTTCACATTACAATGTTTTTTCAAAAGAATCATTTTTTTTGAAATAAGTGTCACTCCTTGTCTACCAAAGCCTTTTCATAATAATTTCAATTATATTTCATTTCAGTCTTGTACATTTCACAACACATATGTTCATCAAATTTAATCCGTTTGTATAAAAAATATAAGAGCAAAATAAATTAAATTTCATATCATAGTTAACAACATGTTAAACAATAAAAATCGACTTAAAAATAATTTTCACCATAAACTAGAAAAATAGTGTGCTTTTGTGAGGACATCATCCATTTCATGGGTTGCGTTCTTCTACAGTTATGACTCTGAAATGCAATTTCATTCACTTTCGAGTAGAAAACTTTTCTATTTTCCCATTTTTTTGCACAAATTCAATGTAAAACACTTTTCCGGTAAATTAAAACCAATCTTCAAACATAAAAGCATGCAATCAGTAGTCGCTTTGTTGAGTAACAATATAAATATAGTTAATAAATTATTAGAGCATATTGTTGACGATGATTGAATAATTCTATTTTGTAATTGATATCATTTTATTGCCACACAAATAGAAATTCAATAGCCGGAGGCAAAATCAATATATGGAAATTAATTGTACTCCATTATTTTATGATAAAGAGATGATTTTGTACAATACCCTGAACTGGAAATGTGACGAATGAGTGTACAAATTAACTTCCGATATATTGGTTTCCTTTCAAATGTGGGTGTGGGTAATTGGAAAGTTTTACACTACTTTAAATTTAATTTTAGCCAATATTTCCTTATAATGTCGATTGAATTAGTCATTCCATGTATTTAAAAATAAATAAATTTTTCAAGTCATACATTATCAATTTTCGTATCCTAAAAATGTCTGACCCTTTTTCAACTTCATGTAATAGAAGTGTTATTTGTAAATTTTCATTTTCACATCATCATATAAGAAAACAAGAAAAAAAATGATACTCATCTTCTTTGTTTTTCATAATAATAAAATAATCTACGTGATGACACACTCATTATTATATACAAAATAAATTCAACCCTTTTTGTTGTTAAAATTCCACTTTGACACAACTGAAAGATAGACCAAATGATTTATGTCAATGAGTTGAAATTTAACGAAATATCAAAAAACCAAAGAGTGTATCTCTCTGTTTTTGTTATTAATTAAAAAGTAAATAATACTTGATGATGAAAAAACACCCATAGCAACATTAAAGGGACTTCCATTCATTGAAAATGTTTAAAGCAATATTGCTTAATTTTTAAATTTTCAATTTACATTTTAAAATCATAGTGGTTTTATAATGAATTCAATAATAATTATAATGTTTTTCGGGCAATTGACACCTTTTATTATTATTATTAATGATGAATTGTTCCCCCAAGATTCCGCGTACCATTTCAATTATTGAATAGTCCCCTATTTTAAATACAAAATTCCATTATTTACCGATCCTTTATAATTATATGCTAATAAAATTTACAATGTTTAATTGATTTTAATTAATAGATTGTCTTACACACCACCATTTTGTTGTTGATGGTATGATGTCTTTTTTTTCAAATTATCTCTTTGTTTAGATGGAGTGTGAAAATTGAGATGATTATAAGGTAAGTAGAAGTTGTGTTAAATTTTTCGCTTAATACTGTAATTAATTTAATTTAAACGATTGCAATAGGACTCTTTGAGACCACCGTGGTGCATTTTGAATTAAACTGTCATTTTGAGTTATTCAGTCATTTTAAATTAAATGACCAACTTGAGTTCGTCAGTCATTTTGAATTAAACAGCCATTTTGAGTTAGACAGACCGCGACTTTCTCGCGATCCGGTGGCATTATTGGCTACGTTGTTCATATTACCTAGCATCTAGCAGCCATATAGGATTGACACTCGGACGGACGCACGGTAAACATGACAATACTGTTATTTTTAAGAAAACCGTTAAAAATAAACTACATATAAACCAATAAATTTGTCTCAAGTCTTGAAAAACTGTCAATTTCTCGCTAAAAACAACACCATAAAAATAATTATTGGTGTTGATATGGAATTTTTGGTGTTCACATCAACGTAATTCATCCTCAGGCGAACTGTGATAAATTTCACAAACATTTTATATAAAATAAAATGTGAATATATATCAACCAAAATCAACACAAAATACACACACATACCAATTTATTGTTTATTATTAAATAATGGTATGAGTCTCTTTATATTGAAACATTCAATGTGTGTGTGTGTGTGTGTGTAATCTTATTTGTGCAGTCTGTGAAGAACAAAGGTGATAAAATAAATACAAAACCATACATATTAACCAGAAAAGTGTTAGCTATAACTTGAGACTTTTGATACTTTTGAAGAGAATGGGTTTCATAAAGTGTTTTTGGCAAATGTTATTTCATTGTCTTATTATTATTATTATTATTTGATTTAATATGATAAGGAATTTAGCATATTATAATAAGGCATGCAAATTAAAGAATAATAAAATGTAGACAATTTTAATTTTTAGACTTAAACGAGACTTTAAATGTTTATACAAATACTTATACGTTTCAAAAAACCCACACAACACACTTTTGCTCTTTTATATAAAAGTTTTTGATGATGAAAAAAAAAACTTTTTCTCGTTTGATGAAAATTTGAAACCAACACTCTTTAACTTTAAATTTGTTGATGTATTCATAAAATAAAATTATTTTTTTTGATTATATTAACATTCATTTTATATTTAAATCTAGAGCACTTTAGGAGTTTTCAGGTTGGTATTTTTTTTTTGTCAAAACATATCAACACTTTTCACGTTAAGTTTTTAAATGAATGAACAAAAGGTTAAAAAACGGCACGTACTCTTTTTATGTTATTGTATAAAACATTATTTTTAAAGGGTTTGTTTAGTTTTGACGGTAAAATTTTGAAGTTTGTTGTTTTTATTTATAATGAGATCGGTTTTTGGTAAACAATATACCTTTTTTGTTTGCATGAAATTGCGTTTAAATTCTTTGATGATGGAAAATTTTTAATGAAAAGGAACAGAGTACTTGAGTTTTGTATGCGTACATGTGATTTTAATTATTTTGATATTAAACGAGCCAAGTTCAAAATGTACATGTAAAAAAAAAATATGTAAAAATTCATGATTTTTCTAAAAAATATTTCTAAAAAAAATCGTTTGATCATCAACATAATAAATTAGAAACGAATTACAGTCTAAATTGCACTAATTAATTACATTGCCAGCAATTTATTTGTTTAGGGCCTCAAAAAATTAAAATGTACATGTAAGTACTGTGGATACACTGTGTCAGTCGCCGTTTACAGCGTTGTTACAGCAATGCTAATAAATTTAATAATAAAATTAATATTGAGTGTGATGTAACATATTTAGACGCATGTCGTTTTTAATTATCTCGTTAAAGCAAGAAAATAATAAAATCTTAATAAAAAAAAAAAATAAAAAAAAAATGGTAATGAGCAGAATCTGATAACGTTTAACCTTCATTTGAAGATTGCTAACGACGAATGAAGTAAACCAGATCATTAAGAGCGAATAAATTGAAGGTCATCGTATTTGAAGAAAAAATTGTTCTAATTATAAAATTGATTGCCTTATCAAGTCTCTGCTAAGCATATATTTTAATTAAAATGTAAATTTTTGTTTTTATGAACTTCCAGTCGAGAGTTTACTGAAAAATATACTTTTGCCGGATTTGTGGTGTACTAAAAATTGACACTGGTTCCAAATATTTCATTTCATACCTTTGAAATACCTTTTAAAATAAATACAATTTCATAGAAGTTTTGAAGCGCCCTTGAGCATTAAAAACATACTTTCATCCACTTAACAACATTCATAGTGATTTCATTAAGCAGAAAAGCATAAAAAATAAAATACAGAAAATGTTTCCCAGTTAAATTACGTTCTATTTCTGTTTATCACAAAACAACATTAAAAT
Organism: Culicoides sonorensis; assembly: GCA_900002565.1. NCBI lineage: Eukaryota > Metazoa > Arthropoda > Insecta > Diptera > Ceratopogonidae > Culicoides > Culicoides sonorensis. The sequence continues at coordinate 748,348 of LN483516.1, read as the reverse complement.
AATTTAAAATGATGAAAATGAAAACCAAGGTGAACTGAAAGTTTATGTCTTTAAATGACACACAAAATTTTAATTAAATAAAATTTATTTGCTTTTAACAGTACAAAAATATTTCAAAAAAAAATAAATGCATAAAATATTAATTTTGACTAACTCTCACATTTTTTGTGATTTTTTATACACATACACACACACACACACACAATCATATAATAAAAAAGTAATAAAAAGAAAAACCCATTTATTTAAAATTTAAAAATAAAAAAATGAAGTGGTTACAGATATTAAAAAAGTTACTGGTATCATATGAAAATTGCATTCATTTGAAACGTATATAAATTTAACTTGTGTCCTGAACTCGTTTTAAAATAGTTTTATTATTCAATTGAACAAGCAATTTGATAGACTTTCTGTGAAAAATAAAGCTTTTTTATAATTAATGAAGTGGTTGTTCGTACATCTGTATTTCATTCAATTTAATTAGTGTGATTCGATATAAATTGAACTCTTGCAGTGACATACGTTGAGGCAAAAGTAATTGATTAGCATATCAATTTTCATTTGCGCCGCCTAATCAATTAAAATAGTGATACATTGAAAAACATTCAATCTACTCAAGTGAGTGTGACAGAAAAGAGTCGACTGGGACATGACAAAGTTATGGGATGACTTGCAATCCTGGATCCAGATAGGCATGCTGACCCGATGGACTTATACATTTTCATCACCAGAAGGCTAAATTTTTTATAATTTTTTTCTGAAACTGAAAATTGAAATTTTAACTGAAAATTGAAAAGCTCAAATTTTAAACGATACATGATACGCCTCATAGGCCTGCTAAACCTTCATGTCACTGGTTATAAATGAACACCCGAGCAATTTTTCTATTAAATTTAATGAACAATTGTATTTTTCCGCCCTTGCACTACTTATATCATAATTAAAATCTTTAATTATCTTGATTATTATTGACCTAGAACATGCTTGTATGAAAATTATACATTATAAAGCAATACCGCGCACATTTGAGCACTTTCATAAAAAATAAATTTAATAACGAAAGATGAAATATGTCATCTATTATAAAATATTGTAATCATAATATATTTGCAGAAGAAAATGATGATGATGATGATGATGATGAAGTGTATGCATACAATGCCGCTTCTTATTCGTTATTTTGTCAGTACCGTAACTAGGGCAACATTCTAAAAATATTTCTTAAAATCAATATGATAAGTATGTTTTTTTTTTTGCTTTATTTCATTACTTAACGTAACATTGTCATTCTTCATATTTTTTTTTATTTTTCACTTACAAAGAAAATCCCACTTCATTCTTCTTCATTACTCCACTTTTTTTTCCTGTCATAAGGTGTTCATTCATTCATTCATTTTTTTTGACGGTAATCATGTTGATACATATCAAGAGCACAAGGATAAATGACATCACTCAAATTTCATAATATTGGTTTAAGTAAAGAATATTATCATTAAATATTTTTATATGAAGCTAAATGAAAATTAAATGTAAAATGAGATCGTGAACGTCAATCCCGAGTGCATTTTGGGTGCATCTGAATTCAATGTAAAGTGAAAACGGCCCTCAAACGACCTCGCATAATATGCAGAGACTGAAATGTGCTCATATTGTTTGAAATTTTTATCCAAATTAACAGGAAATACGTTAAAAATTGCATTCGTAGAGCAACCTATTGGCGTCAATCAAAGATCTCCGTCTGCGGACCAAATCAATTTGTACTGTGGTGCGTTTTCACCTTAGAGTGTACACAAATACACAAACAATTTCTTTAAAAATTGTAATTTCCAATAAAAGATCCTCTCTTCAAGGATCTCTTCAAATTGTGGGACCTTACGAAGAAACGTGACACCCTGTTGCGCGTAAATGACTAAAAAATAGGCATCCATATAAAACCTATAGAATGTGTAGCGCAATGCCTAAAAGTTAGGCATCCATTTCAAGAAATTTTTTCTACAAAGTATGTTTTGGATGCCTAAATTTTAAGCATTTACGCGCAGCAAGGCAATGACAATCAAAGGAACGACACGGAATACCTGAAATTGACCTGAAATTCGCAAATATGCTTTCCCACTGATGCCTCACTGGTTTTGGGTTGCGAGTGTAATATTACAACAATATGCAGTTTATATATTTCTGATGTCTGTTTTCAGCTAAAACCTCATCATTTATATGAATTATGTAAGTCATCATCAAAAAATATTATAAAAGCAATTTATGGCAACAGGTAAAATGATAATAAATATTCTTTCTTCCAAAGTTTTCATCTACTTGAATGATGCTTCTCTACATCTGTTATACAGCTATTTAGTGCAGAAATTGTATAGTTCACAACAACAAGAGCAAAAAAAAAATGAAAGGAAGTGAAAACGAAAAACATCCTCAAAAAATATATTCATTTTGAAAATAGAAGCAACATTATACACACACAAACATTATACATTCATATAAATTGTATAAAATTATATTTTTTTTTACTCTGTATTGCAATTTAGTCACATATAAAAGAGGAACATATTTCAATCATATATCACTCACGGTAATGGGTTAATGTACAACTAGAAGACACTTATAACGAGCCTAAAATAACTGGGTTTGTTTGTCATTTATTGTATTGAAGTTTTTTTTTACTTCCTCTAAACCATTACTATATGCAATGAAAGTACACATAGAAATGTAAGACAGCAGACAAGTAATTTATTTCATTTCATATCACGTTTAGACATGTGATGAACTGATGAGACACAGGAAAAAAATTTGCACTGTGAAGAAAAAAAGAGAGTGGTTTGTCACATGGTAATTTTTTGTTATCATATGGTTTTAACAAAAAATTGAATTGATTTGAAAAAAATATCTCAGAAAGAAAGGACTTGGAATTGCAATACCCTTGGAAAAATCTAACATCAAATTTCACTCAATCATGTTCCCTTTAGAAATAGTTTTACAAATATTTTGTGCTGTTTGTGACAAGAAATGCAATTGTTCTCTCTAGATCAAGTTTTTTAAACACATAATCGTAAAACTTTTTCTAGGAGTATTTTATTTGTGAGTGATTGTGTGTGTGTGTGTGTGCTAAGCAATGAGGTAAATTGTTTGAATTTTCTCTAATATTTAAGTTTTAAGTTAAACATGAGGGTTGGTTTTGTTTGCTGTAATCGACAACAATAGTTTTTTCTTTTATTTGTCTTTTTAGTGCAATAAAATTACATTTAATTTACTGAGATTTAAGTTGATCACAATTACTTTTTGACATTTCCTATCAAAACAATGTTATTAGTAATAACAACTTGGTTCAAATGAATAAGGAAATTTGGCAACAGCAAGGTTGAGGTTGGTCGAATGAAAAAACAAAGTGAATAAGAGTAATATTAAAGTTCCTGGGAATTGCAGCATCTAAAATCATGAAGAGGCAGATGCTGGGATGATAATACAATGAATCATCTACCCACAGCTTTAATTGACTGACACGAGAAGATGAAAAGAACAAATAAAGTGGGCGATCCACTTGCCATGGAAAAATTTAAATGAAGTAATTTTCAAGTAAAAAGCTAAATAATACAAGAAAATAGTCTTTAATTTTCTTAAACGTCTTACAGAACACACAAAAAAAACTCTCCAATTTCACATTATAATCAAAATTTACAGGTGTCCTGTTTCCTTAGATACATTTCCCATTACTAACATTCCATTTAAAAGTCATATATCACTTATTTTCTTATTATAAGATTGCGTTCAAAACTGTCAGTTAAATTTATATCCTTATGATACAACACATTCTAGCAAAATATCATTTCGTATTCACATTAAATTCATTCTCATTTGTAACCTAGATCTTCGTTATGCGTGTCACATTTCCTAATGACATTCATCATTGAAGATAAATGTCAAATGGAGCAGTGTGGTAAAAATTGATGACATTGCTTCTATGCGAAATTTTGCGTAAATAGTGCTTAAAATGTATTTTAAAAATTGTTGAAAAATATTTTTGGGTAAATGTATCATTGAAAGGAACACTAAAATACACACACACACTCAAACATTGATATATATATGGAAGGATATTAGGACACATCTGGCCTATTGCCAATACTAAATCATTTTCATTTTTTAGGTATATTTGCAGATTTGTATCGTTTTGAACACACACAAAACAGAACAACAACAAAAATAAAAGTGAATTTAAACCAAAAATAGCAACAGCACCAAATAGAGCAACCAAAGATTAAAGAGGCGATTCGTTACTTTTAATGATTTTTGATGTTGACAACGCATATACACAAAATATGTGGATTCCTTTTTTTGGTGTTTCTCAATGAAATTTTAGCGATTTTATAGTTCATACATTTAGAAATTGTATCAATTTTTGCTTTCGATATATTTTCATATATATCATGTGAAACCTTTAGTTTTTATTATCGAGGTAAAAAGAAAAATAGAAATCTAGTGCAAATATAACCTCAACTCGGATTTTTAACACATATGTGAATCTCTTATGTTTGTTACAGTGAAAAACACTGTCTAACTCCCAGTTGAATTTTAAATTTCATTGCGACTTTGATGACTATTAACAGATTAAATGAGCATTTTGAGATTTTTCAATCAGATCAGATTCGATTTGTAGGGCAGCTGCTAAGCCAGCACTCAGACCATCAGTAGGACCCGTCATCATACGAGAGATTTAGCTTTTATCTTGGCATCCCAAGCAGTCGCCACTTTTATCTACCCTTTAACTCAAATTGAGTAGACGGAAAAAGGAACATTTGAGATGGTACAGTTTCATGGCCAAAGCCAGAATCGAATTTCCAACATTAAGATTGATAGTCCAACACGCTAACCACTGCACCATACTGCTGAATGAAAATAAGTGAATAAGTGAGATATTAATTATATGACATCAAACACATCAAAATGCACTTTTCCGACACATTTATGAACATGTTTTCTAATAAACATATTTTTTTATGATTATATTAGTATATGAAAATTTATAAAAAAAAATATTTTCCACTATTCTCAACGGTTTTGTGTTTTTGTGGAAAAATTCTCTATATATTTTGTTATTTTTGATTTATGGCAAAAATATGCTACGCTACCACTTTACTATTATAATAATAATAATAACATGAAAAAGTAACAAAACCACAACTAATCATAGGGTGACATTTAAATTTTTGTATGTGATCGACTCATTCTAACTCTTAATGAAATGAAATGAAATTTCACAAGCTGATATCTCTTAGGTACTCTCAAAAGTAAGCCAGTGAAAGGCTATAAGAAAACCTGGTACCCTCTGGTAATTCAACCAAAAAAAGCTTTTAAAATAAAATTCATTTTTATGAAATTCGATATTCTTGGTCACCCTAAAAAAACAATCACTGAAAGCGGATCATCGTTATAATCATTTAAAAGAAAAAACCACTGAACAATATTTCCCACATTTATTAATCCCATTTAAAAAATGTATCACATGTTGAACATTGATTCAATTTCAATAGAAATCACATTGAATATCATCATCATCATACACATAAACATAGCAGTAAAAATGCTCACAGACACTTGATGTTTTTAAATATTAAAAGTCATTAATTATTTGCATTCATCCGAATCCTCTTTTCACCATTATATTATATGATTTTTTTTTTCTATGATTTTGCACTACATGATGTTCGCAATTTTGTTGTAGAATTAAATAGTATGCGAATCATGTTCAACAATCTCACATGAAGAGCTGCAAATGATAACAAACGATTATGTATTGGATTCAAATGATGATGATGATGTTATTCTAAAATATGTGTCAATTCAAACATTGCCTATGCAAAATTTAATTGAAAAATAAAAAAAAAATGTATATAGTAATGATATTAATAAAAAAGGGAATTTGCATTCAACAAGCATCAAAAGTTATGTTCTGTGGTATCATTTCAGACCATCAAATATTACTTGACATGTACAATATAAATTGATTTGTGCACCAAAATTATGACTTTATGGATCAGAACATAACGTGTGATTTTTTTTACTACACACTTCATGATAAAAGTGAAAATAAAAATAATAAAGAAAAATTGATTTTAAGACCATGTCGAGACATTTTTTGACACGTACTAGACATATTCAGACATTGAAGTGTAATATCATTGGAAATTTTCACCATTTTCATTTTTCCATTATATTAATGTTATGCTATATTGAAAATACATATCCATTAAACAAAAAAAAATATATAAAAAATTTCTTGTCATAAAATATTATGCGTCAGGAATTTTAATTTTTTTTTCTATTATTATTATTATTATTTTTTTTAATATCGAATATTCAAGCTTTGATGGAAAAATGTCTTGCAGTATAATTTGCAATAAATATTCGATCAAAATAATAATAGGAAGTAAAAATATTTTTTAGTTAGGTATTCATGCGTGTTTTGACTTTAATTATTAATAATGAACATGACTGTTTTTAATGTAAAAAAAAAAATAAATTTGAACAGAAACAGAAAAAAAAGTTCAAGAAAAATATATTATAATAAAAAAATAAAGGAAATTGAAAAAAAGCGAATATTCCATGTGAAATTGTTGAACGTACGAAATTGATATCGTGCGCTATATGAAAAAAAAATAATTGATAGGAAATATTCGAAGGATGTGCTTTAATAATGAAATTTCATGAATGAATTTTTGTTGAATTGAATAAATGACAAAGATGCGATTGTTTTGACCGACATATTTTTAAAGCTTTCTTTCAATAATCAACGAAACCGTGTTCCCACTGGTATCCCAATGGTTTTGGGTTGAGAGTGTAGAAATAATTCGTTGTACGGATGGTGATAACTCTTCGGAAATCAAGCGAAGTAAAGTCGAGATGCACAAGTACTTTTATGGTCCTCAACGACCAGGTATGCGCGTTATATGGGTCCGAACTCTGGTCACTCACCAAGAGCGATGAATAGCGGCTAATGTCATTTGAACTCAAAGTACTACGTACTATATTTGGAACCATACGTACACCACCAACAATTATATGACAAAGCCATGGTTTTGTTCGTGGTTCCACCGACACAATAGACTGTCGAGCGAGTTTTTCAGCTCTAAAGTCAATTGTCAGTGACTTGAAGACGCGTCTTAATGGTAACGTTTTTTTAAGCGCTCGTGTATAACGTTTTAAATGTTTTTTTTTCAATTTCAGGTGCGACAATTGATGACAACATGATGGTAAAATTGAACCATCATTTGACTGATGCAGCAATCAAAAGCTTCGTCAATTCTATTTAATATTAAGATTCAAAAATTAAAAACCAGCTTTTTTAAAAAAAGTTAACCTGGTTGACAGACTGTGAAGAAAGAATAATTTCGAACTAGAGTGGTTGTGGACAGAACCAAGCTATCAAAGTCAATGGACTTCCTGAGTCCCAGCTGCGCTATTTTCTCCTGATTCTGAGGAATCAAGTTCATTTACATCAATATTTTTGGGACATAGGAAAACCCGGAAAATAATCTAAAAAATCAGTAAAACCAAAAAATCAGAAAAGTATTAAAAATCAAAAAAATCTGAAAGTGATGAGTAAAATCGAAAATTTTACGGAAAAATCGGAAATACTTGAAAAACTCGTTTAAAATGTCACAAAATATCCACATGACTAGTGGAAAACTTTCGAGAACTTTTCTTTATTATTGTTTTTTTCTGCACGATGCAGAAGCTATATTTTTTTTACTTAAAAAACTGTTATAAAAAAAAATTAAGTACATGTCAAAATCTTCCATAAAAATACAAATCCAATCTAAACGTTAATCCAAATAACGTTGATTTTCCTTTATAACAAAAGATTTCTTTCATATCCATCCAAGCATTTAGCATTGAATTTTGTTAGTCATTTAATAACAATTAACATTATTATCATATTTTCTTCTGTATTCCAATAAAAATAACATGGTCATTTATTATTATATCTTGATACATGGAAAAAGAAGAAATAATGAAATAAAAAAAATATGAATAATTTGTCATTTTTATCGTTATTATTATGATGCTTGTATTTAATTTTTCCTTGAAATATTGAAATACACATAAATTTATGATGAACAATGATTGGTATTTAAATGACTGAAATGAAATGAAAATAGATATGAAAAGTAAAGTAAATATCACTCACATTGCTAAATAAAATATGATAAATAAATTAAATCATAAAAAAATAATAATAGTAATGAAGAATGAATGATGATAATATGAAAAAATAAAACTGCTGTGTGTGGCTATGTGGCATCTGACTGACTGACATTTTATTACATTTGTTGTGCAGATTGTTTGGCGGAATATAAATACAACAGCAAGTGGGGCAGATTTGAATGGAAATAATAAATTACTTAAATAAATAATAATTTTGATGTTTAATAAATAAATTATAGATATTTTTGTTTGAATTAATGTTAAATATATGATGATTGTCGGTTATAAATGATTGAGTTGTCAATATTTTTATATTTATGAGGGAAAAAAACAAAATTTTTCATGTATAAGGATAAATTTTTAACGAGATCAATTGTTATTTAAATTGTTCGTAAATATTAAATGAAATAAAATAAAAATATTGACCTAGTTTAATTTTTGGCTTTTAAAAATGAATTTTTCATTAGATTTAAAATGAAAATCACGTCACATAATATGCAAGGAACTATGATATGTAAATTCAAGACTACGCTTGGTTCTGTTCAATTTCCTTTGAAAATGCTGCATTTATTTAATTTTTAATTAGAACAATCTCACATACTCACATTATTAATTTAAAATTTCGCCCCATTACCCATTATATTGCAATTAATATTTAATTTATGTCTCATTTCAGGTGAACAAGAAACATTATAATTGCATTATTGTTCACCACATTGCATGTGTATACGAACTAAAATAATAATAAGTGATCGTTAATAAGTTTAATGATTTAATGAGACATTTTATAAATGAGATGTGCATTAGGAGACGTTATTCAAACAATAGTTCAGATGAAAATGATTGGGAAAAAAATCACAACTCATTTTAATAAATATTCATTTGGAAAGGACAAGAGTTGAATCCACAAAACCACCACAACCAAACACAATGATCATCTTCTTTTCTTCTTTTGTCACCGAAAAATTCTTATTATTCTCATTTCATTTTATATCATTGGCTGAGTGCCATTCAATCCTATATTCTCTATTCATGCATCTAAGCATCATGTTATTCGACATTTTATTATTATTATTATTAGAATTTTGTCTGACCATTCTCCGTATGTATACACGACATGTGACATGATATGAACTTCAATTAATAGTGACATAGAGATATTTTTTGGTCACATTAAAAAGTACAGAGGAAAATCAATTTTTTGTTATAGTAATTTTGTTAAGTGCTTCGTTGGATATGGTTAGCTAAACAATACAAACACGTGACTCTTAGAAGATGTGCTTTAATGAAGAAATATTATATTGTTATGTATTTTTAAGGGAAGTTGGACTAGAAAATCTTGTTTTAATAGATACTCATATTTCAATTGAAATTTGATAGTTCTTGATGGCGCTCAGTTTACTTAAAAAATTATCTAAACGGTATTCATTGAATAATAAAGAGATGAGAAGACTTTGTTGAACATGATTTTAAACGTGTTTTTTTTTTTTATAACTAACAAGTCGTAGCAGATTCTTGAGTTACAGTCTGGTTATTTACAAGGCAAAATAAGCTACATCAATATGAAGCTTGGCACTTCGCTTCGGCCATGTAACTTTACAATCTCAAATATCCCTTTTTGCTACTCAATTTGAGTTAAAGGCTAGATATAGGTGGCGATTGCTTGGAATGACAGGATAAAAGCTAAGGCTCTCTGATGATGATAAAGGGTATGCACAATGAGCTCGACTGACTGCGTCAGTGCAGGCTTAATTGCCGGCCCCTCTGATCTGACTTGACATGATTATAATCCAAACCGTTCAATTCACAAGGAGAAATTTGATTCTGAGCTTTACCAAAATGTTAGCTAGGGACGAATGAGATCCTTTTTAAATTTCCTGAAACCATAAATCCCACCATATTGCTCCCTGAGTTTGTACTTACATCGTAAAAGTAATTGATCATCTTAAATTCCCATTTAATAAGATAGCCTATCTCATAAAAAATGAGAAGGTGATAAACCATCAAGTAACACTTATTTTTTATCAGTCACTAGGATAATTGTGCTGTTACTATTATTTTCATTAGCATGGTTTCCATTAAAAACTAATAAACAAGAATCAAAGAGAAATTATTTTCCCATCTGTAAGTAATTACTTGTAAGTCTTCTTTATTTGTTTGAAATACACCGATATTGTACAGCACTTTCCCATTATTACATTTTTTTTCATTTTATCACTTTTATTATCAGAAAATATAGTGGCAAGAAAACAGGTGAAATTGAACAAACATCACAATTATCTTTTACAAGATTTTATTCTGTTACAAATGTAATTTTTTTTTTACTTTTTATATTCATTTGAACAAAAAAATAAAATAAACGAAAAGAAATTTGTAATTTATTGCCAATAAGTTACACAGACACTACCCTCTGGTCAATATATGTATAAAATCTTTTCACCCTTACACACACTCACATTTATTTTCCCATTCTCTTCTTATCTTCTTACAATTCAAAAAAAAAATCTCTTTTTTATAGAAAATAAACTAAACCTACGTAATGTATAAGCAATATAAATGATAAAGTAATGTTACATGTTCGTTAAGGTAACAAATAATCATTTATGTATCAGTGCGTTTGCAATCCAATTTTATAAAGTCCCTTTTTATGTATTGATAATTTATGAGAATAAATGTTAATCTATAAGATCTGTGAATCGAGCAAAAATATACAAGAGAATTTGAGATGGCGACACAAATACATAATTTACTGGTTTTATTAGAGAAAATCGAATTTTATGTTAAAATAAAAAGAAAAACATTGAACTTACCTTCTAAAATAATGAAAAATATAACTCCCAGTGTGTACATGTGTTTTCGATCCATTTTCATTTTTTATTTTATTATTTTTCTTCTACTTTTCTATGTTTGTGTTTGTCAATTGCTGTATTTTTATTTTATTTTAGGATTTTATATTCGATATTTTATGATATTTTATATAAATAAGTGATTCTTTTATATTATTTTTTTGCTCTCTCTCTTCAAATTCAATTCACTAAATTGTCGTCGTCGTCGGTGTAACACTGCCAAATGTATTTATAAGCATCAATAAATTTATCAAAATAACAACATTTGCAAGAATGTTTGAATTTTTCCTACACGTTTTTCCTTTCTTTTATGTGTATGTATACCAATATAATGATAATAATAAAAAATAATACGAACTTGACTTGACTTCTTGATAACTTATAAAAATGAAGAAAAAAATATCAATGTTTTATCACTTATTTATCCACTTATCTATGTCTCAAACCAATCTCTAACTAAGAGTTCACAATTTATTTTTTTTATGTATGTTCTTTTTATTTTATTTAAAAAAAAAAAATATTATAATAAAACCACAACTTTATTTGGTTCTAATGATTTTCTTCTTTTTTTTCAAGATAAGGTGAAAAATGTAATTTATGTTCAAATTTCCTTGTTTTCTATGATTAATTACATAAATCTACTTACACCACATTAAAATGTCACTGATTATATCTTCAATTTAATTCTTTTTTGATACATAAAACCGATTAAGTCAATAATAAATAGGTAAAATCAGAGTTTATGGTGTCAGATAATAATCATAAAATTATTTATAAATCGGGATTATTAATTAAAAGTTGGATGAAATATTAAATTGTATTTTTTTTTGGTTTGTATTTTTGGTTTACCTGAAAATAAATTGATTGGTTATTTTATTTATGTTTTTTTGGTATTTTGTTTAGAAAAAAGTACGTACATTATTTGTGAAATTGAATCAAATACATAACCTCGATATACAAAATGCATCACCTAGGACAAAGTTGTAACAATGAAAATAAGAAAGTACACTAAAAGTAAGTCGACATGTGTTTCGGCGTTTGGCGATCATTGAAAATATTAACGGCCTTGGGATTCTGTATGATTTTCTTTAAAATTTACGCTAAACTTAACGTTAATACGACGATTGACCTCAGCCTTTCTAACGTTTGCCAGATTGCTCGTTTAGCAAATCTACCACTGATTCAGAGCCTACGAGGCTAATTTTTCGTTTTTCAATTATAACTTTGTAAATTTAGGAGCTTCAAAACACATGAGATACTGACTTTAAACATCTTCTAAAGAAAATCTAATTTCAGTGGGAAGAAGAATGTAACGCAAGTCAGTTTTCCATCAGCAGGATTTTTTTTTATTCAATTTTCGTTTTAGTATCTTAAGCCACTATTAGTGTAATCCCGATTCAGCCTCTGGCTCATTTTGGGCACTTAAAAGGTGTGCTTAGTTAAAAACAAAAAAGAATTAGACTAATAAAAGATAATTATGGAAGCTGGGCTATGTGAGTTTAGAGCACCCACGAAGCTTATACAGGATTCAGATAAGTTGAATGCAGGTTTGTGAGTTTGAAGCACTTCAATCAGGAATTTTCAGTATTAGTTAGAATTCATTTAGAAATTGATCAGCTATTATCAAGGAGTCATTCATGAGTTATGTAAGACTTAGGATTTCAAGACCGCTTTGAAGAGCACTACATTTGTTTCTTCCTTCAGTTGATTGTAATTCTCTTTTACAGACCCTTAGAATGAGACCGTTCTACTCATCATTCCATCAAATAAACACGAGGCACAATCACAAAAAAAATCTAACAAAAGTCTATTAATTAAAATCCACTCACTCACAAAATGTCATATATCATCAATTTGCGTTATAAAAACAATATTCAATTAAAATAGCTACACTGACACCCAACAAAATCACTTTACGATATACCTCAAAAATAAAAACAAAGTTAATTCATTACTCACGCCAACAAACCCCATCATAATAATAATAAATAAATAAATTAAAATATAACGTCTATCAAACAAAACAAAAAAAAATGAGTAGAAGAGAATCAACTTTGAAAATCTACGAATAATAATTAATTAACTACTTGTGAAATATCTATAAAAGTTATTTCTATACAACGAAACACTTAACCATTTTAAGTGAATCAATTTATTTTTGTTAAACAAACAATGTATTTTATTCCTACGGTATTAGTTTAATAGTTAAATAGATCGATTCTTAAAGTTATTTTTGGGTATTATTACGATACAATCCAAGACACACTCAATCAAAAACAAATAAAGACAGAATATAAAAATAGATGAAAATTTGACCAAGTTCCAAAAATGAATGAAATGAAAAAAGTGACAGTATTAATGATTGATGGTCAAATATTGACAAGTAAATATTTAGTCTTAATGGATAAGGTTTTTTTTTGACTTTTGTGCCTCAAATTAAAATGTGCCAATAAAAATAAACACAATTTTTTTATTGTTTCTATAAACTTATCAACATGACACTTTGTTATTATTTCAATTAATTATCTATTGAATACTTTTCTCTTGTTTTTTTCAAGAGACTAACGTCAATGCACTTGTAGCATGATTTGTTTTTTAATTTTATTTTTAAATGGAAAACCACAAGTGATCTGTTAGCATGAAGAAAATTTCTCATTTTTGTTTATTTTTGACTAAATCTAGTTCAATGTCATCCAAAATAAATATGACGTAAAGTATCAAAATATTTTCATTGCTCCTAAAATTTTTACATTGCCTTAGGTCTGCAATAACATATGAAAAAATAAAAAACGGTAAAATTTGGAAAACACACAACATATTACTCCATTTCCATCAAGGCTGACGGACAATTTCAATGAAAAAAATTAATTTAGGATTGTGCCAGAAAAGGGATTTGATTCAGCTTTCATTGAAATTAAAATGAAATTTTCATATATGATATTGTCCTAAAGGTCTACAGTGAAAAGATTTGGATTTAAACAATTTATTTGAAAGATATCTATGAAAACATTTTTTTAAAAATAAGTCAAGGTTTTCTTGAAAAATTAATCGAAATTATTTTGTTTTAGATATTTTTTTTTCTATCAAATTAAAGCCATTAAACATAATTTATGTTGTCAGATGTGACCAAAGACAAATAGAAAGAAATATTTCTCAATTTAAACTGTATTCTGAATATTTTATCTTGTGGGCAACGAGTGTAAGGACTGATGGTAGTCCAGTGTTAACGTAACTTATATGGGATTATACGGTGAAGTGGTAGCGTGTTGGATAGTTTCAAATTTCTTTTTTCTGGCTACTCAGTTTGAGTTGAAGGCTAGATAAAGGTGGCGACTGCTTGGGATGACAGGATTAAAACTAAGTCCTTCGGATAATGAATACGGGTAGGAACAATGGCCCGACTGATGGCCTGAGTACAGGCTTAATAGCCGCCCTACAAATCTGATATGATCTGACCGTAGCTTGTCAAATATTGGCATGGGATCCAATCTGACAAAACAGTCTAAAATCCGTTTATTTTTATGAAGTTAAGGATAATATGAGAACAGATTTTATGAAAATGTTTCCGTTTGAAACTCCGGAATGTTTTCAATGTAGATTGTAGCAGCGGTTTATTTTTACAGCCCACGCATAGTCCTTAAGTGAATGTGGTGGGAAATGCCAATATTTAAAAGAGACCTTCATTTACAAACGAATTAGATTGCTATAAAACTCGACATACCCTTTTCATTCAAATTCATAGTTAACATGTAAAAAACATTAACCATTTAAACCATGTTGAAGGTTATTTGTAATTTAAAAACTGTCTTTCTCTAAAATAATTCTATTTATCTTAAATTATGCAATAAAATTAAATAGAAAAAAAATAGAAAACGGCCATAAACGTGATTTTACTTCGTAATTTCTGCTACAAAAAACAATATTCTGACATTCTTATTCGTATTTCATGGAAGAATGAGAAAAATAATCAGAAAATTGTGTGTATAACAAATTTGCGATAAAAAATAAAATAAAATTAGATCACCACTGAACGAACCACCATGATTTTTTTTTAACTTTTTATTTATTTTATTATTTCATGCTTTTTTTTTCAAAATTACACAAAAATCTATTCTCTCTACATAGATGACACAATGAATTTTAAGCGAAAACACGTACAGACACTCACACAAAAACCGCTAAAAATAAATGAAATACATCAACAAAAATATTCCGCGAAATATTTTTCATCAACATCATTTTTCTCGAATCAAAATAGCATAAAAATACATGTGGTTCTGTCATGGCGTGATGATTCAATATTGTATTAGTGAAAAAAAAGAGACTGGATAAAATTACATTAAAATCATAGAAAAAAAGAAGAAGCAAATCATCATCATTATTATATTAAAGAAGTGTCCCCTTTCATTTTCCTTAACTTGAGATAGAAGAGAAGAAAAAATTCACCTCAACAATTATCGAGATATAATTTGAATATAAGAGGAGACAACAATAACAATTTACACTGGAATGACACCCTTGGGGTGTGCACGTGCTCTACACCATTTTCCTTTTAATATACATAATTTTTTTTTTGTTATTAATATCATTTTAAAACACATTTTCATCGTCACTGCGTCTATTCACTGAACAAAATAATGTTGCACTCATGAAAATTTTCCTCCGTTAAATTCACTTTTATTTGGGGTATTATTTGCAATAGACATAACACACAAAATTCAGTTTAAAATGTAATTATGCAAATGACACAATTACGATTTGATTGTAGAATGAATATTTTTTCATTTAATTTAATTTTTTGTGTCATTTCTCGTAATATACGTACTTTTTTCTATTAAATTCTAAAAAAAACTACAAATAAACAAATTTTTATTAACATACAATTTTGACTCGTAACAGAAATCCAAATTTTTTTGTGTTTATTGAATAATTGTCTTCAAACAATTTTTTTTCTCTTCACATTCCACCGTGATTTTGATTTGTAATAATAAAAACAAAACCAAAATCTGATTTAATTTCACAAGAAACTGCAAAATTAAAGGAGAAAAAAAAATATAAATATTATTGTATTTTCACGATCCGTTACGTTACAATAATTTTTCTTTGGGTTTTATTTTAATTTTTGTATGAATTCGTATTCAAATACAATCGTTTTCCTTTTCACTTCAATTTTGTTATTTATTTTTATTATTATTATTATTATTTTAATTTATTTTTTATTGAAAATCCGCCTTCTCTTCGTTTCGTCACACGAAAAGTAAATAATAAGTTAATTTGGAGAAGAAGAAGAATGTTAACCGCTTTGCGCTTAAAATTCAACTAAATTTAATATTTCAGTTTCATTGTAAACAAAACACACGTATAACGTACATGTGGAAAAACTACGTAACTCAGTAAAAGTAACTCATTTTGTGTGTGTGTATGAATTTGAGACAGAAAATTTTGTACACACAGGATACAGACATCGGAGTGAATTTGACAGACACAATATAATAATAACGTTTTTGTGTATGTTGGTAGACCTTCGTTCTAAGGAATAGGTCATGAAATGAAATTTTTGTAGCGCACACCACCTGTGAATTGTAAATATTCTGTACACGCAAAAGAAACGAATAAATGTGTAAGACAGAGACCGAACTATTTTTAACTGAATATATTCTTCTTCTAATGTACATGCATACGATTACTCGGTATATTTTTTTGTTTATTTTATTTTATCATTGCCTTTCTTCTATTATTTTTATTGTTATTATTATTAATTTTATACAATTTCAACATTGTTATGTTATCACACACATGTTTCGTATAGACACATACAGACACACATGGGTGCCTCGGTCAGTGCGCATAAAATTCACAGAGCGAAACGAACGGTTAGAAAATTTTATATGATCAAATGTATGGTAATTTTACAATAATATAAGGTGTATATGAAAATGTAGACACACATCTCAGTAGTTCGTTATTAACAAGGTGTTTTAATATTATAGCCGGAACATAAATAATATTATAATTTTTGTATAAATATGAATATTGAATCAAAATAAGAAATACTATAAAAATGTGAGGTGCGTGTATGTAAAATATTTGATACTGTTGATGTGCTATTGAGAACGTAACATCTTTAAATCATGTTTGTTATTGATGGTGTGCAATATTGTTTATAAACATTTTAATGCACGGAAAAATTATGTTTGCTTTTAAAACTTTCAAAGTAATTCACATTGTAACTTGAGAATGCCTCGTAGGACGTCTTTGGAAATCGATCAGCGGCAGTTTCAATCTTATGTTTTTTCGAGTCCTTAGAGTACCTTGAGTCCCAATATAGTCACATTTAAATCTAAAGTACAAGTTTTGAGGTGTTACCATAAATTATGTGATTTTCTGCAAATTTAAGCTCATTGAACAAAATTGTTTTAATAGTGATATTTGTTTAAGCTCGAATACTGTATGTTTTTGTAGAGATAGGTACCTAGTATGTCCTACAAAGTTGTAGCCAACATTCTAATGAACAAACTTTTCATACATCACTTTATACCTTTTCATAGAAAAAAATCGATTTTTTTAAATGAAAAAGGAACAAAAATGACTAAATTTTCCTTAAAAATAGCTATTTTGAATATTAAAATTTTGAAGTTTTTTACTAAATACAACAGCCTCGTTTGTCAACCACAGTATTGAAAAGCATAAACCTCCTCTCTGTAATTAGAAGCATGATCACAACCACTGATCTATTGCCTGGGGTACCCTGTTGACCTATTCTGAGTCGGGTCCTCGACTATTTTAAATCAGTTCAGATATGCCTTTGTTCTATTGTGATTGGAAATCAATCCATTTCCAAAAATTATGTCTAAAAATAAATAATAAAATAAATAAAAAAATATTCTCTTCAAGTATTCTTGACTTTGCAAGACCATCTGGAATCTCATTGCCATATAAACACCTTTGTGCGGGACCCCACGAGATAACAACATGAACCTTGTTTAGATCTTAAATTAGTTTCTGGATTTCGAAAATACATGAATGTCCTCGCCTTTCCAGTCTATTCGAATGCAGAGTTTCGACACTGCTCATACTCTGGCTGTTTTGGATATTAGATTTCGAAAATGTTGACAGAAATAACACCTTGTTGCTCTCAATTCCTGATTTTCCTGAATTTAACAAAGGTCAGACAACCAAAACTCCCTTAAATTTAGCTTCAAAGCAAAATATCAAAAAAAAAAATAAATACACAGATGACTGTGGTCAACCACAGCACATTTCTTGTTGTGCTTGTTAACACCATCACTTTATTAAAAGGCAAGAAAAAAACAAAATAACTGCTAAAATAACATTTTTTCACTACATTAAACATCCTCATAAATGAACTTTACTCATTTTAGTGTACATTCACATAAATATATGACATCATTTATGCATGATCTACATTTATCACTTGAACAATTATTTTAATGGTGCTTCTGTTCAGTGCCACTTTTAGCATACATTTAAACTCTACAGTGATATACACATGAAAAATAACATATGAAATTTCGGATAAATATATGTGAACTTGAAACAGAAACACACATTTATCCAATTTTTTTAAAAAAAATCATATATATTTTAGAACATGAATAATAAAATTTATCAAAAAAATACACTGAATACACATTTAAAAATAAAATAGTTAAACTGATACAACATATATGATGTTTAACATTATTTTTTTGTTAAAATATACAAAAATTTCTAGATCTATGGATAAATTATTATTATTTATAAATAAATTTTTTTTTCTATAAACAGGACAGAGCAAATTTCACATCATAAAAGTTTTGAAGAGAAAATTTCAGCAAACAATAATAAAAAAAATTAAATAAAATATTTTGAATAAAATAAAATGAAATTTGCTGGCACACTGCCCGCATCTGTAATTGCTTCAGGGTTTACTAAATTAAATTTTGTACTAGAGATGTGAATAAATATCAGGGAAAAAAACAACAATTTTGCAATACAGATACAAACTCATAACGCGAGATGAGAGAACATCAAATCAACGTGATGTACCTTTCGATGTTCATTCTGTGTACAAAAATGTATTTTGTTTGCATCATATTATTATTATTTTTTGTGCGGTGTATATTTATTTTATTTAAATTTGTATTATTATTATTTTTTCCGTTTTTTTTTTTCAATATGAAAATGAAAAATTTTTGCATTATGATTTTTTTTTAAATTCTGAAATTAAAGAAAAAAAAATAAATACATTTATTCACAAAAGCGCACACAAATTAAATTTGAAAAAAAAAATATGTATGAACACTAAAATATTCATTTACATAAATGGAATGATAGAAATATGAGATGCAGCTGTCAAAATATGCATTACGCCAAATTGAATCTTTTAAAATAATAAAAAAAAATTATAAAATGGGTTTCAATTAACTGCTGTGAATGATGTACGAATTTTAAGTAAGGTAACTAACTGAGCAGTATTCTAAAATTCAAATAATGCCTAAATAATTATGATCCTCTTTTATTTATTGTAAGTTTTTTCAAAAAATGAAAAAGTCCACTTAAAAACATGCGCTTGAAAGTTTTCCCAACTTCTTTGTGTGTGTGTGTGTGTGTTAAAGTGTGTCATTTTATAAGAAAAATCTTTCTAAGTGAAACCAATCCTTTTCTTCATTCAATGGTACAAGTACACACATTCAACAAAAAATACCAAAGAAAAACTTTTAATTTGTATATGGATTTAAACTCGATTTAAACATAATCACATGCATTTTATGTAGTCTTTAGTATATATTTTTTCTGTGCATTACTTTTCTTATTCTTATCACGTGAATATAACAGCACACCTGTAAAATGCATAACAATGTGATATTCTTCCATGAATTCTTAGTAGTAATATAAAATAAAAAAAAAGAAAACAAAAAAGTTTTCATACCCATAAACTTTTTCAAGAAAGGTTTATGCCAAAGTAATGATGTGCAATGAAAGTAAAATGGGATGAGGTTGAGGAGAAGGAGGAAAAGAAAGTTGTAAAAGTTTCACTATTAAATTCTTATCATAAATTTATATAGATATTTCTTCATTTTTTTTTGATACCTTACAACAATTTGAAGAGTGATGAATAAGTTTCATTTAATTTGTAAAACTTTTTTTTTTGTAAAATTACATAATTTTTAATTCCTAGTCATTAATGTAATTAGGTGATGAGTTGTTTTGACGCTTACTGAAATGAAATGAAGTCGAACGAATTTGTTCAATTAGTGGTTGCATTGAATGAAAGGAGTTGTCATAGACCAGTGGCTAAAGCATAGACTGCATTGATGTTGGTATGAATTTCTAAAATCTGCAAAAACTTCTCCAATTTCAGAAATTTTATTTATTTTTTAATTTTTTTTTTAATATTTTGAATGTTTTAGGATGTGACTTCATCTGTATTGGCAAGGACTCAATGATTCGCGGTTAATATAGAAATGTTGGTGCAATTACTATCATTACCAAAAGAGTGATGTACTATCAATTTAAAGTTTGGTAGTTCGATTCTCGCTTCCGAGGATAAAAGTTGAGGCCCTCAGAAGATGATGAATGGGTCCAACTAATGGACTGAATGCTATGTGTTGCCTCAGTGATCTTGCGATCCTTAAAGCAGCTCCACATAAGATAGATGACAATCAGTTCTCTCACATGGGGGTCGATCAAGCCCTGGTTGCCCTTTAGATATGATCTAATTGTAGTTGAGCCTTGCAAATGGCTCTGAAATGATCTGTAAGAATGCAACTGCTGTCAGATAAATTCCATATAAGACTGCAGAAGAATCCAGGTACTTAAAGTACCGTTGGTGCAGTGGTTTAGCATACAACAGTCGTTCGTTCGACTAGGTTAGGCAGCTGTGAATGGTGCTCGTTGTTGGATGGGTGACCACCAACCAAAAGTACGCTACATAAGATTGTCATATGTCTGAATCATCCCTAGTACTCTTACTATTATAGAAAAAGACAATATGCACATTAATTAGAATAAGACAACACTAGTACATACAGAATGATGTATGTGGAAAAAGCCCAAAGATATAAAGTGGCTGTGGTAATCTTGGAAATCTGCGTTCGATTCCTGGCTAGTACGCTATCATAACATAACATAACAAGTACCTAAATAGTTAGATCTCTTACCAGATGGCTGTTGATCACATTTTCCCATGTAAGTTTTCATTCGTTCTCTGCATCAAAGGTTTCAAAGTTTTTCTATTGATATTGCCAGCGACTAGATGTTAAAAGCTTGTATTACATTTTTTTATTTCATTTCGAAATGAAACGAAACAAAACTATTTTCAAAAAAATATTTTTACAAATGCAATAAATATTCATCATGAAATACTCAACTTCATACGTACAATACCCTCAAAAATCATCGACCGTAAATACTTTGCATTTTAATATTCACTCTTTTCAAGTCATAGACTCACTGTTCGGTGACTTACGGCATTATTTTATTCTTTTCTTATCCAAAGTTTCTTTAAGTTTATATATAAAATAAATAAAAAAAAAGAAAAGAATAAAATTATAATAATAACACAACAACATTATTTTATTATTATCATATAAAAAAGAAACTTGAACATATGCTTCAATGCGAAAAAAGTATGTATATATTTTTTTTAATCTACATATAATTACCTTTCAAGAGCGTACTTGCGTGCGTATGTGTATTGTTTTTCAGTTTCCGATTGAATTACTTCCACTTAAAATTCCAGTACAAAGAAGTATATCACCCTCGTACAAGTTTGTCTTTTTATTTTTGTTGTTCTCCAATACACACAAAAACACAAAATTTATAACGACTGTACTTTGAATGAGTTGGAGCACTCAAGAGTTATTTTTGTTGTTTATTTCATTGAATCATCATATTTTTTTTATTTTGTTAAAATTTATTTAAATTGTCATTATTATGTCGCACAAATATTTATATGGAAGAACAAGCAAAATTCAAGAGACATCCCATTTCCGGCTTCTATTTATATGTATTGTTATTCTAGAAAGAAAGAAAAAAAATCTAATATTTTATTATTATCGAAATTCATTGCGAGTACCCTTGCCTATTATTATTTTCTAAATTTCTATTATTGGTATTGCATAACAATTGAATTACACAACAAAAATAATATTATTATAATGAAATTTCAATAAAACGTCACAAAACGGAAGCAATAGAGACAATAACCAAATAATGAGTATTAAAACAATGGTTTCAATCCTAATATGGATCGTAAGACCAGCAGGTGATATTTTTTCTTCAAGCAACATCAATATACGATTGAACAATTATTTGACTCGTGAAACATGCTTTTCGCCTCTAAGCTAACAGCAGATGATATGAAAATACAATTAGTATCATCAAAGTAAAGTCACAATTTACCTAAAATTCATACAAAATAATCGAATGTTTGTGTGGTTTTATGCTCAAACTACGTCTCTAATGAATGAAACACTTATGATAATTGACGTATTTATGCATCACACTCACAATATTTCTCTTCCGTAAAAGTGCATCTGTTTTTTTTGTTGTTCTTTACCTGACCTGGCAAACATGATTTTTTTTCAATATAACACACACACACACAAAAAGGCAATAAATGTGAAACGAAGAGGATATTGAATGTAAATTTTTATTATTTTTTTTTGCGTACCAGTGATTATTCTTCTCTTCTGTTTTTTACTTGCTTCCTATTAAGCGTTACAGTGATTATTCGTGTCCTGTTGTATGTGACTATAAGTTAACAAAGTACCAGATAGAGCATGAAATATTATATTGACACGTGCTTTAACGCATTTTTAGCAATTTTTAAATGCATGAAAAATTTTAATAAAAAAGAACAGGTTACTTAAACGAAGAAACAACCTGATCAATTCTTTTGTTTCCGATTTTTTTTAAAGGAATTTAAGAAAAAAAATGCGCTTTTAAGACCATTTTCGTGGAGATTAAGATTTATTGGAACTTACATTGGGAGTGTTAAAGTCATTATGGAGCAAAACATGATGATTTAGTTTATTTAAAATTTAAAAAAAAATTCAATTTTAATCTCATCTGAGTCAGAAAATGTTTTGTTAATCAGTTTTCGCTTCTCAGGAGTTTTGCTTACTTGTACATGTGAATGAATTCTCTGTGGTGCCATTCGGAAGCAATTTCTCGTTTTGCAAGAAGACCAAATTCATTATAAAGAGCTTTTTACGAATCAGATATTTTGAGTTAAATTCGACATAACCCAAATATCTGTGCTCCTGTCACTGTAAGTTGAAATCGCCCCGCAAATTGACTTTTCCGGAAACGGAGATCTTTGATTAACGTTTACAGGGATTTTGTTGAATGCCATTTTTAACGCATTAACATAACTGGCACCGTTTAAGTCTATGCATATAATGCGGGGTTCTTTGTGAGGCGCTTACAGCATTTAAAAAAATGCGCTTAATTTCGATGTGTCCAGTATTGTTTTAATTTCATGACATCTTTTTTTACGTGCTCGTAATTTCTGTACGTGCAATTGAATTTTCAAATCAATATTAAATAAGGATTAAGTTTTTTTTTCAATATGCTATTACATGATTTTATTTTTTTTTCCTTTTCAGAGAAATTCCGTTCGTGTTTATTGTCCAAAGTCATAATTTTTGATTGAGATAAAAAAATTAACTCAAATATTCAAATAATTTAATTAATATTAAAATTAAACGAAATTTTTTGTTGCATAAAATTACAAAATATCTAATTACAAAGATTTTCATGGTAAATTTCAACGGTTGAGATTTTCTGTAAATGAAATATTTAACGCTCTTTTATAAAAAAAAAAAAAATAAAAATGATTAAAAAATTGTTTTCCAGTGCATATAAAGTCGTAATATTGTCATGAAATAATAGACAAGGAATAAAAATGAAAAAAAAATATGTTAAATAAAGAGGCGGCACATATTTTATTTCTGCATAATCCAGTTTAAATGCTCTCAACCGTAATATTTTTATTTTCCTTTGTTATTACACAATTTATTTTTTTTTTGCTCTATAATTTCAAGCATTATCCTGAATGTAGCTCATACTTGAATTTACGGTATTTATATTATTATGATTTTTTTACATTTTTTTATGCAACACCAAAAAAAAAATCATTTCTTAACTATCCTGGCTTTATTTGTTTCTCTTCGTCCAGCATAAAATTCTGTTAAGCGTGGACTATAATTACACTGAACGTCCTTTTTCCTCTCCATTCTTGTTATGTATTTATTTTTATTTTTTATTTAATTGTACCCTTTTTCGTCTGGCAAACATAATTCATGTTGTACGGAGTCGAGATTTAATTATAATGCATTTATTTTTTTTGCAAAAACTCCTCTTGCTGTTGAATATTACAGCACCATATACAAAAAATAATAATAATGAACATTATTCAGAGGATGACATCAAATAAACTAAAGATGCACTTGAGTGACCGTTATAATTTTATTATAAAAAAAAAAATATGATTGTATTTTTTTCAGATTTTATGACAACTACTTTGGAGATTTAAATCAGATTATTTCAATAAGCTTAAATTTTTATTAACAAAGGAAAACTGCAGATTAAAACTGTGGGGAATCAAAAATGGTAGCTCTTGTAATATTAAAATGGACAAGCCACTTAGTGGTGTCATAGCTACACTTTTCATAATATATCCTAACAGTCGTCATGATGTGGGTCGACCTAAATGATATGGATTAATTGCATCAAAATGAACTTGAAACAAGTGCAATACTGCAAAGAAAGGCATCCCAGTACACTTAATTGTACCATTTCCGCCATAATATAAACATTTTAACATTAAAAAAAAACATTCACTTGAAACCCTCATATAAACATGAACTAAAATAAAACTCAGTTGTTCATTTTTTTTTATAAAACAGCTAATTATGTATAAAGGCAATTTGAATAATGTTACTAATTTCAAGTGATTAAAAATTCAAATTAAATTCAAAATTACTTCTATTTTTCAACTGAACTTTTCTTCAATATATATATTGTATATTATACATACAGAGAAATTGTAATAATAATAATTTAAATAAATTTAAAGGCATTTTCATAGAGAAATCTACACACATGAAAATAATTGAAGCTAAAATTAAATGAACAATTTTTTGTATGGCCAACTTTTAATTGCAATCAATTCGAAAATGTAATATAATCACAGAAAATTCGTTTTTATTATTTTATGTTTATTTTTTAACTTTAACTTTACACCATTCAAAGAAAGGCACTTCTAATATCAGACCAACTTGAGCAACAAATTGCACAATATGTTAATTCTATTCGATGAAGCAGGGTTTTGAAAATGAAAAGAAATTAGAAGGATTTAAAAGAGTTGCTAGTGACAGATGAACTTTGTTTCTGGCTACTCAAACGCCTTCGGGTGGAGATTGTACGATACAGTGTTGCGTGTTGGACTATCAATCTTAAGGTTAGCATTTCGATTTTCGCTCCAGCCATTAAACTTTACAAAATCAAATGTTCCTTTTTCCGGCTACTCAATTTGAGTTAAAGGCTAGATAAAGGTGGCCACTGCTTAGGATAACAGGATAAAAACTGAGACCCTCGTATGATGATTAAAAGCATGCACAATGAGCCCGACTGATGGCCTGAGTACTGGCTTAATAGCTACCCTACAAATCTGATCTAACCTGAAGGCCTGACTGATGGGTTGAGAGGACCCTTTAACAGTCATCCAGTAAATATGTTTATTAAATTAATTCGAACCCTAATAACATGGAAAAATTCATTTCAAATGATACCAACCCAGTATAGTTCAACTTTTGCATAAACACAATTTTAATGATATCAGCAATGTTTTGCATTGTAAGTTATTCAAAAACTCATCGTTTACTTTTTCAAGCACAAAATTTTGTATATATTAAGTGATATTACTTGAATTCAATATAAATATAAATTTTATCAGTTCTCTTATCTCTTCATTAGTTCACATGCCCAGCTGAACAGTTTCCATTGTAAAAAATTAAATGAAAATATATAACAAAAGTTACTCACTGTGTTTGATTTCTCATAATAGCAAAAACCCATACAATTTTGTATCCTATTATTATTCCACTTAATTCAAACTAAGCTCTTGCCTTTCAATTGCAATAACATTGTTGGTATAGTTGCATAATAATTAACACAGTTTAGTGTTTTCTCTGATGTTGAGCGTTTATTGGAAAAATTTTTATATACATATTTAAATTGTTTAAAGTTTTACGTTTGCATTTGCAAGGGAAAATAAATATAAATGAAAAAAAGTAATAATTTTTATTGTTATTAGAAGGATGATGAATATCAGAAGTGAGAAGTGAGTAATTAAAATATCGACTTAAATGATGGATTTCGTTTTCACTTGAGCTCTCTAATAAAATGAACATCAAGAAGGAAAAAAAAATGTACAGTAATAATTTTCAGCCTTTTCATCTGAATTAAAATATTTTATGATTAAAACATAATTATTGCGTTCATTCTTCAAACTTTCAATAAGAGCAATAATTTTATTTTAAAATACAATGTTAAAAAGTTTGTTTAATCAAGACATGCTTGAACGCAATATTAATTCATCGAACACCAATAAATTACAATAGAATTGTAATTATTATTTTTATCATAGGTACGTGGTACAAACTTTAACCGTTCAACTAATAACTTTTTTATGAATTTTCCATACAATTATAGAATAGTTTTCATTTTGAACTTTTTTTTTCAAGAATTTTCCAATAAAATAATGCAATAATTTTAATATAAAAATTTTATTGCAGTTTTTTTTTGTTTTAATTTGAAGTAAAAAGAAAGAATTTTATTGTCCTTTGGAGAATACGAATTGAGAAAAACATTATAAAACGGTAAATCTTTTGAAAATTTATAAGATAGTAGAAAAATATTCTAGTTATCAGTATTTCCCGAGAGAAAATTGAACACATGGAGGAAAATTAATGTTTGAATGTGTTATAGCTTCAAAGAAATTACTTCTTGTTGATTTAAGTGTTTAGTTCTAAAGTTAAATGCATACATTCACATTGTTCTTCAGTGCGCCATTTTGGAAATTTTTTGAAGCTTTATTAGAAAATTTTGAAAAATTGGCCATGTTGAAAAATTCTGAAAGAATCAAACATTTTGGGAAAATCCCATGAAAATTTTTATGTTTTTTAACGGTGTTTCGACCATTTTCAGACACTGTGGGCTCTAGATCACAAACGCAAAGTCCAATTTAAAAACTAATTAGGTAAGATTACCAAATTTCTCATAAACCATCCTGGAGTTATGGAGCAAAATGTTTTATAGAGTGTCTGAGTGACGGCGTTCAAATCGTCTGTAATAGTGCATTTTTTCTTACGAAACGTACTGAAAAGAAAACCCTCAGAGTTTTTTAGCCACCACAATGATCTAAAACCGCTAAACTTCGAAAATTTGCCAAAACCAAAATTTCACGGCTTCGTGGTTTATGAAAATTTCACAATTATGAAGATTTTCGACGAGTTTGAAAATTTCCGCAGTTTCTCAAAATCTCTCAAAACTTCAGCTTCTCTAAAGAAACTCTTTATTTTTAAATTAATAATTAATTGAATGCATTTCAACAATTTTTAAATAAAAAAAAAATATTTACTTGAACTAAAAAAAAAAACAGAAAAAAGTAGGTCAATCTTCATTATCTCATAGTACAGTAACATTTTTTAAATGATTCATTCATACAATTAAGATTAAGTAAATAAATAAAATCTTAAATAATTCAATGTATAGCAAAACTATAAAATTTTGTAATAAAACAAAATGACATTATCTAATAAGACAATTTTTAATTGTAAATTGAAATAAATACAAAATTTTGTTTACATTTCTTATTATACAATACAGAGAGTTAAATACTTTCATTTAATCATGAAAATAAACTAAGTAAAACATTGAACTTTTATTTTGAGTTCTTTATCAGTTCAAATTTTATGTTTATTCTAATAATTAGAGTGTGAAAATACAGTTGCTATACGATATGAGTGCCTTGCATACAAAGAGACAAGCATTATCATGTTTTGACAAGGAGATAATTGAGTTTTTAGACTAATTAAGAGTTAGTTAATTTTAGAATTTTGAACAATCAAGATCTGAAACTAAGCTTAACTTGAGTGTGTTTACTTGGACCAAATATTTGATTAAAATGTACAATACTGAGTAATTCTCTTAAAAATTTAGTGATTTTTAATAACACATTTATGAAAAAATACTCTTATTTTAGTATCGATAATGAACTTGCCGAAGAAACACCATTGCTCAAGAAACTATTCAATAAAGCTCGCAGTATTGAGAAATTGTCAATTAAAGGATCAGCTTTACTACACTTTCTCATAATATTTTTTGGTATATCTGCGTGGTTGGGTGTTAACTCGACGTATATCCAGCTTCCATTACTTGTTGCAAATGCTCCTGAACAATGGTCACTTCCATCATTCATGGTGATTGTAATCCAAATAGGGAATATTGGGCCACTTTTATACACAGTATTTCAAAAATGGACAAGATTCAAGGATTCATCATTAATTGCCACAATTTTATTCCTTGGTTTAATTGCATCAATCTTATTTGCATTTGTTTACAATCAAACGGCATTTTTCTTGGGAAAAGAAAGAAGTGTCGCCTTGTTAATTTTGGTTTTTGTATTTGCTCTTGTTGGATGTCTCAGTTCAGTACTTTTTTTACCTTACATCGGTAATTTTAAAGGAATTTATTTAGTTACATACTTCATTGGAGAAGGCTTGAGTGGATTAGTTCCCAGTATTGTTGCACTTGGACAAGGTGTTGGTGGAGATCCAATTTGTATTGCGAGTAACACTTCATCGACTGGGTACACAATTTACAATCCACCACCCAAATTTGGAGTTGAAACATATTTTGGCTTTATTTCATGTTTATTTTTCATCAGTTTCATTT
The DNA here is from genome assembly GCA_900002565.1 of Culicoides sonorensis. Classification (NCBI taxonomy): domain Eukaryota; kingdom Metazoa; phylum Arthropoda; class Insecta; order Diptera; family Ceratopogonidae; genus Culicoides; species Culicoides sonorensis. The sequence continues at coordinate 719,327 of LN483516.1, read as the reverse complement.
CATTTTTATTACTTGACTTGTTACCAACATTTAAAGATGAGAGAGCAAGAGAAGCAAAAGAGCAACAAAAGTTTGTTGAAATTTCAAATGATCAACCATTTAAACACAATCCAAATAAAATATCAACATTTAATTACACATACTTACTGATACTCCTTGGAATAATTTGCACATTTGCAAATGGATTATCGCCCAGCATTCAAAGTTACTCATGTCTACCATACGGAAATGTTGCTTATCATTTAACTGTCACCTTGACCTCAATTGTTAATCCAACAGCATGTTTCGCTGCTTATTTTATTCCTCACAAATCAATACGAATGATAACAACGCTTGCATTTTTAAGTGTGATTTTTACAATTTACGTCTTTGTAACTGCCTTGGTGTTTCCAACGCCATTACAAGGAACAAGCATAGGAGCTGTTTTAGTGGTATGCGCTCAATTTTTCATCAAAATTCTCGAAATTTTACTTATCATTGTAATTTTACAGGTAATTTCTTGGGTGTCCTTAGTCGGACTTCAAAGTTTTATCAGATTAGCAATCACCTCAATATTCAGAGAACAAGCTGGACGTTCACTGTTATGGATTGGCAGTGTAACTCAATTAGGATCATTCATTGGATCACTTTTGGCATTTTTCCTCATTAATTTTAGTACAATTTTCCGACAAATTGATCCGTGCAGCTCAACTTAAACCTATAAACATAATAAAAAACATTAAAATTAAATTTTCATTTCCTGTAGATATTAATTTATTTAATCCACTAACCACAAAATTAATATTTCCACTTAAATTATTAAAAAATTACATAAATCAAATGGACAAAAAAAAATATTGCATTTAATCAGTTTAAAAATACAAGAGCCATACAACAAATAGCCGTTCAGTCAACTCACACCATTTAAACCATTTAAAATTTTATCCAACTGGGATTTGTAATTAATTGGTTTTTTGTTTGTCAATTGGATCACAAATATAAATAATAATAAAAAAAGGTATGCCACTGTGCCAAATAATGTTATAATTTATTTTTTGCATTGTTTATTCCAGGAACAAAAAAAAACAATTTTGACAATATATCCAATTTAAATTAATGTTCTCAATATGTGACATGTAAAATTCCATGCATGTACATGCATGCTTTATGTCGACATACATGTTAACATGTACTGCATGTAAAAAAAACACAAGGATTTCTAAAAACTAAGTCAAAAGAACTTATCATTTGAA
>LN483516.1:680823-717853 GCA_900002565.1 Culicoides sonorensis | reverse complement strand
CTCCGCTGCTTCGCAGCTCCGCATTTCTGTATGAAAACATAGAACGATAAAAAATCATTCTGATTACAAATGCTCCGCTGCTTCGCAGCTCCGCATTTCTGTATGAAAACATAGAACGATAAAAAATCATTCTGATAACAAATGCTCCGCTACTTCGCAGCTCCGCATTTCTGTATGAAAACATAGAACGATAAAAAATCATTCTGATTACAAATGCTCCGCTGCTTCGCAGCTCCGCATTTCTGTATGAAAACATAGAACGATAAAAAATCATTCTGATTACAAATGCTCCGCTGCTTCGCAGCTCCGCATTTCTGTATGAAAAACATAGAGAGATAAAAAATCATTCTGATTACAAACTAAGTAAGTATAAAAAGATAGAGAATTTGAGAGATAAATAAACTTCAAAAATTTTGATATCAAATTATTAACCTAATTATAATTAATCAATTAGATTAACAATGAAATAAACTTTTGAACTTTGAAGCAATACAAATTTTTAAAATCTTTTGCTTTAATTTTTTTCCATGTCGACATGTTAATTTTGATCTACATATATGTCGACATATATGTTAACATATTATATGTCGACATGTTCACTTGAGAACACTAGAAATAATTTGTTTTAAATTTAAAACCGGGATCCAGTTTGTTTATGTTTTTTCGTGTAATGATTAAATGAAAAATAGTTTTTGTATGGTAAGTTTTCATATTTCAAGAGTTATCAGATAAAAATTGATTGAACTACTTTATTTAAATCCTAATACTTACATTACAATGCTCATTTTAAAGAGTTAATACAAGAATTTAATATTTCCAATTGAAAAAAAATAAATTCAAAATTTTTTAACCCATACTAAGTATATAAAAAGATAGAGAATTTGAGAGATAAATAAACTTCAAAAATTTTGATATCAAATTATTAACCTAATTATAATTAATCAATTAGATTAACAATGAAATAAACTTTTGAACTTTGAAGCAATAAAAATTTTTAAAATCTTTTGCTTTAATTTTTTTTCCATGTCGACATGTTAATTTTGATCTACATATATGTCGACATATATGTTAACATATTATATGTCGACATGTTCACTTGAGAACACTAAATTTAATTGTATGTTAATTTTGTATTATAATGAAATAAAATGAAAGTTAATGTTTAAAAATGCATGTGATATGTTTGTGTGTGTGGGTGTGTGTGTGTGGATTCGTGTATTTGTGTCCAAAACAGGATTTATATATTTTTACATTATTTGCAGAATTATTTTATTATTTAATTAAATATTGGAGTGTTACAATAATTATTTTTCAACCACTATAATCATGTTGTAATTTTTTAGTGTGATTACATAGGTTTACCAAATATGTATTGAAAATTTTGCAGGTGCATGAAAAATTATTATATCATTTGAAAAATTTGGTGGATATGCAAAAGTGCACTCATGAAGGCTATGAAACATTGAACGCGAACAAGGATCAAGGAATGTCATTTATCAGCAAAATGCATTCAACAAGAAGAAGACAACACAGAATAATTTTCTGTAAAACTTAGAAAACTAGGTAAGAAAACTCAGATCAATCATTCGAATTTTTTTACACTGTTAAAAATTAACGAAAAACTTGTGTCTGCCCTGCTTAGCTTTCTGATAGTGAAAAATTTTAAATTGGAACTCGAGAGAAGCCATGGCCGATATAGAACACAAAAGAGTAGACAACAATTGAGAAGTCAAAGTCAAAAATTCGTCCAAGTCAGAGTCAAAGTTCAGTCGAAGAATTCAGAAGTCAAAGTCAAGAAGTTCGTCCAAGTCAGAGTCAAAGTTCAGTCGAAGAAATCAGAAGCTTTCCTGAACTGAATCAGTTCTACTCGACTTTAAATGTTTCTCTAGATTTTGTTCCTTCTTTATCAGATATAAAGATAATGGGTATACACAATGAATGTCTGTAGGTCTGGGTGCTAGTTCTCTTCTGAGACCGCCCTAAAGATCTGATCTGATTCCACAAATTTTAGCGTACATGGACCCTTTCGAACTTTTTAACTCATTAAAATTATACATTCGATAATTTAAAAATTTTGAACAAACTGATGATTCGCATAAAAAATCAAACTTAACCCTATTAAAATTCATTCCACGCATCAGATAAATTTATTGTATTATAAGAGCTTTTTAATAAATTTAATTGAATATCCGATTATTTTTACACCATCCAATATTTTATGTTTATTATTATTAAATTCAAATGAAACATAGCCGTGGCTTGTTAATTCTAAATTAGTACAACATCTATGTGAAGCATTCCAGTATTTTAATAAGAAATTCTGGTAATTAAATTATCTTTTTTGGTTGCTATTTTGTAATAATTCTGTAAATATTAATTGAAAAATGTTATTTTTAACATGTATTGCTTTAATTAAATTTGATTATGAAAAATTTTGATGTTGTGTTGCTCTTATTGTTACATTTTAAATGTGAATTTTTAAAAAAAATACAGGGAAAATGAATATGAAAGACCTTAATTCATATGCATTTAAGTAAAGTTTTCTTTTATCACCTTATCGCTTTTGTTCAGTAAAATGCATGCTTAACATATCCTGGTTTATCATAATATAACAATATTCTTACATTTTACAATACCTGCCTTAACAACATTCATAGTGGTAAAGACTTGACACTCTATTTTACGTTAATGTGTTGCACATTTATCAAATCACTTCATTTTTTGCATTGCACTTAGATACTTACATAAAAAGTGCTTTCAAGATTCTCCTTTTACATGTGAAAATATGAATAATATTCTGATACAATTTTTCTTCTTTTCATATCTTTTCTTGTCTTGACATCGAATGAATATACTTTCTCTCTCCATTTCTGTAGGCATGAAATGAAAAAAAAATAATAATAATGATAAAATACAAAATAAATTTATTGCAATAAATTGTGTATATATATTTTGATATAACAATGTGTAGAAATGCATTTCCTTTAGTACATAATTTTCATATATTTATATGTAAAAAGCAGCATATTTTATATCTACACACATAGACCTTACTTTACACTTTCATATTGTATTTACCCTGTTACAATAAGATAACCTTCCTGTGTTAATGTGTGTGTGTGTGTGTATGTGACAAAATAATGCTAGAAGGAGAATCTAAATTCACATATGATGCATAATAAGTGTGACAAGAGTAAATGCCTTCCTGGCATGTTGTTCGCCTCGCTTTATAAATTTTATAAAATGTTAGATTTTAAATTTTCAGTATACAGTGTGAAAGTCACATATATTGTGATAATGATTCCAATTTATATAACAAGACATTTCCATTATAATGATCTTATATTATTATTATTACATGAAAATATATATATAAAAAAAAGGAAAATTATACTATGTGTGTAAGCTTTTATGGATTTATAACATTTAAAAAAGTATAAAATTTATGCAATATACATTGCAAATTTAATATTCTCGACTATCAAACATAAGTGAATATTTTTCACTTTTCCATATAAAAATATTTTGTATACACATTGTAAGTAATTTTACAATAATGGTTTGATATGCATGTGTTATCATGAATATTATAATTAAATAAAAGTGTGTATTTGACGTTTTATGGTAAGGAGGAAAAAAGAAATTATAGAATCGATTTCATTCTTTTGGTTTTAAAATGCAACGATATGCAGCAAAATACCCTATTCACGTAAGAGTCATGAATACGTGAAAAGGTTATTAAAAAATATGGTTTGAATGATTTTAACCCTCGGTTCAGCGACAGGGTCTGGCCAGGCCCCTAAATGTACTGTACTGTAAGGCCTATTTTTATGAGTTTTGAGGAAAACTGACCTGAAGAAAAGTTGTGGAGAACATTTGAAGCTGTAACTTAACTGAACTGACCAAGTTAATTTTCCATTAAATACACTCTAAATTGAAAATACCCCTCAAACGACCCCGCATTATACGCATAGATTAAAAGAGTGCCCATAATATTGGAATTTTTATTCCAAATTAACTGGAAATGCGTTAAAAATTGCATTCATCAAAACCCTGTAAGCGTTAATCAAAGATGTCCGTCTCCGAAACAAATCACTTTCTACTACGGGGCGTTTTCAAGTTACAGTGTAGGAGGTCAAAAATAGCAAATTACTCACTTCAGAGCTCAAGTTGAGTTTCCGTAAGTGGAGTTAAGTAAGTAAGGTACAGCGTACTGCATTTTAAATTCAAACAAAATTTTTTTTTATCTAATACTGATTATAATCTTTTTTTATTTCCATATCATCTCGATCAAGTAATTTTCAAATAAGTCTCCTGCAAATGTGTCTTCTCACGTCCAATCTTTCACCTGGTTTACATTTCATTGGTGCTGTGATAATTCGAGCATCCAAAATTTCCATCGAATCATCATTATAATTTTCTGTTGTTGTTTTATGAATTTTGTGAAATACACGAACAGTTCTAATTGTTGAAGTATTTGAACTTTCCATTGGCAGACAAAAAATGACTTGAACATTTACAAGTAAAATACTAACTATAATTAATGAAATAAGTAACTTCATTTTGTCTTCAAGATGTATTTTAATTGAAATCGGTTTGTACACTGATCTGTTTCAATGAAATTAAGTTAAAATTACTCTCGTTTTATGTGAAATCAGTTTAAAGGGTCAATTTAGGTTATCAGTGACTGATTTTGTTTTGTAAATATTTTTTTTGAATCGAGGTAATTCCCTTATTCATCAAAATACGTATATTTAAGTGTTTTATACTCTTGAATAACTCTAAATAGTTTATTGAAATTTAAATAAAAGCTATTAAGAAGTAAATTCACTTTACATCTTTGAATTATTACTAATAATATTCAATTCAAATAAAATTCAATTTATTTCAAGAGTTAAATAATAATAAAAAAAGAAGTTTATTGAATATACACAAAACATTTTACAAAATATATTTAAGTACACAATCTAAAGCTTTCAGCCATAAATTTATAAGTGTGTGTGTGTGTGTGTTCTATTTGCTATTGTAGTGCAATAAATGGTACAAAATAGGATTTAATAAAACTCTCTCAATAAATTCAAGCAATTCTACATGTATGAATAAATTTTAAATATATAATAATGCAAATGTTATGTTGCTTTTTACTACTTTTCTATACCTACTCGTTTTAAATATTCTCTACTTTACGAAAATATTTTCCTACTTTTTACATTAAAAAAGAAAATATACAAATATCACTTGGAAAAAGAAACAACTCATACACAAATAATAATATATTTTATTAGCATTCTTCCTATATACAAATGTAGATTGAATAAAATAAAATAAAAAAAAGTTTTTAAACAGAAACATATTGGACAAATACGAAGTGGATGCAATTTAGTGGGCCATTAAGCAATATGATGCAAATTGTGTTTGATTCTTGTGTGTGTGTTTTTCATATTAAAAGTAAATAATGCTGACACATTATTGATGATCAAATATAAAAGTAAGTTTATGCTTAGCTTGAAACTTTTAAAAGGACTTATAAATAATAATTTGGATTGAAATTGAGTTTCAAGGAATATTTTTCATTTTAAATTAATATGGCTTTCACTTTAAGAAATTTTTTTGAATAGATTGATGCATTGAACAAAATTGCAGGATAAAAATTATGATGGTTATCTTTTGCTTTGATTCGAAGTTGTCAGTTAAAGTAAGACTTTTGCACTAGTCCCACTTACACAACCAGGACTTGCTGATCAAAAGTGGATCAAATGAGAACAGTGGGAAACCAGTGTGAACGATGAAATTTAAATCATTATTTTGCTTTCGGAATGGTTTTCCACTCACCTCACTCAAAGTCAAAGCTTTAATGACAACCTGACTGTCGATACAGATCCAGATTTTAGCTCCAGGGATCGGAGAGCATATGAGCAGAATATTATGGCGGCAATGCCTCCTTGAAGGATTGTCACAAATTGACCTAGGTATACACTTGCGGAGGGGCCAAAGTCCACGGAGTAGAAACCCGCTGCTGCCATGCCGTCCATGAGCTATCCGTCAGTGAAGCAGGCCTTCCAGTCTCCAGCTAAGGCTGTTGTAATGAACCAGGAACTTCAGACCAATCACTACGGCCGGGAAGTAGAACACTGAATGCTTGTGAAATGTTCAAAGTTGCGACAATTTGATCAGATCTAGTCTCCAAAATGGGCAAGTTTCTAATCATCAGATTAAGGATGTTCAAGTGTCCATCCGAAGCCAGCCTTGAACTCAGAGCATTAGTTCTTTTAAGTCTATACAAAGTTCTCAATGCCTCGGACTGCGTAAAAATGTGAAGAGAATGTAAATTGAGAAGCACTTGTAAAGAATCGGAAGGCATTTTTAATTGATCTGTACCTTTCAAAACAATTTCATTCAATCATTTTAATATCCATTCATTCTGACATTACTTTAATTTAAAGCTCTTCCTCTCATTGCATATCTCAAATTTTATAAAACTTCAAAAATTTATGTGAATGGGTCATGTCATGTTATTGTCTATGTTTATTTTTGTTAAATCTTGTATGTTTTATGATTACCAAGTCTTCTTTTACAAACCTCGTTCACTTACACATACACACACATGCTAATACATGTATGTAGGAATAAAAACACAAGAAACAAGATGTAGTATAAGGATATTTTATAGGCGTAATATTCATGTTTTTGCGGTTGTACCATTGTTTATGTTGATGTTTGTGTTATTATCACCATTATTACTGCTATTATTATCATCCGTTTAAACTAGAACATGATTGTGTGGCTTTTAAAAACACGTTTTAGTTCCCTTTTTTAAATGCCTTTTATTGTAACCTTTTGTCACAATCAAATACAAACAAAAAAGGACCAGCAATTCTTTTAAAGGTTAAAAAAGTAATAAAAAATATTTTTCCTTTTTCATTTTTATACTACGTGTACTTCAAAAGCATTAGTGACAATATACAATGTTTCCTCCATGTTTTTGTCTAACAGGAAATATGTTACACAAAAAAATAATGATAATGCAAGTACATACAGTGTTTGTTTGCAGATTATCATAAAAAAGGGAAATATATTTGTTTATGCAAAGGAAAAAGTTTAAATTGAAATGTTTTGTTGAGAAAATTGTTTGAAATATCTTCTTTTATTATTATTATTATTATTTATCCAACAGAAGAAATAAAAAAAAAATATATAAAAATTAATGTGTCTCATTTGCTTAATTTTTTCTTTCCTTTCAATTTCTTCAGCATGATACATCATTTCATGTGACATCCTAGTGTTTGGTCATTAAATATAATTTTGCATGACAGAAAAATATAAAATGATGATAATGCGTTGAAAACGTTTCACTTCACAATAATGATGAAAAAATGATTAATGATGATATCTCATTTTAGTAATTTAAATAGATAAAAAATGAAATGAAAATAGCGTAAAATGATAGTGCAATAAAAAAAAATTATATTTAAGATAGTTTCAAGCTTTAATTGTGCAATTTCAATTAAATTAAAAAAAATATAAAAAGTATATTCTATGAAATTTATTATCATTCTGTCTTTTTTTTTATTTATACATGGAAAAGTAATAGTTTCCATCAGTATAATAATTTAAACTTAATTAAATAAAACGAGGAAAAAAATGTTTTTTTAACCCTATCTTTTTAATGAAACTCGCATTTTTAATTACCCTAATTAAAGGAATATTTTTCTTTTATACATTTTTCTATTCACGATGTCTACAAATACCGAGGTTTTCTTGTCTTTGTGCAGGAAAAAAAATGTAAACTATTTACCCAAGAAAAGTTATGTTGCATTTTCTAACTAATTGAAATTGTATATTTCTTTTGAAAAATAAAGACACAATTATATAGGAAATAATTATACTGTTGCATTGCCCTTATAAATAAAGTAAAGATTAAAATTACATTTAATTGGAAATAAAATTTATTGAAAAAAAATTACCTAGTATTAAAAATTATTCTACTACAATCTCAACCAAAAACCAGTATGACATCAGGGACATGAATTTTCCACTGGACTCCCATTGATGCCCCACTGGTTTTGGGTTGAGAGTGCAATAAATGTGTTAAACAAGCAGAAGAGATGAAGCTCGTTAAGTCGTTGACTGTTTTTATGACGTACTTACACTCTCATCCCAAAACCAGTCTAATATAACAGTGAGCTATGATTGGGGCATCAGTAAGAGACCAATGACACCTCAATGAGGTCATGTGACCAACTGGAGAACCAAAACTATTAATCATCATTCTGTTTTTCGTACACTGTAAGTTGAAAACGCCCCGCACTGACGATAATTTTTTTTCGATTTTGAGGCTCTCTCCTATTTTTATACTAACAAAACCTGTCTTCTCATTTTACAGAACCTTTAAAATCAAAATTATACACACCATGTTCAAATTCAGTGTTCAAATTACACATATATTGTTATGTACTAAATTGTATGTCAAACGCAACATAATTTAATTTTCCAGCAAATATGTAAAATACACTTATTTGAATATTTGTTGATGAGAATGAAGCTAAGCCATAAATCAATTGGTATTAATTTTGGTCTGTAATTGAAAATAAAATAATTATAACATTACACAAATTTGAGTTCTTTGTTAAATTGTGGCTGCTAGGCATGACACAGTGTCGTATTATGCTGTCAAATTTTTTTTTTTATTTTAAAATTTACATTGAAATTATGGCATAAATAAAGTAAATATCAGGGTAATCAATTAAAAAAAATATAATTAAGGTAATTTCAATGCACACCTTAAATCAAAGGTTAATTATTTAATTAAATAAAATAAATTAAATAAAAAATCCTCTTCAAAAAAACATTCAAACAAATGAGAACGCCTGGTACTTTACTTTTCAAAGCAATCAATTTCAGATAAATAATTCCTTTGATACACATTCATATGTAGCATGTAAATGAGTAAAATGTAAAATATTCCTTGGAGCTAGGATAAAATGTAAAGTATTTTTTGATCAAAGTGATCCTTTGTGAATGATTGCCTTTGTTAACTTCAAGTCAATCAATGTCGTAATTGGAAAATTAAAAGCATAACATGTGTGTGTGTATGTGTGTTCATGAGCTATTTACTTAATATGTTAGATACACAAAATAAATTGAATGGTCAGTTAATTTTATGCTAAAGTTGATGATTTTAGGAGGAGGAAATTTTTTGATGGTTTGCCACAAAATTCAAATATTTATAATGATGTATTTTGCGTTTATATGGAATATGACTGGAATTTATAATTAGCTGTATCGTGAAATTCAAGTGATGTGAAAAATGACGGGAATTTAATGTCATGTTAGTTCAATCAGTTTGATGCATAATAAAAAAAAGTCCATGAACCGTTTTTTATCATTTCAAGAAATTGTTGCGCTTTTAATAAGAAAATTTCAATGGCAATTTTTGTCTGTATCATTGTATCACACCCGAATGTAAATTCGTACACTATTTCATACTAAAACTGTACTATTTTTTATTATCATTGCATTTTTTTTAATTTAACGATCCATTAAATCCATTAACCCTTTCAGACCTGAGCTCAAACCAGAGGACCTAGATTTTTTTTAAAGATAAATTCTTACTTATATGGGTTAGAAGGTGTTAAATTATTTTTTACAGATTTTTTGTAGTGATCCTTCATCCTTAAACAGAATGTCCAATATATTGGACATCAGGACTCAAAGGTTGCAATTGTTTGTCCAATATATTGGACATTAGGACTCAAAGGTTGTTGTTCAAAATATTGAAATTCAGTATTCAACGGATTTTGGGTTATAAATTCAATGAAAAAGCTTATAAAATTTATTCTATTTTAATATAAGGATATTAATTTACATCTTTTTATCGAAAAACACTTTTTTCCTTCGGCATATGACTCGACAGTTGCAACCTTTGAGACCCGATGTCCAATATATTGGACAAACAATCACAACCTTTGAGTCCTGATGTCCAATATATTGGACAAACATATCTTCACTTTTATTTTTCTTTCCTGAGTGATTTTCATTTAATTGTTGATTGACTCTTAAAATCTAAGGTTAAATGAATGTCCAAAAAAATCCACACTTAAATATTATTGGTTTTTGATATTTTTTTTGACCCATAAATTTAAGTTACTTCAATTTTTACGGAAATGACAGACATGACTGATAAAATTGTTTATTTACATACTGAAAGGTACCGTTATTTCAGGAGCCAATTTTTTTTTGAGGAGACAAGATGTTAAGTGAAATATTGGCATCGGATTTTTTTTTTTAAAAAACAAGGAAATATTTTTAAAAAATTCTTCAAAGTTTGTCCAATATATTGGACAAAGGACCGAAAGGGTTAAAAAAAGCATCATAATAAAAAAATTATTTTTTTATGAGATTTTATGTATGTGTTGCTTTGATGTTCATTTTTTTTACTGCACCACAAAGATTAACTCAATTATATTTAAAAAAAATATTTTTATGGGAAAAAGCTTAAATAAAAAAATATATTACATTAAATTTTTTAAAAGGAATGCATGAGTACATCTGGCGCACAGTAAAGTAAAGTTATTTTGGGAATTTAAATTACAGTTTCAATTTTCGTTGTTTCACCCTCTGAGAAATAAAAGCGTACTTTTTACTTTAGTATAAAAATTACGCTTCAGTTTAAAAATTACGCTTTAAAGCGTAAAAACTACGCTTTCATATTCACAAAGAATTTTCATTTTAGAATTGTGAAAAAAGTCAAAAAACTTAAAATATTCCAAAAAAACCCCAAAAATTTCAACACTCAAAATTTTCAAAATAGTCAATAAACTCAAAATTTTCAAAAAAAACCCAAAAACTTCAAAAAACTCAAAATTTTCAAAAAACTCAAATTATTCAAAAAACCCAAATATTTCAAAAATTAAAAATTTTCAAAAAAAACTCTTCAAACTCAAATTTTAAAAAAAGACAAAATTTTCAAAGAACTCTTAAAACTCAAATTATTAAAAAAAACCCAAAAATTTAAAAAAAAGACTCAAAATATTCAAATTTTTCAACAGTCAAAAAAAATGAGTTTATTGAATATTTGAGTTTAATGAATATTTTGAGTTTTTTGAAAATTTTGAGTTTTTTTAAATTTTTGGATTTTTTGAAAATTTTGAGTTTTTTGAATTTTGTTTTTTTGACCTTTTTCACAATTCAAAAATGATAAATCTTTGTTAAAAAATATGAAAGCGTACTTTTAACGGTTTGAAGCGTGATTTTTATACTGAAGCGTAATTTTTATACTTCAAAGCGTAAAAAGTACGCTTTTAATTTTTAGAGGGCACTAGTCTCCAACTGATCCTTTTGACTTCACTGCTCCATCACTAAATATGTTTTTCCACAAAGGTCCCACTGGCAGTTTCTACTGGTTTTGGGTTGAGAGCAGGTAAGCGAAAAAATTTTTATATTTTCCTCTAACAAAAATCATATTTTATGAAATTTAAGTAAAATTGAGAGCAAGAACTTTGCTGGAAAAGATTCACATCGCAAGGTCCCAATCACATATTTTCCGTATCAATATAAAATTCACTTAAAAATATTAAAATTAACGACCCGTCAAATTATTGCACTTAAAACAATATGCAAACTAATTTTTTCGTCATATTAGAGTCAGATTGTTCTTGAAATGCAACAAATTTATTACCAATTTTAAATGCATTCAAATCTCGTATAACTCAAAATAAATTTCATTTAAACAACATCTAATACTAGAAAGCAAAAAAAAAATCCATCAAATACGTTATGCGATGGTTCTCCCAACAAAAAACTATTCAAACATAATATCAACATATTTATTTGTCACCACCATCATTCATCTCTACCATTTATTTGTTTTAAAATCTATTTGACTAGTTGTTGTTTATTCAATTGTGCAATTTTCGAATAAAACTTTATTTATACAAAATATTTTCTGTGTACATGTCATGTATAAAAGGCAATTTTACAATCAGGAAATTTTGTACTATAATTTTTTTTTTTGCCTTGTTTAAAAAGTAAAATATTCGTCCAATCAAAATGTGCATTGTTATTCCAAATATGAAACGTTTTACGTTAAAAGTTAAATTGTATGCAATCACTGCCACTATCATTACACATGATAAATGGAAAATTTACCAGAGGCTAAATAATAATAATAATAATAACAATAATGACGATGATGATGCATTGTTGCCAACAGATTTGTAATTTTTAATGTACGTTTATTTTATTGTGAGAAAATGGGAAAATCAATTTTGTTTTTTCCCCCCAAAAAGTGACACAATTTGTAAACATGTTCAACAGAAAATTTCATGTCATTCAAATTTTAATTTATGATGATGGTGTCTTATTTTTTGAAATGTAATGAAAATTGTTTGAATTCAAAGTAATAAAAATGACAGAAATTGAATTTAATCTACGTTGAGACCCTTTGTATTGTAAATTTTATTTGACTTTTATTTGAAATGGCTGCTTTTTCCAAGTCCAGACTACATTTTATTTATTTTTCATTCCACAATTTTCTCATTCAAAGTCATATTACTCAACCATTAATAAAATGCAGTAAATAAATCTAACTGATTTACAAAAGGTTACATTTAGCATGAAATTCATATAAGAATAGAATGAAATATACATTTAATGGTCTTATGAAACATAACGATGTTTGAATAGAGCTTCTAAGCCAAACAAAATAGACGAATAAATTTTCTATTGTTGGACTGTGTGTAAAGCTGAAAATTAAATAAAGACACTTCTTCTTTTCATACATACATTGCACGTTTAAATCTTCATATGAAATATTATTTTCAAAGCAAAAATAAACATAAAAGCGTCATCATCACCAAAGTAACATATAACATTCACGCGCATTCATCTGCAACTAAATAGTCATGCTTTTATTTGTATGAACTTCATACGTTACTTTTAATATGAAAAGAGCAATGTACATTATTGTAAAATAAAAGGATTTTCTGTTAAAAGTTAGTTCACTTACATACACACAAACACTCACACACAAAGTAAATTCCTGCATTGCTTCAACGTAAATGTTTGATATAAATTTGTTTTAATAGTAAAATAAAAAGCAAATGAAAGCGTATATTTGTGATCCAAGTTATCCAAGACCCGAGTTATCCAATTTGTGGTAAACATCCATTATGTGATTTTATGTATTACCATATCATAATTCATATCAAATATTAATCATGGAAAACTTTGAAGTTATTTCAATTTAATTTCATCCATTTCATTCGCGAACGAATAAGTAATTCAACATCTCTGTGTCGAGACGGGGCTCCCATTAACAAAGGTAAATATTTTTAAACCAGGATGAAACCAAAATAAGATATGTGAATATGAAAATGTTAAAATAAAAAAATCTCGCTTAAAAGCATAGGTCACTACAGACAATTTATTAATCTGGATAAGTAATTAAGGTAGCCATTACAATTCATTTTGGCTTTATTTGAATGTGTTTTTCAGTTAAAATGTATTTTACTTAAAATGAATTTCATGAAAATTTTTTGAATGCTCTGTACTGAAATTTATTCTCAAGGAATTTGTTCTGATTCAATAAACTTTTAAATTTCAACACATGTAAATTGGTTTCGATTGATCATAAAAATAGGTATTAAATATATCTATGAAAAGGGTGCAAATAAATTATAAATAAAATTTCTCGTTGAAGTACAAAATATTTACCACAAATTTAATGAATAAAGTATTAAATTCGTATTGACTACGCTTAACAATAAAAACTTTAACATAAAATACCCTCAAAATTTCACAGAATTTGACCAAAGAAGATCCCTTTGAATAAATTACTCTCTAACTAATTCATATCAGGTACAAAATCTTCAATTTTACGATACAAATGCGAATCATCTCATATCTTCCTTTATTATCTATTTGGTTGTGTTTCTATTTTCATTATAACTAAGGGAATTGGGGTAGGTCAAAAATGTAATAAAATAACATAAAATTGAGTAAAAGGAAGTAAATGTAAGTCATATATACGGATATACAATTTTGTGAGTGGTTTTCGGAAAAACTTTTCTACGCATGTCAATTCACTCACATTACAATAAAAAAAGAATGAAATGGAAAATATTTTTCTTTTCATACAGGGTAACAAGAAAAATGGTCTGTGTATGGTTTATCAGCTGATTTTATATTACAAAAGTTTTTGCATACACACACACACATATATCCATACACAAGCATACGGAAAAAAATATCAAAGAAAACAATTATAACAAAATAGGTTACATTTCAAACCACAGCAGTACATATAAAAAGAAGTAATGAATACATTTTTTTGCACTTCAAAATGAATTACCATACAAACCTCCTTCATTTTCACGTGTGGGCAGTTAAAAGTAGTATAAAAAAAAAGTTTTATCGTATAAATCATAATTTAAAAGTTTATGATGTACCTTTTTTTTCTGACTAAAAATGTAGGAATAAAAAAACCCTTATTTTTATCATTGCGAAGCGTAAGGTGTTTTGAGATGATGAGTATGTATGAAGTACGAAACAAATCAAAAAAAATGTTTTGTGGAAAGTAATCTGTTAAATTGAGATATTTTAATTCATTTTTCTTTCATAATTTTTGTACTTTGTTTTCGCTCAATTAGGGTTAATGCAATAAAAGTCAAACATATTTAAATACCAAATACTTATGCCATTTGTACACTGTTAATGTTTTTGCCATGTAGCTCGTTGTACTCATTTTTGGTCAATCTTAACGTCACTTTACATGGCTGTAACTTTTGATCAAGAAATATCATATTGATGATTTTTGCACCGTTAAATCACTCAAATTCACACCTTTTTGCCGATCATAAGATGATTAAAATCGGATCAAATTTGATATTGTTTTGGTTGGAAAAACTTTGATACGATGAAGCTCGTTGTACCCATTTTTGGTCAATCTTAACGTCACTTTACATGGCTGTAACTTTTGATCAAGAAATATCATATTGATGATTTTTGTACCGTTAAACCACTCAAATTTACACATTTTTATCGATCATAAGATGATTAAAATCGGATCAAATTTGATATTGTTTTGGTTGGAAAAATTTTGATACGATGAAGCTCGTTGTACCCATTTTTGGTCAATCTTAACGTCACTTTACATGGCTGTAACTTTTGATCAAGAAATATCATATTGATGATTTTTGCACCGTTAAATCACTCAAATTCACAGCTTTTTATCGATCATAAGATGATTAAAATCGGATCAAATTTGATATTGTTTTGGTTGGAAAAACTTTGATACAATGAAGCTCGTTGTACCCATTTTTGGTCAATCTAAACGTCACTTTACATGGCTGTAACTTTTGAAGAAGAAATATCATATTGATGATTTTTGCACCGTTAAATCACTCAAATTCACACCTTTTTGTCGATCATAAGATGATTAAAATCGGATCAAATTTGATATTGTTTTGGTTGGAAAAACTTTGATACGATGAAGCTCGTTGTACTCATTTTTGGTCAATCTTAACTTCACTTTACATGGCTGTAACTTTTGATCAAGAAATATCATATTGATGATTTTTGCACCGTTAAATCACTCAAATTCACAGCTTATTATAAGATGATAAAAATCGGATCAAATTTGATATTGTTTTGGTGGTAAGATCATTCGTATACAGTGAACCAAAATTTAAATGAACGCCAATTCAGATTTCTTTTTTAAATACTTTCAAATCATTTTCACACCTTTTCTGCAAACTATAGATAAAATGAAATCTATCCAGAAAAAAGGGAAAAAATACACAATTTATGTTTAATATGATCATTAGCATTTTACAAAATTTTCTCATCCCATTTCAAGAGCTTGAAAATAAATCAAAAATACTTTTTTACATTTATTACATTAATTCCAACAATTCATTAGAAGTTTTCGATCACTGTTTTGTTTCATATCCAATCAACACTACTCAAATAAATTAAAAGAATGAAGGAAATCAAAACATTTGCATGATGTTGTAAGGTAACTGCATTTCCATTTACCCATCCATCTCTGCCGAATTGTAAATTTATGTTTTTACCATCAATTGCTGTGAAACGATAAATAACATAATTAAAATTATAATTATTATTATTAAATTTAAATAAACAAGAAACAATAAATAAACCCTCAATCATTGTCATTTACAAACCGTTTTTCCATGTATTACAAAACAATCTACTTTAATTTCAATTCATTCTCATACATGCTTTAGTGGTATTTAGTTAACAAATTAGTGACTAATGATTCATAATACAACTATCAACTATGTCTGTATATTAATTTAAATTAAATTTAATGATATAAAATTTATAATAAGCGAGAGTTGAAAGAAAAGGAATAATAAAAATTTTAACACCAAATTTAATAACATTCAAGTTTTCATTCTCAAGTCTTCATATTTAAACTAAAATTATAGGAGTGCGTGTATAACATTAAAATGCTACTTTGTTATTATAACTAAATTAAGTCTGGCATTTTCACACATTTTATCCGTTCTTTTGAATGTGTGACAAAGTCATAGTAATACATGGTTGTATTAGGGGAAAAGTTAGTATGTGTTGAATTTTGTATTAAAAGGAGGAAGGAAACGTAATGTGTGTCAAGAATGAAAGTGTTAAAATTTTGTTTTAGATATTTAAATACATATAAAATTGTTATTAACACACAATGTTCTGATAACAAAGGATTCAACTAATTACTTTAAATATATAGGACAATGTCACATACAGTCACACACACTCATGCACGTACATTCAAATGAGAAAATGTTAAATTTTGGGATAAAGAAAAGGGAGAATTAAAGTATTTTGTTTTATTTAAATAGTTTTTTGAATTGGGTTTCCACTTGATTATATCTCTTTGATACAACATTTTCATCGTTATTATTTTGAAAGTGTACGAATTAAAATTTATGTCTTTGACTTACATCCATGAATATTAATATTGGGTGAATCTCGTTCAAATTCCATCGTCAGAGTTTCATTGTGAAGATAATTCTCGATATTTTCATGTCTAACTTTTGACTTTGTTGATTGTTTTTCATCTAATAATAAAAATAAATAAATAAATTTTTTTAAATTCAAATCAAATGAAAAAATCTTACTCGTCCAACACGTTGCTTCATAAGCTCGCAATTTCGCAATGACATCAGTACTTAGCTTAATTGTGCATCTTGTGGATGAATTGTCACATTCCAATTCATCGCATTTAAATTTACCTGTAAAAAAAATGATTTTTTTAAACATAATTTTTCAAAAACTTTTAATTGACTTACCTCCAACATTATCGATGTTAACATCACCCATATATGGCAAACTGACAACATTACAGTGAACAAAAGTAAGAATTGAAATTGTGATGAGAATTGAAAAAAAAGATGTTGAAATCATTTTTCAGTTAAATTTCACACCGCAAAGTTTAAACATCAAATGAATGAGTGTTGAAATATGAATTTGATTTCAGTTACTTTAAAAAGTAATTAAATTTTAATTCTCCTTATTTTTTTTATATTCATAATAAACGTTTAATGACTTCATATATTGGCTTCATGTGACATTTTTATATTAAAATTATTATCAAATTAAAAGCTTATATGAAATTTATTTTATTGTCATGTAATTTTCCGTGTGACGAAATTTTCATTTTTTCCTTTTCCGCTTCAACTTGAAATTTTCCTGTCTAATTGTTTCCCTTTAAAAACAAAATTAAAAAAAAAAAAACAAGTAACGGTAATATTTGAACACGTGTTATTCATCCATGTATCGATGTTGACATGCCTATAAATTATTTTACTGCTTTTCGAACGAACCTTCTGTCATTGCATTGTTTACATGTTGAATTCCTTTAAGTGTGAAAATAAAAAATAAATCGTGAATCATAATAATTTTAAATTAAGTAGAAAACCAATTAAATTTATTAAAAATGACTGCATCAACGTCTAGCACTGCCCTTTCTCTAGCTGCTAAACAAAAATATATTGAAGATTTTGACTTTCCATTTTGCAATGAATCAAGTAAATATGAAAAAGTTGCAAAAATTGGTCAAGGAACTTTCGGGTAAAATTGTGAAATTTATTTATTTGAAATCATTTATTTTACATTGATTTTAATTGACAGCGAGGTCTTCAAAGCACGAGAAAAGAATCATAACAAAAAATTTGTTGCAATGAAAAAGGTTTTGATGGACAATGAAAAGGAAGGCGTAAGTTTCAAAAAGTTTGACTTTCACTCAATTGAATATTTTTTTTTAATTTGATGCATTTCCCCAGTTTCCAATTACAGCACTTCGTGAAATTCGTATTCTGCAGTTATTAAAGCATGAAAATGTCGTTAATTTGATTGAAATTTGTCGGACAAAGGCAACATTAAACAATCGATATCGTTCTACATTTTATCTAGTATTTGATTTTTGTGAACATGATTTGGCTGGATTACTTTCAAATATCAATGTTAAATTTAGTCTGGGTGAAATAAAGAAAGTCATGCAACAGTTGTTGAATGGTCTTTATTATATTCATAGTAATAAAATTCTGCATCGTGATATGAAAGCAGCCAATGTGCTGATAACGAAGAATGGTGTACTAAAATTAGCAGATTTTGGATTAGCTAGAGCTTTTAGTATTTCAAAGAATGGTCAGCCGAATAAATATACAAACAGGGTGGTGACACTTTGGTATCGACCCCCTGAACTGCTTTTGGGTGATCGAAATTATGGACCACCAGTCGATATGTGGGGTGCTGGATGTATTATGGCTGAAATGTGGACACGATCACCAATTATGCAAGGAAATACGGAACAACAACAATTAGTTTTCATTTCACAATTATGTGGTTCACTGACAGCTGAAGTTTGGCCTGGAGTTGAAAATCTTGAATTATACCAGAAAATGGAACTTCCAATGGGACACAAAAGAAAAGTTAAAGATAGACTAAGGCCATATGTTAAAGATCAACATGGTGTTGATTTGCTAGATAAGTTACTACAATTAGATCCTAATGAAAGGTAATTCATCCTCATTAAATTATTTGAAGTAAATTGCAATTAATTCCTAATTCAAATCAAACAGAATTGATGCCGATACAGCACTTAATCATGACTTTTTCTGGATGGATCCAATGCCTTGTGACTTGAGCAAAATGTTATCACAACACACTCAAAGTATGTTTGAATTCCTTGCACCGCCACGCAGGACAAACCATATGATGAGACATTACCAACAACAAGTCGGTGTAAATCCAATGCAACAACGGCCACAAGACAACACTTATCAAGATCGTGTATATTAAAAATAATTTCAAATTATTTCATTGATGCAATGAAATAAAAAAAAAATTCATTAATAATAAGATTCATTTTTTTTTATTTTACATGAATATAAGCTCTTTTCCGTTAATGAGAGTTTTTTTCTTTTAATAATGAGAAGAAAATAAGAGAAGTAAGGTAAAATTTGTAATCGATTCATTTTTGTTTGCAACGGTATGTGTTCAAAAATTGGCGAATCTTTCATTTCACTTGTTTCTCATATGCATAATAATTTTATCACTAAAGAGAAAATTATCTGAGAATTTTTACAAAAAATATATTTTGACATAAACTGATGCTTAGAAAAAAATTTTAAGGTTTTTCTGAAATTTTATCATCAGTTCAATGGTGAACAGAAAAATTACGGAAATAAATTCCATTGGAAAAACCGCAAAATTTTTAATTTAAAAACCCAGATTTTTTGAATATTTTTCATTTTCGTGTGAATTCTCAATCAGTTATTGAAATTCTAATACAGTCACATATGACAAAAAAATCTCGTATGTTACCTTACATCCACGGCATAATCAAATTTATTACACTGATAATGAATGGTGAATCGAAGCTTAAATAACAATTCTATCACAGTATAAGCAAAACATTCTGTTTTTGTATTTCAATCAGAACACTTTATTAACTTTTTTTGTCTCAGTTTTTTTAAATTTTATTTTGTTTTAAAAGTATTGCATCTGAATTTAAATTAAAAATTAATTCAAATTAAAATATGTGGCATTTGATTTGCATGGTAATATTTTCATTTTTGACACTCTCCGAGTCCTATGGCAACTACAACAGTCAAAGTCAAGCAGGGTCAATTGTTATAAATAGTTTTGGTATGTAATTAGACGAAAATTTCTAGAAAATTGTTGATAAAAATTGAACTTTATTTATTAAATAGGTGAGATAAGCTGCGACGATTTAATTTGTCCAAAAGATTCATTCAAATGCAGAATTGAGAAAGGTTCAATTCCAAATACACGAAATATTGAAATTTCTAGGACCTGTTTTGGAAGGGATGGTAAATTAAAATGAAGTTTTTAATGTTTTTTTCTAAATTTAATTTAAAAAACAAACAGGAACAGTGTTAGCTGAAGACAAAAAAAAGGGACTTGCTCCATATGAGGGATTCAATTCCATTGCTGAGGGAGATTTGAATGGTATCTTTACAACGAATGGAGGCTCTCCATGGACACCAGAACAAGCGGCTGAATTTAATGAGCGTATTCAAAAACAAACTCAGGAGGTTATTAATCAAGTTGGATTACAAACACACAATATTCAACAACAAGTTCATGATCAACTCAATCAAGTTTTTTCTAATTTGAATCAAAATTTTGGATTCCCATTTTTTGGAAGGGGTTAAATTTTATGTAAAATATTCAGAAAATAAATCTCATCTTAAAAAAATAATAATAATTTTAAACTTTTGCAAGGAAATCACCGCAGTTTCAATGACTCATTGTTGTGGTCAATCAGTTTATGTCAACGAATTTTGACTACACCAAATGCATAATTTAGGAATTCATGACTTCGAGTCTATATGATAAACAAATTCTCATATCCTGAGTGTTATAACAAAAAAAAGGTATGCGTATGGATTGCAAATATAAGACGCAATTCGTGGTTTCACAAAAAAAAAATTTTTTTACCTCAATTTATTTATTTATTTGTACCAATTGATAATTTTTGTCATTTTAATTAGAATAAAATTTGAAATTGATGTTCATCAATCTTATAAGCTATCGTCGAGGTATATTTATCCATGGAACAGTTTTATTTTTTAGAATGCCTCCTTTAAATTGTTAATTTTCAAATTGATCAAGTTAATTTTAATACTAGTTCACAAAATAACAATACAAACCAAATTTATCCAAACAAAGTTGTGATCCTCGGATCATGTTTTCCGTTATTTCAACCTTAATTATGCATGATTTTGTTTCTTCAGGGCAGTGAGGGCATGTCTCATACTCTCCCTGAGATTTCGCTATAAGAAAAGCAGTTAAAAAAATTAAGACTCCCAACATTTTTTTTTCTATAAATAAAAGTCAAGAACAATATTTATTTTCATTGCTGACATTCACTTTTAAACTAAAAGTAAGAACAATAAAAAAAATTCTTTACATCTTTTGAAAAGTTTTATATTTCACAAAGGCTTGTGGTATTCAATGAGAATTTCAATAATAAATAATAAAAAAAGTGAAGTCATAAACTTTTCATTGTTATTCAGTCAATTTATTTTAGTCATAAGCAGAACGAAGTAATCTGACTCATTGAAAGTGACAATTTTAACGGTTATTTCTATGGATGATGTCAGTAAATGAAAAATGAATGAAAAACGACTTTTAATTTCGAAATGCTTCTCATTTGCTTATAAAAATTGTTTAAAAATATTTTTGGGAGACATTTCAGGAAAAGAACAGGCTGGTCGAAATTTTAGGTGCTAAAAACAAAATTTTGCATAGTGACCATGTGATTTGAATATGAAAGAATTTTAACAATGTCAATTCACAGTTTTGGGGTTTGGCTATGGTCAAATAGTCTGAAGAGACCTAGAGGGGCATTTTATGATGTCTATTTCTTAATTTAAATGTATTTTTTTTTAAGTTTTGTAATTTGAATTTCGAAAATTGGCCGTTCTATGTCGAAAAATACTTAAGAGTTAAAATAACACCATTTTTAACTTTAAACTCAAATTCTTTATTCAATTGATTAGGTTAATTATTAGGTTAAAGATTGAGCTTAATTACAGAAAATAAAGTTAATATTTTAAACTTTCTGCTCCATAAAAATTACAAGGGATTCCATTCACCATCCTGTAAATCCCTCCATGGATCAGTTTGATTTTTAAGAACGTTTCCTACAAATGATAAAATTTCATATTTATTTTTCTGGAATGTCTTTTTCTCATAATATTTGGGCTTACCGTTTTGATCCTTACATGATACATGTTTTCTGGTTTTACCATTATTAATTTCTCTTCCAGATTGGCATGAAGTTGTTCCATGAGGACATTCGGAAAAACATTTAGGCAATTGTCCCAGAATTTGGGATACGGCTAATAATAAAATAGCTACGAAAATTATAACTTTGACCATTTTAAATAGATATTTAAATTGTGATGTAACTCAAAAGAGAATAGAATTCAAAGACTATGATTTTTCTTCATGACAGTCACTTTTAAATGAAAAAAAACTGTAAAAACTGTAATAAAAGAAAATTCCAAACATAGTTGTGAAGTTTTACAATTCAAAAAATTCTTTCAGACAATTTGCTTTTAATCACAAGCAGAACAGAGAATCTGGCTCATTAAAAATGACAATTTTAACGGTTATTAATATGAATATGTCAATAAAACAAAAGCAATTTGGAATTTTTAAAATACTGTTTTTATTTTATTGGATATTTTTATTTTAATTTAAATTTTAAAAGCATGCAACACTAATATTTTATTTTATTTTATCAATATATTAAATACTCTCTTTAAATACAATAATAAATTAAATTTAAAAGTGGTTTAAAAGCATCAAATTTCAAGGAAGAACCCAAAACATTTAAAAAATTCATGAAAATCCAATAACAAACACAAAACCGTACAACACTCCTTGAAATTTGATTTATATTTGAAATTTATTCCATTTAAATATTCAAATTAATTTAAATTAATTTTGGACTAGAAATGTTTAAAATTGAAATGTGGTTTAAAAAGTTTTTATGGAGCAGTATACATTTGTGATTAATAATAATAATTTTCAGCAACTTTAAAATTCTTTATCTTAAATTTGTATTGTCTACGTAAAATTTGGCATTAATACTTTTTTTTCCTTATCTCTGCGCTCTCTAATTATTTCGGGGTTATTGATAATTTTTTTACTTTAAAGTCATTCGATTTACATTCAAATTACTTCTTAATGAAGTTTTAAGTTTCATCTCTCCGAGATAGCTCTCAACTCATCCATTAAGGACATTTCTGTAATTTCTGATCGTATTTGACTATTTTGTCGTATCATTCTATTCAGTGTGTCCATTTCCTGTTTCAGTGAATCTACACACTCCTGCAAGGGAGCCAGGGAAGTCGATTTTGTTTTGGCACTTTTTTCAAGTATTTCAATTGTTTTCGAAAAATCAGTTCGACGTGAAATATTTTTCAAGGAAGAAGTTTGATTTTCTTTTCCATTTCCATTTGCCATATTTGTAGAGTTACTTTCCATTAGCTGACTTAATGCAACCTTGAGTTCAGTTGTCAATTTTTGTAACTCAATTTTTTCACCATGTTCAAGTGATAACTCTTTGCGTAATTGTTGCATTTCTCGTACAAGTTGATCTTTTGATTGTACCAAATTACGTTCAATATTTTTATATGACTCACATTTCTCTTCTAACAATTGAATTTCTAAACCACTGGAATGTAATTGATTTTTTAAATCATTTATCGTATCACTTAATTCTATATTTTGACTAGATGAAGTTACTTGGTTTAATTTTAATTCTTCACATTGCTTTGTGATGTTTTGAATTTGGCTGTGCAAGGATTGCAGTTCCTTATTTAACGTTTCATTTTCAGCATTTTTTGCTTCAATGGCAGATTGAAGGCCTAAAAGTTGAGCTTCATAATTGGCGATTGATGCTGCAGAGCTTGTGATTGATTTCAAGTGTGCTTTAATTGAGTCATTTTCTTTTTGTAAACTCACAAATTCATGTTGCTTGTGATTGAGTTCAACATTTGATTTTTTAAGAGTTTCCTCAATTTCAAAAATTTTATGGTTTAAGACACCGATTTCGTTATTCAAATGCATTATCGACAAAATTAGATCATCATCTTTCAACAAATTGTTATCTTTCATGAAAGTAATCAAATTTAAACGTTCATTTTCGAGTTTATCAACCTCTGTCTGTATATTTGTGCATTTAGTTTCGAGGATTGTACTTTTATTCATGAATAAATCTAATTTTCCTTGCAATTCAGCATTAACGAGTGCTAAATCATTTTTGTCATGAACATTCTGTTCCACTAATTGTCTTTGTTTCATTTCTTCTTTCAATTTTTTTGATAAAGCCTTGGAATTACTTTCACTTTTTGTCAGTCTCTCAACATAATCACTTTTCATTATTTCAATTTCAGCTTTCAGCGAATCAATTTCATGTGAAATCAAATCAACGTCAACCGCTTTATCAGCATGTTCAATAACCGAACCTTGAATTTGTAAATTTTCCTTTGAATACTTTTCAATTGTTTCATAGGCAATTTTTAATTCTTCTTTGAAAGCATTTCGTTCTTTTTCTGCTCTGTCCAAAGAAGTTTTGAATTCCTCGGTAACATTTGCGATTGATTTGAAATCTGTTTCAATCGTTTTATTTAAATCAAGTAAACCACTTATCTTGGAATTCTTTGATTTAATTTCAGCAAATGCATCTTGTAATTGATTGATCATTTGCGTTACTTCTTGTTTAAGTACTTGATTTGATTCAGTTAAGACTTCAATTTCTTGATTCTTAATGTCAATTTTATACTTTGAATCTGTAATTTCAAGCTCTTTTTGTGTGACATCACGCTTAATTCGGGAAAGTTCATCTTCGAGATTGGAAATTTTACTTTCACATAACATGAAATCACTTTTGAGGAGTTGATTTTCAGTCATCAAATTTTTCATTTGGTTTTGATTGATGTCTTTGGATTTTTCTTGAAGGAATTTATTTTCGAACGAGAGACTGCAAACTATTTGCTCTTTTTCTGAAAGTTCTTGACTGATTTGTTCAAAACGAACCATGATTACTTCAAAATCTTCTCGCAACTTTTTCACAGTTTCATCAATTTTTGACTTTTCTGCTGACATCGCATCATAATGAACCAACAACTTCTCATGTTCTGATTTCAATTCTTCATTTTGGTATGAAATTGAATCGCGTTGACTTTCAAGGATTTTA
The DNA here is from genome assembly GCA_900002565.1 of Culicoides sonorensis. Classification (NCBI taxonomy): domain Eukaryota; kingdom Metazoa; phylum Arthropoda; class Insecta; order Diptera; family Ceratopogonidae; genus Culicoides; species Culicoides sonorensis. Next base: position 692,595 of record LN483516.1, on the reverse strand, counting down.
ATTTTTTCTTCAAATTCTTTTGCTTTAGCCTCGTAATTTGAAATCATTGAAATTTGATCTGAAATTTGTTTTTGTAATGACGCTTCATTGGTGACGTATGATTTACTTTTCTGTTCCATTTGTTTGATTAAAGTGTCTTGTTGTTCGCACTTGTGATTGACAAACGACAATTCTTTCTTTAACTCTTCAACCATAAGCATTGCTGCTTGTCGTCCAGATACATCTTTGACATGATTTATAAGGTGATTTTTATCCATTGAAGCACCCAAATTAGCTTGAATATTTTCTAGTTTTCGCATCATACTTTCCTTTTCACGGATCGCTTTCGCTTCAATATCTTCGCAGTTACGAAGAAGTTGAGTGAATTCGGCATATAACCGATTATTTTTATTTTTTTCCAATTGAAGCTCATTTTTAGCACTCATGTAATCTTCCTGTAATTTCAGTTTCTTATTTTGACATTCGTGCAGTTCGTGTTTGTACCAACTTTCTGATTTCTTTAACATTTCAATTTCGTTCATAATTGTGGATGTTTCATTCTCCATACGTTTAATTTTGAGAATCAAATCTTGATTTTTCGCATGAATATCAATCATTTGCTCCTTAATATTTTGACTAGATTTTTCTTTAGTTTCGAGCATAATCTGCAAATCTGCGATCAAATTTTTATTTTGAAATAACTCAAGTTCATCCTTAGCCCGGTCATGTTCAAGTAACTCAATTTTCATTTTAAGCTCATTCAATTCATTGTCATCGCAAACAGTACTGCGATTTGCTTTCAGCACACTCAATTGACCCCGAAGCTCTTCATTAATTTTTTCCAAGCTCATTTTCTGTTCCAACACATTACGATTTTCATTGGACAGCCTCCGAACTTTCTCAGTCCATTCCATTTCCATTATGGCCTTTGTCTCATCAAGTTTGAATTTCATTTGAATATTTTCTGTTTTTGCATTCAACAGCTCATTATTTAGATCGACAATTATTTTGTGGTAATCTGTACCACTAGCACGCTGTTTAAATGTATCCACGGAAAATGTACCAGAATCAACTGTGTCAGCACGATTTGCATTTTCACGCAGGAATTCATCGTCAAGTCCACTTATCCCTGAAAAATTTGATAATCGACTTGGTGGACGCTCGGAAATAATTGAAGCAGTTGCTGATGCCACTTGAGATCCTTTTTCAAACTCCAACCATGAAAATAAGGACATTTTGGGTGATTCATTCTGTTTATAATGATTTCGTGGTACATTTTGATTATCTGATCTTTGTTGATGGTTATGAACTGGTGCAATTATACTTTTATTATGAACACTCATCGTTTTTTCTTATCTTTTATGATTATTCGCTAAAATTTATTATCAATTTGTGTTATAATATCGCGAGGTCATTCAATTTATTTCCTATGAAGAAAAATTTACATAAATTTTCTTTTCAATTTCAACTCAATTCTAATAACATACCAATGAATATTCAATGAAATCCTTATTTATCAACATTTAAGCCATTAAATTACATATAATTTAAAGTGAAATTCCACGTCAAACTATTATTAAAACATTTTTTTTCCACATCTTAACTTAAATTTCACACACAGACGACATTTTGAATCATCACCCACTTTATTGCATTCATTTATTGTCATAAAGTGATCAGTGTCCATTGTTTACATGAATAAACTCTCGCAATACGATTTCATTCATGAAAACATTCAATGATGGTATTGTTTTGATTGTGATTGCAGTTCAAATTCGCACTGGGCCAATAATACGATGATGAGAATTGTCAATGAATTTGTATTATATTAGTACATTAGTACATTTGTTACTGAATTAAAGTCAAAATTATTGTTAATATTTAAAAAAATCTTTCAAATTTTATATTAATTATATATTTTTTTATACATTTATATTCATCGAAACAAGTAAAAAGAAGTCATTTGTAACATTTTACATGAAATTCAATTAAAAGAATGGAAAAATTAAAATAAAAAGTGATTAAATTTAAGGTGTGTAAATTTCAAGAGCAGGAATACATTTTAAATAAATGAAGTTAAACTCAAAGATGTTTCAATGTTAATTGTAATAAGTTTATGTGGGATGACTCATTCAATTGTATAAAATAATAAGGAATATCAACGAATATCATCAATAATGCAAAATTCTTTGTGATTCAAATTTCTTCCATTCAATGCACTTCCGGTGTTCCGTAGCAAAAATTAAATGAAAAATAGAAATCAACACAAAATAAAATAAAAGATTTGGAATGAAAAAAAAGGTTTATTGACGTGTTCAGAAAAAACATAAATTATTAGTGCAGAAATTAAAATTTTAAATTTATACGAGACTATTATTCAAAATTAATGTCTCGAATGTGAAAAGAAATTCGCAAATTGATTATTATAATACTGATTTTTCATCCCACGTAAATGAAATTTCATTCAAAAGATATAAACATAAGATTATAAGGTTTGCACATAGATGAAGAAATTTAAATAGCAGAAAAAATATGAGAATTTATCCATTTATGAGAAAAATGACCAAATTTTAACAGGAGTTTACGCAACTTTGGGTTTGATTAGAAAATTTAACCCAGATAAGGCGGCATCCTTATTAAAAATTTCAATTTTGACATATGAAATAATATTTTTGTTAATTTAAAAAGATATTTTTAGTGCATTTTGTAAGAAAAAATGCACAATTACAGATGGTTTGTCCGCCGTCACTTTGACATTTTGTCCCACACTTAGCTCCATAACTCCTGAATGGTCCACTGGAGTGAGGTCGGTTTTATTTAGGGAGTTAGAGGAGATCAAACGAGTGATTTTAAATTGGGCTCTAGAGCCTACAGAGCCTGACAACCGTTAAAAAAACGAGGGGTTTACTTAAATGAACTATAAATTATTAGCTTCGACATTGAGCTCCAGGGACTTCAGAGCCTGAAAATGGTCAAAAGCCCAAAATCTCGCTCCGGAATACTGTTGAGTCCTAAGAGGTACGACAGTCCCGTCTTTAATAGTGCATTTTTACCTTTAAAAATGGTCTAACGATGGTCTTCTGGGTTTCAATGATTCGATTTCTGATTCAATTGGTAAAAAACTTACATTTTTTTTTTCATAAACTCTAATTGTAAACAGTTTCAAATAAAAATAGTACAAAATCAAACAGTTAATCAACAAGAACAGTTTGATCTACAAAAAAAAAATCAAATAACATTATTCAAACCACTGATAATTTGGAATCAAAGTAACTTCAATTATTATTAAAAAAGAAAACCACAAATAAAAATAAAAACAAAAACATCTTCCACTAAATCACTTCAAGTGACATAAAAATTTAAACTGATATTTTTCATGGGTCATGAATTCAAAGAGTGAAAGTTCAATTAAAAATAATTCACGAATTTAAGTATATTCACCTCAAATCCTCCCACTATTTTACATTTAAAATGAAAACCACTCTAACAACAGTTTTTCAAATAAAACACTTAAAATTGTCTAAATTACTTTCGAATTAATTTCAGGTTATTTTTAACATTTAAAGCTACTGTTTATTACAATTTAACGGTATTATGATGTTTAGTACTCATTTATTTACTATTTATTCGCTTATACACTTTTAAGATTATGCTTCAACAATAATTGCTCTGATTCACTGTAAGTTGAAATTGCTCCGAAGACTTCTCCGCATAATATACATACACTAACGCGCGCTTCCTGCATGGTATAACTCCTTATAGGTTACGTATGTGTATAGAAAGCGGAAATATTATAACGTACCTAAATTATTAGGAATTAAACCTTGCATAAAGTATTAGTAATACTCGAATTCATGTTCCAAATTCATTAAATATCCTGTAAGCGTCAATCAAAGATCTTCATCTGCAGACCAAGTCACTTTGTACTGCGGTCCATTTTCAGCTTTCAGTGTTATAGAAACATTATTATTATGGTAGGTTAAGCTGAATCATAATAATACTAAAAAAAATTAATAGTGTTTTTCATGAATATGCACAGACTTAATAGTACAGGCATATTATGAATGTGTTAGATGCCGGCACACTTGAATTATTTTTATTCATTCATTCATAAATTTTGTACGATGCGGGAGATGAGGATGATGATGATCATGATACGAATGAATTTGGTTTTATATGGTTAAATTTAACGAATTTCAAACTAATTAAAGTTAAAGAGACAGAAAATTTTTGAACTGAATACTAACCAACCTCAAAATGATCATTTTTGTCTTTAAATGATGTAATGACACATTAATTGCCTTGTTAATTAACTCGTGCTATCACAATTAATTCAGTTTAAAATGAAAATTATATAATTGTACATTTTTTTTTTAAATTCAAAGCATGGCATGAAGATTTCCATTTCACTTCAAAATAAATTAGCGAGGTATGATGTAATTTTTTTCTTGGTGTACTATCAGAATGTTGATACTCTTATTCTTGGAATCATTATACCCCTGATTTTCTCCACAATTTACACTGAAATTTGTTTTAAAAAAAATAACAAACATTCTTATTCACATTTTATATGTAAGAATGAAGCGAAGTATAAAATCGTAACCTATCCCACTCTTTTTAGCGTTAAAATTCTTATGCAGTACAATGAAAAATGTATTTCCACCACCTCAATAAATGAAGCTTTTGTACTAGGCTTGCAAAATAATAGTGGGACTAATATTCTATATTGTTATCAGTAATTGTTGTCGTTTTTAACGTCATCATCATCATCATCATCATCCATGTATTGCAACTGCATACGTATGCTTTTGTATTAAAAGGGCACATACAAAAATGTGTGACTTGCAAATGAAGAAGTTGTGGTAGGAGAAAAATGCATTCTATCAATATCAATGAAAAAAAGTATTTTTGTTTTAATTCTTTATTGAATTTAATGCATTGAACACATTTTTTTAGTCACGAAATGATGACTCCAAATATTAAGCTGGCATTATCAACTTCGCACCTGTTCATTCATATCAGTATTTACTTTTTTTTTATTGCATACACAATAGCAAAATACTCACTCATTATATGTAACACAAAAAAATAACAACAACAAAAATAAACCATAATATTCATTCATTCACAATTGAATTGCTTTTTTTTCAACAAAACAATCGTTTATTTAGTGTGATATCTAACGCCGATGTGATTGTATCGTCACGGTAATACAAATTTTTATTAGCAAGTTTTTATTTATTCATTTATCATTTTTTTATTATTAACATAGTTCAAATTATATTGATAAATCGAAAATGCAAAATAATCAAGACCAAGATATTGCACAATGATAAGTGTTTGATAAATAAATAAATTCTCAATCGATATTCATGAAATTTAATGAAAACATTGGGTAAAGAACGTTTTTTTTAATATATTGAAGAAGATTAAATTTTTGAATAATGTAAAAAATAATGTTATTGAATGGTGAAAACATAAAAGTTGGTGTTGATTATTCAAGAAAGAAATGCGTTAATAGGAATTGTTTGCAAATGTCCGTTTAACTGAGGGTAAATGTAGATGATTTTGGGTGAAAATAATTGAAATTCATGAATAGTTTATGATTTTGTTCTTCAATTTTTTGAGTTTTTTAAACCATTTTTAAAATTTTCAATGAAATAGATCTTAAAAATCCATTTTTTTGGTAGTCTGGTTCAAATAACTCAATAACTTTGTTCTGCAAAGTTGTTGCTCATATTAAAATATGACTGTTTTCTTTCACTGCGTTTTAGGATTTCATACAAAAATATTGAGAAATCATCCTAAAACTGTTCGAAAAAAATCTTCTCATGCAAAACAACAATTTTTCATGTTTTTGCCATTTAGACAAAAATTATGGAAATTTATTAATGTTTCCTCTTCATTTTTGTATAAAAACTTATAAAACAGTGAAAGAAAATATTCTAGCCTTTAAAACGAGCAACAACTTTGAAGAACAAAGTTAGTGAGTTATTTGAGTCTTGATCTTGAAATTGATTTTTGAGATCTATTTCATTAAGAAATCGTATTAAAATTCAATAATCGAAGAATAAAGTCGAAAAGAAAAGTTCAGAGTTAAAACCCTTTAACCCTCTGTTCAGCGATAACTTTTTATACTTACTATCAGCGTCGAACTATTTTGAGTAAAAAATTCATGTTTAGGCAAAAGTCACCTGAAGCAAAGTTGTAGAGAATATTTCAAGCTAAAACTTTGCTGAACTGACCAAGTCCATTTTTCATTAATTTAGAGCACAAAAACAGCAAAATACCAAAGCTGAACCGAGGGTTAAATGTCTTATCGAGTCTCATGAAAAATATTTATCATAAGCTTACATATTATACTCACATTTAGCTTGTCTTCATCCAAGTACATTTTTGTTTTAATTTTTTATAAAAAAATTTAATACGAAAATGCGCTTAGTAACAATTTTACTTTTACACTTCAACTTTATTGAATTAGTAAATTTAATAGCACTCGAGTAGTATTTTTTTGTTATATTTTACCGGTGAATCACGTATTAAATGTTATGTGCAAATAAAATTACGTTAGAAAGACATTGAAACAATAAGGAAGAATACTACATTTAATGAAATTGTTCATTCAATAAGTGAACGTAATAGAATTGAGTCTAATAAAAAAAATCAATATACACTTAAATTAAATCAAAAAAGTGAATTTTTTTATAATTGATGATATTTTATTAATGTAATTTGTATTGAGTGATTCATTAAAATAAGAATTCATTTAATTTTTTTAATTCCATGAAAGATTTATGAGTAATTTATACTTAAAATTGTTTATTTTCAGCAAATTCCAATACTTATTGACTTGCCCATCAATGACGATAACGAAACACGCTGATAACAAAAGATAAAAAAAATCAATTACATATAATTATAAATTTTGAAACATCACTTCAAATTGAATTATGCTGCAACTAAAAATTGCTTAAGTTGATTGAATTTAAAACCACAAAGAAATTTAAAATACAAAGAAAGTCAAAATTCAATTCATAATAAAAAAAATGGCAATGAACGATAAGGATTATTATCATCTGGTAAGAATAAATATTTTTTTGTTATATCCAGAAAAATTTAAATTTAAATTAAATTAATTTTTTTATCTCATTTAGACAATTAGTATACAAAAAGCCGTGAATGGCAGTGAACAACCGATAAAATCAAAACACATTCGTGCAGCTATAATTGGAACATACCAAAGTAAAGGTGGACAGGCATTTTGGGCAATTGCCATTCGACAACCACTTCAAGAAAATAGATTAACAGCATGGAAGTTCTGTCATTTATTACACAAAGTCCTCAGAGAGGGGCATCATCACGTGAACCAACATTCAATGCGACATCGACACATGATTACGGAAATGGGAAAATTATGGGTAAGTGGATTAAAATATTAAATTAAAAATGTAAAATTAAAATGTATCATTTCAGGGTCACTTAAATGATGGCTATGGAATTTGTATAAAGCATTATACCAAATTACTTGTTACCAAACTTACATTTCATGACAGGAATCCTGCATTTCCAGGACATTTATCCTTGAAACGTGGAGATTTAGAGAAAATTGGAGGAGGAGATAATAATTTCTAGTAATTTACTCTTTATTTTAATATCAATGAAAATACATTTAATTTAAAATGATATAATTTTATTACAGTTTTGATATCATAACAGAAATGTTCGATTACCTGGATGAGATAGTTGCTCTTCAAGCTACAAGTAAATTTAATTAAATTTCATTTAAATTCCATTTGAATTTAATTTAATTTAATTTTTTTTTTAAGTTTTTGATTCAATCACAAAATTCCGAGTGAATTCCATGACACCCGCAGGACAATGTCGTCTCGCACCCCTTATTCCACTCATTCAAGACTCAAATCCATTATACGATCATTGTGTGCGTATTATGTTTCGTCTACATAACAATCTACCAGCTGACTTATTAACTGGTCACCGTGATCGTTTTCGTACCTTATTCCAACAATTAAAATCATTTTACGGTCAAATTCGTGTCTTGCAGTATTTTGAAAATTTAATTACTGTACCAAAGTTACCTGAAAATCCACCAAATTTTCTGATGCAAAGTGATTTTGGTAATTATACAGCACCAGTTGTTGTTATGCCAGACGAATCGCCTGTTGTGGAAGATTTAGTCGATACAAATTTTGTGGCAGCTGAACAAACGCCACCACCACAGCCTGAATTGCCACCAAGACCCACACAACCTCCTACTCCTGCAATTGACTTTGAGAAACTGATACAAGAACGAGATGCTCTCATTCAACATTTACAAATGGAATTGGAAAGGAAGTCGTAAGTGATTCATGTTTAAGATAAAAAAAATATAAATATAGATTTTACTTTTACTAAAAGGAAATATTTAAATACTCTGACGAATGAACAACGAGAACATCAGTTGAAAATTGAAGAGCACATCGCCAACATGAATTCAGAATTGTCTAACGCTAGGGAGGAATTAACCAATTTGAGAATTGAAAAACAAGAACTTGAATTGAGGGCTCAAACTGCACCAACGCTTGAACGTAAGTTTATTTCCTCAATTATTTTAAAACAAATTGACAAGTAAAAATTCAATTGACATCTTGTGTAAATCGGTCCAACTCATTTTTTGTGTATAATCCCTACAATTAAACGATTTTACTTTCATCTGTATTCAAAAAATTAAATTTAAATTTAAACTCACCTTATAATCATGAATTGAAACATCCTGTTGCGTTTCCGCTAATCCCTTGTATGTCAAACCAGATCGTATAGTCAAATGCAAGCCTCCCATATTATACGTAACGATATCCGAAAAACAACTGATTCGATTTACCTCTGAGCTCTTTGATTTCATTCTTACAATTACCATTGTCACACTATCAGGAGCCAAATCAAAAATTGTTGCCAAATTTACACGGCCATCAGGTCGACAATCACGATATTCTGCCCTTACTCCAATTTTGAATTCATCCGGACTTTGAACTACCTTCAATTTCCCAGAACATGTTCCAAAAGCCAAATTTTCAATGTTGACAGTTGAACGAGATTTCGTATCTTTCAATTTTGTAAATCGTGTCACATCTGACATCATCATGTCAATTATACGATATTTAATTTTAAGACCATAAACCAGCTCCTTGTCTTTAGTTTGAAATTCTTTTATCATATTATTATTTTCCAATGTAACTTGAAATTGGTTTGTAATTTCTCCCAATTCATCACTCGTTGGTTTGTCAATTTTATCATCGATTTCAACATTTTTGAGTTGAACAATGAATTTATTTGCAGAAATTTTTTTGACATGAACTTCTGTGTCAATTGTTTGATTTAAGACAATCCAAGCTTTTTTGCCGGTCGTTTCAGATCGATATTTGAATAAATATGTCTTGTTTTCTTCGAAATCGATGAATGCGTGTGTAAAAATCCAGGAAAAAATTAAAAATATGAAAAAAAGTAAAATTTTTCGCAAGTCAGACATTTTACTCAATATAAAATTGAAGAAAAAACACGTTGTAGTTGAAACAAATGATTGAACTCAAATGCAGTAGAATTTATGAATTAACTTTTACTATGAATGATAAGAAAGTAGAGTACGACAATGATGTTAGCAACATAAAGGTTATCAAGAGTAATTGACATAGTCCTTGAACTTTTCAAGATAATTTTGTACTATTTACATTTTGCAGTAGACGGACAAAATTTTATTTTTTTAAAGATAATATTGAAAATATGTTTGATTCTGCTTGATGACAGCTGATTGATATGACTTTGAATCAAATGAACTGGGACTGCAGTGGCGCCTTTCTTTAAGTTTTTTAGAGAAAAGTTCAAGTCCACCATTTTATGAAAATTGACTCTTGGAACTCTAATAACGTACTTTAAGGGGCCAGACAAAAACCTTATTTCTGCTTAAAAATTAGTTTATATTTTCATATTAACTTAAATTATACATTTAATTTTATTTCAGTGACGATTCGCTTACTCTTCTTCTTTTCTATATCCTAACAAATCTTCTTGACTATGAAAAACTGGATTTTCAAATGCAATTTCTTCATCGACATCCCCAACTCCCACAAATTCAAAATCCATCCTTGATTTTGCAGTCAATCGCAATTTCCTTTCTTCAATAAACAATTCAAGATCAGCAAAAATCTCAATTTCCTTCAAGTCATAAGATGTTCGATCAAAAAATAACTTAACTCCACTTTCGCTATCATCTTGTAATGCACGATTTACGTCCATCGATTGTGGAACTGATCCTAAAATGTCTTCGGACAAAACACACTTTGATTTCTCACTTTCAGCCACTAACGTAATAGAATCATTTTGAATTTGAATCTTAACATTTGAATCACATTCACCCATTGGTAACTCAAATCTCATTTCATCTTGCCAATTTTTCATATCCAATAATCGTGACATATTTTCATATCCCTTGAAAAACTCATCAAATACATTGAGAATTTCCATGCCTTTCCTGGACCACTTTTCCGTTGTTATCAAACTATCAATTTTATTATCAACTATTTTGACTTTCATGGGTTGTTCTAACACCTCTTTCTCGGAATGTCTATCAGTATTTACTTGTTTGAACATCACAAAATGATAATCGTCAGATAATTTCCTTACAATCATATCAGCATGCAAGAATCTTGAAATTGATCGTGAAATTGTTGATATGAAAGCTTTATCTTCCCATTCTAGCTTAAATGTGTATTGTTTATTTTCTTCAAAGGCCAAAAATGAGTGTGCAAAATTCACAAATAGAATGTTTAGTAATATGAGTTGTAGAATATTTTTGCTGATCATTTTGATTTAATTGAAGTTCTTTGTTTAAATTATATTAATTTTAATGTTTGTAAGGTATTTACTTGTCGAAGTCTTAATCAATACTGAGACAGAAATGTTTACAGTCCGGTATTATAAGAAAATAAAACTGAAATACGATAACTCAGATTATTCTTCTATCTTACTCACACTTATGTTAATATGTATCATATTGGCAAAAGGTAAAAAAGGTAAAAATATAAATAAACAAACCAAAGAAAGACAAATACAGATAATGATTAGTAATACGTAATACTAATTAGTAACTCATTTGCATAGACCAAACATCCAACACCAATAAGAAAGTAATTTAACAAAACATAATAAGATAACATACGAATAATAACACCCTACGACAAATAAAAAAAAAGTTTTAGTACTCCAAGTTTGTTTTCATTTCCTAAAAGTAGAAAAAAAATGAAAAATTTTGGCGTTTACAGTTTTTTAAAATCACGTCAAAAAGTTGAGTTATGAATTTTTGAAATTTTCCATATAAATGACACATTTCGTCATCTCTCAGCACAGAGATTGAAAAACATGCTCTTACTCATTGGTCGCGGGATCAGCTCAAAAAATTGGGCTTTTCAGGCTCAAGGCAAAAAATTTGAATAAAATCTTTGTTTTTTTTTAAGTTTTTTGCCAATTTTTTTAACTATTGAACTTATTTTAAGATTGAATGTTAAAATTAATATAACTATGTAATACTTTAAGAATAAGCTTTAAATATTTTCTTTAGAAATCTCTTTTTTTTTTGTAGAAAATGTGTGTTTTTTTGTCTTACTTTTATCAAGTCTCATTTTCTTTATTACATTTATAAAATTCTTGTGTTTTTTCATAAATTTTTCTTCTATCGTTTATTCGATCAGTTTTTCTAACTAAATATATTCTGCAATATATTACTAAGCCATTGACCATATTATT
>LN483516.1:500032-680607 GCA_900002565.1 Culicoides sonorensis | reverse complement strand
AACTGATCGAATAAACGATAGAAGAAAAACTTATGAAAAAACACAAGAATTTTATAAATGTAATAAAGAAAATGAGACTTGATAAAAGTAAGACAAAAAAAACACACATTTTCTACAATAAAAAAGAGATTTCTAAAGAAAATATTTAAAGCCTTTAAAGCTTATTCTTAAAGTATTACATAGTTATATTAATTTTAACATTCAATCTTAAAATAAGTTGAATAGTTAAAAAAATTGGCAAAAAACTTTAAAAAAAACAAAGATTTTATTCAAATTTTTTGCCTTGAGCCTGAAAAGCCCAATTTTTTGAGCTGATCCCGCGACCAAAACTTTACATTTGAATAGCCACATTCTTCTTCTTTCCAACGATCTATTAAACTCATTTGTAGCTCATGTAGTTTTCGAGATAACTCAAAATGAGTAAGAGCATGTTTTTCAATCTCTGTGCTGAGAGATGACGAAATGTGTCATTTATATGGAAAATTTCAATAATTCATAACTCAACTTTTTGACGTGATTTTGAAAAACTGTAAACGCCAAAATTTTTCATTTTTTTCTACTTTTAGGAAATGAAAACAAACTTGGAGTACTAAAACTTTTTTTTTATTTGTCGTAGGGTGTAATTCTTACCTGATTTTTTTTTTGTATTTGTATCTTATAGAAAAGGCTCATGAAGAGGAAGAACGTGCAAAAGCATCTGAAGAAAAATTCCAAAAACTTAAGGCAATGTACACACAAATTCGTGATGAGCATGTCAAATTATTGCGACAGGTTGGTTCTCAAATTTAAATTTTAATTCAGTCTTTTTATCTTATTATTTTGGTTTTTGGATTAATAAAAATATATGTATATGTATGTAGCATAAGCAACTAGAAACTGATGTGAAAAGCACTTTAAAGGTAAACATATTGAACACGTTAAATTGCTTTCATAGTTGCTTTGCCTTCATGTAAGCTTGATCTTGTAAGTTATGTAATTTCATTAAAAAGTTCGTTGGAAACTTTAGATTTTGGAGTTTTCGAACGTTTTTCGTTGATTTGAAATAAATGCGCTATTGTGGGCCGTGTCTCTGTCTGTCTGAACTTATAAAAACAAATTTCAGAAATTTTTTAAAAATTTTAAAATTTTTTGAAACACAATTTGGTGAAAAACTTATTCAGTGTTAAATTTTTGTTAGTATTAGGCATATCTCGATTTTGAAAACACTTTCACGGTCATGCTGTTCATCCAACTGTCCATGTGCCGATTTCCAAATCAGCTGATTTTTCAGATTGCGAAACAACTCGTGGGTCGGGCAATAAACCGCAAAGTTCCAAAATGATCAATTTTTTACAAGAGCTAAATTTTCAAATTGTCGGTATTTTTCAAAATTAAAGCATTTTCTTAAATGGCCGACTAACTTTAAATGGCTCACTAAACCAAAATGGCTGACTTATCCAGTATTGTGAATTCTATACATAGAAATGCGCTTTTGTATGTCATTCACGATCACATTTAACTTTTTTTCATGTTTAAGCTTCAATTAAAAAAATTATTTACAAGAAAAAATATTCTCATTCAAAATATTTTTAATTCAAAGCATGGTGAAATCACGAAAAAACTAGCAGCAACCTCAAAAGAAATGACAGAAGCTGATTTGGCTAAGGAAGAAATGCGATGTCAATTGGAAGAGTTAAAAACTTCTCAATCAAAAGTCGAAGAAAAATTACAACAAAGTTCTGAAATTCAAAAAGAAAAGGAAATGCTTAGAGAAGAAATCGAAAAATTACGTGAAGAAAATGAAATGTTACGAAATAAATCCGAGGAATTTAACGCAGAACGCTCTGCAGAGGTGGCTGAGTTGAAAATATCCTTGGACCAACTTAAAAATGAACTTGAACAATGTAAGACAAATAATCAAGAGTTGGCGGCCAAAAATGAGACACTCGAAACTGAAATTGGAACTATCAAAGAAGAAAAAGAACAAGTTTTTAACAAATATCAGGAATCATTGTGTTCTGTAATGGAAAAAGACGGTGAGTACGAAATCTTCATTTGAAATTTAAATTTTTCTTTTTTTTTTAATTCTGAGACATTAATTTTAAATGCATTCATTAAAATGGGTCATGGGTGTAAGTTTTCAAAAACATTTTTTCACAATTTTACATTCCAAAATTAATAAATTTTCATTACTTTCAGAACTTTTGAGCGAATATGAAAATCTTAAAGCAGAACACTCAGAATTGCAATCAAAGTCAGAAAAAACTGAAATAGAACTCAATGAAAAATTAGCTCAAGAAATATCAGAAAAAGAAAATATTCGCAAGGACTTAGAACAAAAGTTACTTGAAATGACACAAGAAAAAGAAAATTTAGAAAAACTTCATAACGAAAATCAATCTGAAATCGATCTTTTAGCCTCCCAACTGCAAGAAAAAACGGCATGTTTAATTGACCTTGAAACGACTTCATCTGGAAATTTAGAAGAAAAATCCCAGGAAATCGAAGTCCTGAAACAGAAAATTGAGGAACTTGAAAAGGAAAAAGAGGTAATTAAAATGAGAAAAAATCACAATTTTTGGCAATCTTTAAATTCTATGAAACTTTTTAGTTTTTTCTAGTTTAGTAACTTTACTTTAATGTAATGTAATATTAAAATATCAATTTAGTCGATTCTTTAGCTAAAATGTAAGGCACATTTATTCATTTCCTTTCTCTTATTTTTCTATTTTTTTCAAATGCACCTCAAAATTCAAACTACACTCACATACACACAAAAAAAAACAGAATCTTACTACTTCATGTGACCGTCTCTCAAATGAAAAATCAACACTTGAAATTGACTTGCAAGATCTCTTGCACCAACAAGAACAATTGGAAGAAAAATTAAATTTAGCTCACGATACAAACAAAAATCTTGAAACTGTTCTACAGGATACGCGAATTCAGGGTGATACAGCGTTACGTGCATTACTTGAGACATGTGTAAGGGAATCGGAGAAAATTGCAATGCGATCAATCAATGACAATGAGATGTCACGTGCTGGAGGAACACCAAGTTACTTCTTGATGATTGCGGAAGAACTGCAAGATGTCTTGACAAAACTCTCCTTAGTGCATAACAACTACCAAAGTGATTCGAGTGGAAATGTTCAAGCACTTGCAAGAAAAGTTATTTTAGGTGGACATTTACTTGCATCGGCTCATGTTCAGGGAATGGAAATTTGTAGTAGTTCCGCTGACATTGAATGTGGTGAGCGTAAGTACATCCTGTAGTATATGTTGGACCCTACCGAAGACTTTGCAATTTCTGTTTAATTGTTTGTAGTATTTTAAACGGATTAAACAGAAGTTGAAATTTCATTGAAATTATTGTATTAACACTTTGATTTAAATTTCTAAGGTATCGCTGAAGAAATAAAAGAACTTGATAAAGGTATCGCAGATTTGTTCCAAAAACTGCAAATTATAAGTGAAGCTGGTAACGTTTCAACTCAAATAACTGAAGTCAAGGCCAAATTAGATAAAGTTACGAATATGATTGGAGATTTAAGTAGGAAAACTGACTCAACAGAACTTTTAGCAGAAATGGTTGAATCAGAATTAGCTGGAATGGATAAGGCAATTGAAGAAGCTGCATTTCGAATTGCCGATATGTTGTCTCAATCTAGGGCTTCCGATTCTGGAATTAAACTAGAAGTTAACGAAAAAATATTAGATGCTTGTACAACGTTGATGCAATGCATTAGAATTCTGGTACAAAAAGCACGTGTGTTACAACAAGAAATTATTTCTTTGGGTAAAGGTTCCCAATCAGCAAAAGAATTCTACAAGAGAAATCATCAATGGACCGAAGGATTAATTTCAGCGGCCAAAAGTGTTGCTCAAGGTGCCAATTTCTTAGTGTAAGTATCAATTTATACTTTTTATCCTTCACAACTGTAATTTACTTAATAACACAGAACCGCTGCAAACAAAACCGTGACAGGTGAATCGAAAAATCAATTCGATTTAGTTGTGGCAGCACAAGAAATTGCTGCATCAACTGCCCAACTTGTAGTTGCAAGTCGTGTCAAGGCTCAACGTACAAGTCCAAATTTGACTGCCCTAGGACAAGCTTCAAAGAGTGTCACTCAAGCAACTGGAGGCGTTGTAGCAGTTGCGAAAGATTGTTCAGCTCGTCTTGAAGAATCAGAAGACATGGATTTATCTGGATTAACTTTACATCAAGCAAAAACCAGAGAAATGGAGGTGCAAGTTAAAGTCTTAGAACTGGAACAAGCTTTGAACATGGAACGATTGAAATTATCAGCATTGCGAAGGAAAAATTATCAAACAAATGGCGATGATCATTAATCTGTTTAAAATATTATTTTTTTTACAACTAGAAACTACTGTAGATGTTCAGTAGCAACAATAATTATGTGTCTTATAAGAAAAATTTATAATCGTTTTAAATTTATACATTGACATTTAAACAAGCAAAATTCCAATTGATTGTATTACTGTTTACAATAATAACAAAGAAACATTTAAATAAAAAAATATTGAATTTATATTTTAAATATATATTATGTAACGAAAATTTGTTTCCTAGAATATTTTGTTTAAATTTTTGAAAATATAAAAAAAATCAAAATTATTCGCCTGATTTTTGTTTAATTTACAGCTGAATTTCATTTAAATGGCAAGTATACATCAAATTTTAATAGGTTTTTAACTGAAATCATAAAATCTTATCATCGACACGATAAATCACACTCAGAATATAAACAAAGAGGGATCCCCGGTCATTGACTCAGTAACCTGCTTCCTTTAAACAATTCTAGACACTTGAAGATGATGCAATATTTCTAAAGTCTAACATCAAATTTCAATTTTACTACAATTGGGGGCTCGCTCATTCATTCTTAAATTCAAATTATAGTACGAAGAATTTATGTAAATTTCGAGAACCACATATTTAACGCATTTAATGATAAATAAACTTGTTTTTCGAATCCATGTGAATCGTCAACACTAATTAATATTCAAATTATAACTTTTTTATTTTATTGTGACTCAAGTTAGATATTACTTAATATTTGTGTGCATATGAGATGTTTTATTCTGAAAAAACTAAATATTTCAATTTCAAGTCGAATAGAAAACAGTGAATGAAATTTTGAATTCTATCCATGTTTGAGATGAAATCCCTCATATCAAATGTCGTTTAATTCTGATTTCTATTTCACTTTTATCGGGAAAAAAAGTTCCAATGATATAAGTTATTTGTTGTTGTTTTCAATTCAAATGTAATAAAATCGTCATCAGATTTTTAGAAAACAACAAAATCAATAAATTTCAAAAGTATAGTAACTGAACTTGTTCTACCGGTAATATTCTAATATTTTCGATGGTAACACAAACCTATAAAAGCAAGGGGCTTACACAAGTTTTCAAATAGTCTTACATTTAATCAAGAATAATCAACGTCTACGTGATATTTTTTCAATCAGGATTAAAAAAACAATAGAAATATGGTAAGTTGAGTACGAAAGTGAATTCAATGCAACTGTGGAAAATTTTCAAATATGAAATGAAATGTTAAAATTTCAGTTGCATTTTTTTTTTAAATTAATGAAATTAATGGAGTGAAAAATAAAAAATTAATTGAAATGTGCATTAAATTTTGTTATAAATTTCTTATTTTCAGACAACATACACCGATAAAGGTCCTAAGGTATGAAAGATTTCAATGCTTCATGTAAAAGAAACCTTTTGATTAATTTTAATGCATTTTCATAGCCCGCAGCTGGAAAATTTGTCTGCTTTGATCATATTACATTTTACGTTAGCAATGCCAAACAAGCAGCCAGCTATTACTGTACTCGTATGGGATTCACTCCATTTGCCTATCAAGGTCTTGAAACAGGCAGTCGTAAAATAACTAAACATGCTGTCAAACAAAATAAAATCGTTTTTGTTTTTGTGTCGGCATACGAACCAGACAATTATGAAATTGGGGTTCATCTAGTGAAGCATGGAGATGGTGCAAAAGACGTTGCTTTTGAAGTTGAAGATATTGATGCAATTGTACAACATGCCAAAAAACGCGGAGGAAAAATTGTTAAAGATCTTTGGGAGGAATCTGATGAAGGTGGTAAAGTTCGTTTTGCTACTGTTCAAACGGTAAGTTAAAAATAAATTTTTGCATAAATTAATTTCATGACAAATCAATTCAATTTAGTATGGTGACACTGTCCATACATTTGTGGAACGCAAAGGCTACAAAGGTCTCTTTTTACCGGGATTCAAAGCTCCACTACAAGAAGATGTCATCCTTAAAAATTTACCCCCAACCAAACTTGATTTCATTGATCACGTTGTTGGTAATCAACCGGACCTCCAAATGGAATCTGTCGCAAAATGGTATGAACAAGTTTTGCAATTTCATCGATTCTGGTCCGTGGATGATAGTCAAATTCACACCGAATATTCGGCACTTCGTTCAATTGTAATGACAAATTACGAGGAAACTGTAAAAATGCCAATTAATGAACCAGCTCCCGGCAAGAAAAAGTCACAAATTGAGGAATTCGTTGAATATTATGGTGGTGCTGGAGTGCAACATATTGCATTGAACACGCAGGATATTATTGGTGCCATTCAAAATTTACGGGCACGTGGTCAAGAATTTTTAACGATTCCCGATTCGTACTATGACATTTTACGGGAACGTTTGAAGAAAAGTAGTGTGAAAATTAAGGAAGATATCGATGTCTTGCAAAAATTAAAAATTTTAATTGATTACGATGAAAGTGGATATTTGTTACAAATATTTACAAAAAATATGCAAGGTAATTTCATAAAATAACTTTAAATCAATGAATATATTTCAATTTCAATATTTCTTGATAAATTTCAGATCGTCCAACATTATTTTTGGAAGTAATTCAACGTCATGGCCATCAAGGATTCGGAGCAGGCAATTTCAAGGCATTATTTGAGGCAATCGAAATTGAACAGGAGAAACGTGGAAATTTATAATTTTAAGTTGATTTCATTTCATTTATTACGTATAGAAGTTATAACAGTCATTTAAATCGAAAATAAAGGCATGAATGTGAAAATTAAATTAAATTTATAGAATTTACTTCTTTTGTGTTGGTGTGAATAAGTGATTCCAAAACATTTCCGGTGTGTCTTCTCTTAATCGACGTCCGAGTTCATGATTGCATGGCAAGACCTGTGGATCATTTTTGTCAAACCCTCCAGGAAGAATTCGGTTATAGTACTAAAAAAAATATTGTTCAATTTATTTTAATTTAATCAAGTTTGTATTTGAATTTACCTCCACACAATGGCGACAATGTCCAGGAACCCAGTTATCATCTTGAAATTTCTCCTTTTCCGGAGTTTCGTCTTTGCTCTTAATTTTCTCTTCCAGAATTTTTGATGATTTTGAACTGTATAAAAATTTTCCCATTAAACATCCATTGTAGATTTAAAAAACAAAACATTTAACTTACTCTGTTTTGTACAACGACATCATACTCAATTCAAACGAATCCTGAATTGTAAAGATTTCCGGTTTTTGAGTAGGCAATAGTATCACATCTGAATCATTTGATTCATTTTTTCTAAGGACAGTTGGTTTAAAAGTCTCGTCAAAATTTGTCACAGCTGTATTCATTCCTTGTGATTCTTTTTCCTCTTTTATATTTGCTTCATTTTGCTGCAAACCCAATTCAATTGAATCAAATAAACTTTCACTCGTATGTTTTTTAAACTTTGTTTCTTTGAGACCATCCAACATTTTTAAAGGTTTCTGATCACGAAAACGACTTGGACTTGTAATGGAATCACTCGTAAAATTTAAATCATTTTCGACCTCTGAACAATATGTTTCGTTTAAAGTTTGTGACTTTTTTTCATGTTGGTTCTCACTTTTGAAATTCAAATGAGTTTGTTTTAATTTTGCTGCAGGCTTTGTCAGACTTAAGGAAGAGTTTCGACGACTTACTGGAAACGCATCAGTTTTTTCCTTATCGGTTGTAATCCATCCAGTTTTAGTTTTTTTGATCTTGTCAGGACAGACGTTTTCATCTGGTGATCTTGGCGGTGATTTCTTACCACGACCAGATTCATTTAATTTGAGAGCACTCGCATATTTTTCTAAATTATCGAATTTTTCCTTGAGAATTGTACCTTTTGTTCTACTCTCCAATTGACATTTCAATTGTTTATTCTCTGACTTTAGGGATTTAATTTCAGTTTGCAAACTCTTGAATTCCAATGACTTTTCATTGTGAAATCGTTCAATTAACTCATCTTTCTTCCTTATTTCACTTTCCAAGGAATTTATTTTGGCTCGAGCAGATTTTAAACATCTTTTTATCATTTTTTCCCTTTCAACTTGTGCTAGAAATAAATTTCAATTTAATTGAATAAAAAAATATTTTTTTGATCAAATAAAATACCATCAATAAATGCAAGTCCTTGATTACACCAGTTGAGCATTTTGTCTGCATGATTTTCGTTTAAAAGTTCATCTATTTGAAGATTACTATCTAAATAATCAGCCATAATTGTAAAATGTGTTTCTGATGTAAATTTCAATGTTTTTAAAAATTAATTCTTAAATTTCTAGATTACGATTTCACAATAAAAATAAAAACAATTTGCGCTCTTTATGATAAACGTATCATAGTATTCGCCCATTAAATTCAGAACTCATTTTGATTCAATTTCATTTTCCATAAAAATGTTTAGAGAAATGGAACAAAACAAAGTGTTTGTTTTGATTGCAGACTTATTCACTATTTTTTTCGATAAATTTAAAGATTAAATTAAATAAATAAAATATACACAATAATATTTTAATAAACAAAAAATTACTTAAATATGGCTGAAGAAGATACACACGGTGATGATTTTCTAAATTTTTCTCAAGAATCAAATGAGGAAGGTAATCGCAGTAGACAATTTAACCGCTATCGAGGACACAATAATAAATTCAACAATCGACAACGATTTGGATTCGGATACAATAATCAACAACATCAGCCATACAATCATAACAGATCAAATCATAATCGAAGAAGTAGAGGAAATTTTCACAATTCAGATCATTCGTTTAATGGTGGACAAAATGTATGTTTTGGAAATACTTTTTTGAACTTGAACTTGAATTTTAAATTTATTTGATTATTTTATTGTTTTTAGAAAAGGGGAGAATATAATATTCAAGATTATATTCATCCATCAATGTGGGAAGATCCTTGGGAGCATTTAAAGAGAAATAATAGGAATTCAAATAATTCATTTACATCAAAGAGAGATGATGAAGAGAAATTTGAAAAACCAGAGGAGTCAGGTCAACAAAGTGATGATTGAATTCAAATTTT
The DNA here is from genome assembly GCA_900002565.1 of Culicoides sonorensis. Taxonomy (NCBI): domain Eukaryota; kingdom Metazoa; phylum Arthropoda; class Insecta; order Diptera; family Ceratopogonidae; genus Culicoides; species Culicoides sonorensis. The sequence goes on along the minus strand of LN483516.1, from coordinate 671,239 downwards.
TACTTTTAGGTCAATAATAAAAAAAAAATTATGATTTCTAAAGAACTTCACTCAGAATTTCAATTCATTGGTGGTATTAAAACAAAAATTGATTTTCAACCTATCAAAATAAAATGATTGGTTAACATATAGAGCGCCCCCGAGTGTCCAAAAAAGATTTTATGCTAAAAACAATCTTTAGGAAAGTTGAAGGTCTTTCAAAAATCTTCAATTTTCCCAAGCATACTGTAAACATTCAAATTCATGCTTTCGAGATAAATGAGATTAAGTTTAAGCAAAAGGGGAAATAAGTTTTAAGTCTTCAAGGGGATTTAAATGGATACTACGATATTTTATTTATTTAACAAATTCAAATCCTCACACGATGTCAATATAATTTGAATACAGATGTTCAGAGGCCCATTATGATGAAATTTCACTTTTATTTTATTCATCTTCCGTTCGTTTCATGAGACTCCATTTCATATTTTGGCCAAAAACCATTTTATTGTTCAAACAAATTCTTGCTAGCTGGGATTGTATTCAAATGTCAAACTTTATTTAGTTGAGGAATAGCATTCACGGTGATCAGTTGTTAAAAATGATATTTTCGCACAATTTTTTTCACATAAAAATATATTTGTAAATACAATTGTAATTTTGTATTAAATATTAAAAAAAATGAATTCAGTGTCTAAATTAACATAAAATTAACGTGAAAATTAAATAAACACTCTATAAATAAATGAAAAATTTCATTATAAATATTGATATTATCAACAAATTGTACTAGTGCCGGGGGGAGTCGAACCTGTTGAACCACTCCATTCATTTGTGTAATATACGATGGTAAATTCATTCAAGAATAAATCGTCTCCCATTGATGCAATTTCAAATAAATAATAAAAGGAATTTGTCGTATGTGTTTTTTTTTCAATGTTTATATCATAATATGAATAATCAAAAAAAAAATATTCAAAATAAAAATTTAAGATAACATACACACAAAGAAAAAAAAATTAAATTTAATATAAAACATACAAATTGTGCAAGAATTTACAGAAAAAGTGTCTATTGAATGTTTTTTTTTTGTATAGTTCTGAGAAATAAATGCCATTGAATGAACCGAAACTAAAGCGGGAATTAAAATTAAATAGTTGAAAAGAAAAGTTTTTATTCTTTCAAACCACCACCAATAAAGATACATGTCTTTGAATAAATATATGAAAAAAAAAATAAAATAGTGCCTGTCCGGATGTTACTGTTTATACGCAAATGATGTGATTCAAATGTTTAAATATAAATTTTCAACAATAATCGTAATAACAGTACAATACAACCATCAACGTTGAATTGCATACAAATTCAAAAGGAAAAGAAAAAAAAATTAATAAATCATCATATGTTACAACTTAATAAATTGTTGTACAATTCATCGTTTTTAATATAATAAAGAAAAATTTGCATATATTCTCTGTATGTGTAGTGTATGTCATACATGTTGTTCAAAGTCCCTTTAAATCAAAACAACTCACATCAAGGAGTAAACAAATCTTAAATGAATCGTTCAAGTCATTATTATTTAAACGTCAACACCATTAAAGCAAATCATTGTTTAAAAATATAAAAAATTGCATTTATAATAAAATAAAAATGGGCATATCATTTTCAAAAGCTGAATCCACATCTGATTTAAATGGTGATGCAAACAATCATCATCATAACGGGCATAATGGGAGTCTCAGAGAATCCGATATCAGAATTGATGCAAGTAATTCAGTGAAATTTCCGACAAAGCAATTGCCAAATTATCATGTCAGACAGAATAGTATTAGGAGTAAACAACCACTGCCAGATGCTATTGAAGTGGAAAAACAATTTAGCAAATTATTGGTGAGTCTTTTAATTTTAATTTAATTTAATAAAAAAATATGATTAATGTGAAGTTCAAATTGTGATAATTCGTCATTTGTTATGTCATTTCCTTATAGAAATTTAACCACACAAAATGAGTAATCTTAAGGATGAGTGTAAAATTTTAGTTAATTCATCTTGTTTTGAATGAATTTCATCAAAATACCTCAGAAAAATGCTCTAAATTACATTCAATTATCAAAGTTAAATACATAATGTCACTCTTTTATAAATTAAGTTCATTTCAATGAGCAGACATAGAAACATCGAGTGAATAACCTACTTAACAGGGTCAAGTATCTCATATAGATCACGTATATAATGGGTTAAATGATCAATTTCAAACAAAATTGTTCCATTTATGGTTGTCTTGCTTGTGTATTGTTATTTTATATCATTTTCTATTTTTCTTTTATTTTCTAACCAAAAAAAAAAGATAGATAAATACTTCAACAACACGATTTTTATGATCTTTGAATGTGTATGAGCATAGAAATGCTTGGCTATTCTTGTAAAGACACAATCAATCGTGGTATAAAAGGAAACTCAGATATAACCACAAAAGATAAATAAAACGCAATCTTTTAATAATAATAATAATGATGAAGATAAACAGAAAGAAACTGATATCACCTTGACAACAATAAAACGATCATTTGCCTTTCTTTAAAAGGCCGATCAACTATTATTTGATTTAAATTCAATTCAATTCAATTGAGGTGACTTTCTCATGATAACTTGATTGAAAATGAATTGTTTTGAAGAAAAACTCATCAAAATCAAATTTGTTCAAAGAATTTTGAACCATGAAGCACACTCACTTTTGACATTTGACAGTTTTTGCATCGTAAAGGCCAAAATATCAATTAAACGTTTTTGAGACGATTGAAATTAACCCTTTAATGCAGATTTCAGATCAATAAGGAGCAATTTTTATGGATTTTAAATCAAAGCTCTTTTGATTTCATATCACATTTAAACGCCTTTCAAGTGAATGTGGTCCTTATCCTTAGCCTTACTTAGTTTTAGAGTCAGAATCGCATTGACCAATCAAAAATCTAGTCAAAAACTGATTTCCACAAAATCGAAGTCCATCAATTTTTCAGTCAGACCCAGTTATAACTCAAAACAACACAAACAAGCCTCTTTCAATGAATCAAATACAAGAAATTATGTGAATCATTGATAAAATGTAAAGTAAATCACATAATCAACCACAATATGTTTGGTTATTTACATGATATTTTTTTCATTTTCAAGATTGATTAATGGATAACATTAATTATTTACAATAATTTATATATTTGTAATTTTTTAGGGTTTCACAAACAAACAAAGTACATTCACATATCCCATATACATGTGAACTAACTGTTTTTTGTGTAATATTCCTACATTTAACATAAGATTTCTATTTTGGGCCCTAATTTTATTTTATTTTTGTCGAATGAAATATTTTGAGATTGTGTGATTTATTGAAACCAGTTATAATTGTGACTTCCCTTAAAAAGGTTTGTTTAAAAGTATTTTTATGAATTTCGATTTCACTTAAAAATTTAAGATTTAAGATCATCTTAAACTACAAAACCACTGTTTTTGTTTGTTTAAAATATGGAAAAAAATATTTTAGAGAAAATTACTGTAAATACACAAAGAGAGGTGACGAATGGTGATGCTTCGACGACCCTTGTATAAGAAATTATGAAATTCAGACTCGTACCTTGATGAAATTCTGAAAATTAAACTTCCAGGAGCCTCCAGAATAAAAAGTTTACTTTGGCTCACACTGAATTTCTTTAAATTTCGACTAGATTTCGTAGAGCAACACATTGACGTCATCGAGATCTCGTTGAGTCCCCTTGTTGCCCTTTTGCCTCTGCTGAACCAAACCACTTCAAATTTAAGAAGCAGTTTACCTCCCAAAACGTCTTAACTCAATCAATTAGTCATTGTAATATCCCGATCTTCAAAATTCACAGTCAAGCTCAGTGATGAAACACACATTTGAAGTTTTCAAGGGCTCTATATCTAAATATCATATCTAAATATCATATTTTATAATCATTTAACTCACAAAATATCATTGAATCCAGGGAGAAACAATCATTTCCATTTAATAACCGATCAAAAACATTCACATCACATTTAAAATGTTTGTTTAAACATATTAAACTACATTTTATAATCTTAATAAATATATAAATTATAATCACTTCATATTCACATACAAGACACATTCAAAATTTATTATTGAAATCGCATTCAAATTTATGGCCTTAAGCAAAATTATATAGATTTATAATTCGAAGCACACACACTCGTAATTCAATTATTAAAAAAATTTTTGACATTTTCTCTCTGAGTCTGAACACACCCAAAATTTTAAATCAAACGTGAATTTTATGATACGATCTTTCATTTCACTTAACAATTTTTTTTGTTATTTGGTTTTGACAGCCAAAAGAACAATAAAGAATGTTTGAGATCATAATTTAATATAAACTTATAATTATACGTTTTAACAGTAAGATCCTCAAATTATATCTTCATTTCACATGTGATCTATAGATATAACGGTGTTGCATTTTTCGATTAAAAGTAAAAAAAATAAAAAAAATAATTATAAATTCAATATAAAAATTCATCATGTGACTAAGAAAATTTTTAATTTAAATAAAAATACACAAAAACATTAATTTCTGATTAACATTTATCTTAAGTTAACATGTGTTCTAGTCAGGCGGTGCATTAAAAATAAAAATATGTAAAGATTATTTCAACAAAAAAGTATATAAAATAAAAACACAAATACATTTACATTAACATTGATCAGCTTTCATATAAAAAATATGGACAAAAAATAATAAATGCATCTCTCTCTTTTATTTACATTAGTAAATGAAACTTTTAAAATGCAATTATATACCATATGTAGAAGATTATTCAGATTATTTTTTTTTTCATTTCATTTAAAGCATGCATGAAAGATGCATTTTGTTTATAATTTGTTATGATGACGATTATTGAAATTACGTTGTTTGATTTGAATTTCATTTTGAAAGATTGATTTGAATGTGATTTAGTGATGGAATTTTTTTTATTGAAGAATGTGAGTCTTCAAATTGAAACGTTCCTTGGATTCATTTGGGGTTTGGAGTTCTATTTAGATGTATAAGAAAATTTGCAGCTTTTCAGAGTTCATGAGCATTGAATTGCTTTAAGAAGTGCTTCAATGAATTGAGTCCAATTAAAAGGCACTTCTCTAAACCGCCCAGTGGTTAAAATTTAAAATTTTTAATCCTTAAGCGTACCAAATATCTGTAACGTTTAAAAGCGATAGCTGCTTGTTTCTCCACTCAAAGCCAGATTAGATAAGATTCAGAGGATGAGCAATTTTTCCTACTGAAGCCTCAATTGGGCTTATTGTAGTACCAGCTTGAGGCCAAATTATTGAAAAATGTGCGGAGATTTCAATTGTGGATTTTCAATGTGTTGCAACATGATGATGATGATTAGAGAAGGGTATACCCACCTCAGCCAATACTACATTGAGCTTTTAGTGGGCTGTCTTTCGACTTACCCTAAATTATATTCCTTTTAAAGTATAGTTACTTATTTCTTTCAAGAAATCATATATCAAATGAAGTTTCATTTCAAAGAGAACCGTTGGATTTATTTGCCCATTCAAATACCCAAAAAACCTCCTTCTCCTGTTCTCAAGTCCACTACAGAAGCAGAGAATGTGCTGAACACTTTCTTCTTTTGCTTGACATATTCTAGATAAATCTGTTTCACTTAGATTCATTATTTTAAGGTGTTTAAGTACACGTGCGTGTACTGTGAGGAATGCCACAAGAACTGTTACTTGACCTGTGGTCATTCCTAAAAGCTCCTTAGTACGAGTGGCTGACCATTTGGGTAAAATTAAGTACGTGTTAAGAAAGACGATTACTTTGCATATCCCAGTACCAGGTTGATTCATCTATGAGCCACTCAAATATTGCAGATTTTGCTGTTTTTAATGAAATTCCTAAGCATGGTTCTATACCGGCATAAGTTGAATCTGAACCTTCATTTGCTTGTCTGTCCGCAATTTCATTTCCCTAGGCAATAAAACATGTCTAGGCAATAAAATAAAAATTAAACTCTACACGAGTATAAAAACTCGTTCGTCTGTTATTTTTTTTGAATAATGTTCCAGAAACAGCTAAAATTACAATTGAATGGAAATATTGGGGGATGATATAAGAGTGCTGATAAGTGGGATGAATTTATTCAAGAATAAAAGGATTAAAATTTCATATTTGATCAAAATATGGAATTTTTTACACTACATATTTGATAAGTTAAGTTAAATTTTTTGATAAATATTAACCAGCATTACGTTTCTAATTAACATCTCAATATGAGATCTTTTCAGACACAAATATTTACTGACTGACGTCATTTAGTTTTTTTGTTACTTTCCTTGAAATTTATTTTTTTAAATAAATAAATATCATATCAAGTCACTTCTATCTAAATTGATACTTTTATGGATAAAATTTCGTCTGAATCAAACAAAGAAATAAATTCCACATTCAAGGTCTCTAATCCTGATAAATACTCGTATTGTCTAGCTTGACTAGACAAACAAGCGACAATAAATGAAGATAAAGATAAATAGACAACGTCTACCTTAACTTACGCCTCATTGAGTCACATTAAAAATTCTGAACATTATTTTAATAACAAAGCCGCCCTTAATGACAAAATATTGTCTGTACATTTAAGTTGATATGCAGAAACTTGTTTATGTTATGCCTCAGGTGTTGCTTCTTAAATTACCGCTATTTGATACAAATAAAGGTGATACTACACCAAATATTAAATAAAATAAACCTTATTCTGAACATGTACTGAGCGTTAAAGAACATTAAAAATAATAATAATGATCAAGAAATGTCGTAATTCTAATAATTTGCAATGTCGGTTCTTCTTTTTGTTTCATTAGTAATGAAATTAGACACAGAAATATTTTCTTACCTCATAATTTACTGAAAATCATGATTCAATAGCAAAAAAAAATGACATTGACAGGTAAAAACCTTGTCATAAAATTAGCTTCTATTAAAAAGAATGGACGATGACGCTTGTATTGTTAAATTCAAAACAAAATTTGTTGTTATTACTCACTACGCGATGACCATTAGATAGAATCATCACACATTTACTATGATCGCGTGACTTTTAAATTTTTTTTTTTTTCAAAACACCAATTTTCATTTAATTACGCCAATTAACCACGTTCACTTTCAGTACACTGAATACGAAACACTTAACACACAATTAAGACAACATAAAACACACACATTTTTAACATATTGTTCTACTTTTTAATGTGCGATATGGCATTTTTAAGGCCACAATTGTAATTTAAAGTATTTATTTCATATTCTAGAAGAAAACGAAAAAAAAATACATAGAGAGTTTGAAACTCCCCCAACAACCACATGCATGAATGTGTCTGTGCACTTTTATAAATGAATAATCAATAAAATGCCCGCATTATGTTTGCTAGTTAGTTTAAATTAAACATAAAAATTAAATAATGCAATGTTATGCTATTTTTGTTTTGGTCCATAAAATGCACAATTCTGAAATTATTATCAATTAAACGCCCTTTTTTATTTATTTTAAATCGAGTTATGAGAAAATGACAATTAAATTTAATGAACACTATTTTGTGGAGAGGGAAAAACAAGACATGACAATAATTACGATTTCTTCATTCAACTGTGAAGGACTTACAATAAAGCCAAAGAATCGAGTGAGAATGATTCAACACAAATCCACGTTCTTTTTTTATTATGAATAAAATTTAATGAGAGTTTTACTTATAAAATAAAATAGTATATGGCGAAATAAATCAAGATTGAAATAAAATAATAATAAAAAGTAGCTGATAACACTCATCTCACGTTTCGTGCCTATTTGTCGTTACACAATAAAAATAAAATAAATGTCATAAATAAGATTGTAAACTTATAAATTACAGATTTTATTACAATTCAGATTTGATTGAACGTGATTTTCATTAAATTTCAATGAAATAAGCTTCGGACTTTAATGAATCGAAATGTAAAAGTTTTGAAAGTACAATTTATGGGATGATTCTAAGTTTTATAGCAATATCATTTAACCCTTTCTTTCCTAGAAATAGATCCAGCTGGAATTTTTGATTAAATTTTATTTTTTTTAATAGATTTTGACCCCAAAATGAATAATCAATCAAATAAAATTGGTTCTTAGAGTAAAAATTTTACATGAGAAGCTTATACAAATACGTATAACTCCTAAAGAAATACGTACAGGATTTTCACTATAAAAATTGCTATAAAAAAATTTAACACTCACAATCTGTTTTTCTTAACCCTCTCTTTCCCAGTGTCCCACCGGTGGGACATGGATTTTAAATGCGTTTTTAATGTATATTTTTCACTTTTTGACATTTTTTTCTTGAATAAACAGATTCTTTCATGAATTTCTAAGATATTTTTTGTATTAGATTTTAAAAAATTCTTAAAAAACTAAATTTTTTTATAGCAATTTTTATAGTGAAAATCCTGTACGTATTTCTTTAGGAGTTATACGTATTTGTATAAGCTTCTCATGTAAAATTTTTACTCTAAGAACCAATTTTATTTGATTGATTATTCATTTTGGGGTCAAAATATACTAGAAAATATAAAATTTAATCAAAAATTCCTGCTGGATCTATTCCTGGGAAAGAGAGGGTTAACATTATTTATTTAAAATTAAATCACTTCAAACACATTTTTTTTTCTCTTAATTAATTAAATTGAATCAAATCTCTCACAATATATTCATATGACATTTTGAACCTAACCCAACTATTTGTATTAAATTTCCGTTTAAAATAGAGAGGGTAAAGTGTCAAACCTATTAACTTAATCAAAATCGACAAAAATGTTATCATATTTGTATATTTTTATGTTGACCTAAATTTTAATAGTTATTCAATGTCAGCTATTTGCGTATCATAATTTTCCCTTTAACGGTTTTCCAAAAACATTTCATATCACATTCAAACTTAAGGGTGTATCAATATCAATTGGATGAGTTCATTCAAGAGTCTTCAAAAAAAAACAAAATTTATAACATTACAAATAATCTACTTTTACTTATCACTCACGACAATAAAAAATAAAAAAAAAATTTATATGATGTAAATACACAGAACACTGCTTATTTATAAAAAAATCGTTCGTCATTAAATCGAGTACGTACTTGATAAAACTTGAATTGCTCATATATAATTCCTAATATTTGATCATTCATTCTTTCACTTATCAATTTTCGTAACAATACAAAACTTAAATGAATTAATCAATGATTATATTATTGTATATCAACATGAGTAAGTGACTCATCACACTAATTTTGCAATGTATTTCAGAGAAACTTAAAACAAATTACTGATTATGATTGCATTTAAATGGAAAAAAAATATTTTAAATGATTAAATACCACATTTAGCTCATATTTTTAAAGTAGAATGAGAACATCTGACATTCATTTTGAAAGTAGATTTGTGATGGAACTATTTTTATTTTCATTTCTATTATTTTTGTCACGATTTCTTTAAAAAAAAATATAAAAGTTTAAAATTATTTTTTTGACAGATTTTTGTTTATGAATGAAATAGAATAAGGAAATGAAAGAAAGGAATGTTTATCAGTCAAAAGAATTTTAATACTTTGGAATTTGATTCCAAAGGTTTATTTTTTTTTAATAATTGAATATCTTTCTTACTATTATGATTTATATCTCTTTGGAGAACAGGAACAGCTTTTGATAAAATTCCTATGAAAGTTTTTTGAAAACAAATTTACTCCTTTTCTGATATTTTTTATAAAATAAGTATTAGTAATCACTTCATGACAAGTAAAATTCTGTAAAAATAAATTGTTTATGCATAAACACACATATTGATAATAAAAAAGTATTAAAAAAATTAACACATTACTTTGAAATTATACATAACTTCCGTTTCGATTAATGAGTGTGAAGTTTTCACAATGTCCCACATCTTTTCACACAATTTATTATTACCCGGTGAATTTGGCTAGACTGGGTATTGCAAAAGAAAATTAAAGAACATGAGTCGTATATTCGTAAATCATTTTAATGTAATACTGTTAAACTGTTTAAATGTCCTGGCTCACCTCAAAATGCACTTAGATCCCATAAAAATAATGTAATTAATGCCTCAAGGTCATCTGTAATGTAAATGGCTTAATTCAAAGATTCAAATATATAATGGTGTTAATTGGGTCACACAAAACGTCAAAGTAATGATATAAATCAGGAATCGTCCTCTTTTGTTTATCACACCTCGGTATGTCAAGACATACTTCACATTTGTAAATTAAAAATTCACATTCACGTAAAATGTAAATAATTTGGAATCATTCAAATTGTATAATTTAATTACAATAAAAGTAAACTATTTACAAGTGAGCTCCAAGTTTAGTTTTTTTCCAAAAACCAAATGAATGACATATACAGAAGCTCAAGAACGAGGAGAGGAGATTAAGGCCGGCTTCAGGTGCTTAACTTTTAGCTATGCGCTACGTGTACACTACACAAGTTAGCGGTAGTTAATTTTTATTTTGTGTGAGTGTATACGTAGCGCATAGCTAAAAGTTAACAGCCTGAAGCCAGAGTAAAAGTAAAGCTGTAGGTTATTGATCGGCATTTGAAAGTGTAAAGCTTTCACTTGAGGTTGTTTAAAACCCAATTACCAATTTTAAAGATCTTTAAATATCAAATAAAATAACGACACAGCACAAACTTCACTCTCATGTCATTTGAAACATCAAACAAACTTTAATCAGAACCAACAAAAAATTAACACTAAATTAAATCACCAAACGTTCTATAATTATATAAATAAATAAATTTCATGAAAAAAACGAAGTTCATTGCAAAACATTATAACAAAACGGTAATAAATCATATTTAGTCACATTTAATAGTTTTATTAATTAAACTGCCGTTTTTTACGTACTAAGTCAATTAAATTACGCAATATGTTTTTTGTTGATACAAATTTTTAAAGTACACGGTTGTTTTGATGAAATTCATCGAATCGGAAAATAAAGGTGTAATAATCTTGTATTTCATTTAACATGGACATTGATCTAAAAAAAAATATATACTCATACAAAAATTTGTTGAGACATAAAATCACCCCAATGGGAACAATAAATTAAATTTGTTGAATGACTTTTAAAAAGGGGTGAAAAGTAATAATTGAAGTGAATTCCTGGCATGCTTAACAAAAATTCCAATACACCATTACTGTTAAATGTAAAATAAACAAGTAATGTAAATAAATAGTATGACAATAATGTTTTTATTGTGAAATTTATACCTTTACATGCTCTTTTTAATTTATTATTTTTATTCTTCTTTCAAAAATAGCTTCTTCAATGAATGAAATCAAAACAAAATAGAAAATAAAATGGAAACTTTATCGTAAATCGCTTTGAAATAATATTTATTTGCAAACATGATGGCATGTTAATGGTTTATTTTCAGTGTTCAAAAGACGGAAACAATTATTAAAGGTATGAGATTTTTTATGATGAGCTTACATCGAAGGGGAGTGATATTAAAAAATTATTTAAAAAAAAAAAAATATATGTTAGATTTAGATTGTGGTCTAGTCAAAATTATGATGTGATACGATCTGAAAAGTAAAAAAAAAAATGACTAGCAAAAAATTGTCTGTGTTCAATTTGAGATAAAAATCGATCAAAAAATTGCACACATTGAATTAGGGATATTGAGAACCTCAATTCTGAAGAATTTATTGATAGTCATCGAATCAATTTTTGAATTTTTCTATCATGACAATGCATATTAATCAATACAGATGAATAATTTCTCATTTAAGTTAATATTTAGTCAATTAAAAGAATAAACATTTAATTTCAAATTGAAATAATTCATTTGATCCTACACACATAAACAAAAGGAGAAAATTTCTATACATTTATCAATGAAATAATGGAAAAAAGTAGTATCGACTATTTAATATACATGCGAACGATGACTCATGGTATATTTCTTATTAAAGTGTTCTAATAATAACTCGCATATTTTTATTTTATTTGAATTAGAACAATTTTTCTTCGAATTGGTCAAGTCAATAAATAAAATATAAACAATACTTGAGTGATTGACTACGATGATATTACGAGTTAATTTTTTTTTTTTGAAGAATAAAGGAATGTCATTTTCGTTTCCTTAATAATTAATGATTTAAATATTTGATGGTTGTCACATGAACGATCGTTGACATGAAACACTCTTCACTTATATTTATTGTTCGTGACGTGATTCTGAATGGGTTATAATTAAAAATGTATGAATGTCTCTATGTTACTTAACACATGAATTGACATTTTTTTGTTGAATTTTAAAGTAAAGGAGTATCTTGTTTCATGATGTCGCATTTATTTGCCCGTATTGTAGTTTTGCATAAAATATTAAGTCATGCAGTATTTTTTTTTTTTTTGAAAAGTTTTGAAAAGTTTTTGAATGAAAAAAGGCTTTTACGAGTACTTTGTCCTTTGAACTCTTGGACTTTGATTCATTATATAACAATTACCTAGTGGGATCTAGGTTTCAAGGAGTTTGTTGACATTTCTTGTACAAAAATCCTTCAGATCAGTTTTCTAGGGCGGACTCAGAAGAGAACCAGCACTTAGACCTATAGACGGGTTCATTGTGCATACCCATTATCATTATATCTGATGAAGAAGGAACCAAATCTAGAGAAAAACTAAAGAAAGAAGTCCACTAGACCTAGTTCAGTTCAGGAAAGTGACCACAACTGCTCAGAAAGCTAAGTAGAGTAGACACCTTGACCTTGATGGAATCAATACTGGGAAAGTACTCACTCGACATGATTCCATGCAATGTGATTCCACAAAGTCGATGTACAGCAGTGACAATGACCAGTGAACATACCAACTACAACTCTGAGCTCAATACGGTTCAATCTGATCAGTTTTCTAGATAAACCGGAATCAGGTCGGCGAGTCTGAGTCATGAAGTTTGAAGAAGACCTAAATTGTAGTTCAAAATACGCTTTCAGATGCTAGCACGACTTAGCTTTTTTATATTTGATATTTTTCATGCATCTACATAACAGAACTCTAGCAATCTACTCTCAAATTGTTAAAAAAAGATAAATGGGGAGTAAATAAATAATCTATTTCGTCTGTCTGCTTTTCGTCTGCATCACTCTATTATTATTTTATTATTGCGGAAAAAAACTACAGATTTTTTTTTTCAAATGTAAACATAACTTTACTAGACTTTTATTTCAAAATAAATCCATTTTGCATTCAAAACATCAAAAGAAAGTAACTCCCCCCATATATTTCACATTTAATGGTAATGGATTTAGTTTTTGAGTACACAAGTACAAAATTGATTCCTTTGCTCGATTGTGAGAAAGGTCAATTGAGGAGACTGAAGTGCGTTTCAAAGAAAATAAAAAAATAATGAATGAATTCTGTTGTTTAAATTCTCTTCCTATGATGATTTTTTATGTAATATTCAATAACACTGAAAATCAAAAAAAAGAATTGGAGGAGCCTGAAAATTTCTTCTCTTGCAAATTTCTGTAAGTTGCCACCATTTATACTTAATTTAGGTTACATGTATACAAAATGGAACCGTCTGATGGTCTGACTGCAAGCATTCAAAGCATGACTATTAAACTGGCCCTTGAATTGCCACAACGCGCAATAAATCATCTCAACTAAGATCCATCAACTGTGTAAATTGTTGCCTTCTCATCATTTTGATTCTCAGTGTAAATATTTATTGTTTATTTTGTTCTTATTTCGCTTTTGTTTTGTTATTGACTTTTCTTCACTGCGTTTACAATACATTCCATTTATTTTAACATGCAGCAGTTATTAGTAAACAAAAAAAAATACACTTAAATCTGTATCCTGTGCAAATACTGCTTTAAAGGTAACAAAAACGTACTTAAAGATCCGGGAAATGAAAAGTCACGATGAGGAAGTATGATTTTAAAGAATAATTGTACAATTTTGATTCATAATTTTCGTATTGTCTGTTAATCGAATCGTGAATGAGACCACCTTAGCCTTTTCTTTAAACTACCATTAAAAAAAAAAGTAATTGAAACATCTCAATTATTCAAAGACAAATTGCTAAAATAATGAATGTCAATGATATTCAAGTACTTTTTTTTTTCTTCTTTCATTGAAATTTTAAAGTCAAGATTACCTCACCCATCGTTTTTTATTTTAATTATATAAATGTTTATATATGACTCCAGTTCAACAATAATAATAACAATATATATTTAAATATTATCTCATAGACTGGTCGATGACTCATAAAAATGAATGAAACTACGTTATTTACACATATTTTTTTGGTTCAAGTGATTGCTTAGTATTTACTCATATCCATAGATGGTTGTGTTATTTACATGCTTAATGTGTCAGTATCTGTAAAGTAATAATAATAAAAAAAAAGTATACGAGATTAACATAAAAAAATAACTTTTACACAACAATTCAATGTCAAAATTCACTGGAACCTGTTAAAATAAAAAAAAAAACATTTTCTTTTTGTGTGTATGATCTAACACTTGAAATTGTTGTAAGAGGCTTGAGGCGTGTTTCTATCTAAATGATGGCCATAAATATAGACTTTGAAGATATTTTCTCAATTTTAGTACTATACTTATGAAGATGCGAGATGAGGAAACATAATATGTAGTCATTGAACTCAATCACATATGTTAGATGATAATTAATGGGATCTATAGTATTTATGGTGTTGATATATGAAGAAAATTGAATTAAAATCATTGTTTTTTTAATTTTTTTCATTTGGTTTGTCCTACTGAATATAAATAATCTAGACGCAGATTCATAGACAGACTTGTATTTTTAAATTAATATTTTTTTGTGTTTGTTTACAAATATACATTCAAATACAAGTGACAATGAACTTAAAAGTTAAATTTAAATGCCTGAGTAATTAAAAATAGAATCAGTCGAATTCCGATTCAAATTTGCCAGTTAAAGAGATATAAATGGTGAAAGTCAGCTCGATTATGAGAACTAAGGAACACGCTCTGCTCAAAAGCAATGGAGTGAGTGGCATCAGTGGGCTGGTGTCTCACTGGCTCCATCGATGTCCCACTGAATTTAGGTTGAGTGTGAATTTGAAAAAAAAATGCTTATTACTTTGATGGCCCTCAACCTGGGCTGGATTAAAGAAGGGACCAAGGCTGGCTCAGTTCTTCAACTGTTTTGATAAAATTGTGTTGGTTGACCAAATTTGACTGTCATACAAATATTAGCCTTCTCCCTGAAAGGAATGACCTTAACAACTTCGATAGCTTTTTCCTGATGGTCCAATTACCCAAAATTACGATCTCCCAGAATTTAATCCACACGCATTTCTATATGAATGCACTTTCTTACACCATTCACGATAATCAACACCATAAATTTTGTTTGTTTAACTGAAATAATAATATTTACATGGCATTTACATGACACATCTAAATACACTCACGTGAACTAAAATAGAATTTACTTTTTTTAAACAAAATCATGCATTTTTATGGTCCAATAAAAAATATGACATGATGCTTTAGAGTTACAAACAGTAAAACAGGCGTAACTAAATTCAACTCTTTTAAACAACATTCAACTTCAACTCTATTTTTGTTTTTATTTTGATAAAAATTATTCATTCATGTCTCTTGTTCTCTTGCATAACAAAACATGAAAATATGTTCAATATGTACATTGAAAAAAAACAAAAAAAGCCGGTTTTTGCACTCCATCTAGTTAGCTACCTCCGCATATATTATATAATTTTATTTTTATTCAAGTAGAAGCACAGTTTTGTATGCATATTTTACGTATTTTGATGGAATTCTAATTCATTTTATTTATTTTCATTTAAATTTAAACTCAAAGCTATTTTTCATTTATTTTCTCTTTATTTTTAACTTCAAAAGCATTTTATCAATTTCTAGCTAATCATGGTATTATTTTTTTTTTCATTTTATTCTATTCAATTTAAATTCTGTCTGAATCAAAATAAGCCGACACAACACGAATTAATGTAAATATTTAATTTTTTTATATGGTTATGCAATTATTTCTATTTTGTTTAAATAAAAGGTAAAAATATTCATTTCAAAGATAACATGCAAGTTTACTTCTAAGACATTTATCTGGGATTGTGTGACATTAAGCCTATAAAAACATTATCAGTCATTGTGTTATTAATTTTTTTTGTAATTTAAATGTTTAATTCATTTTTTTTTTTATGGGATTGTTATGATTTTACCTTGAAATTGTAGTTTTGTTTTATGAAATTAATTTGAATACGAAAAATATTCAAACAAAATTGATTTCGGCTTGTTACTTTGAAAATTTTTGTTTATTGATTTTAATTGATATTTGTTACGTAAAGTTCATCAATGTCAAATAAATATTTCGATTAAGATTATTTATTCATAGAAATAATTCATGTTTGCAAAAAAAATTGAAAGATGATGCCTTAGAAAACGAATCAAAGGGCTTCGTTCCTCAAATAATTAGAAATCCATTAATTTTTATCAAAATCTTACTTTTAATGGATTTTATTTCACTAAAATGCTTATATCAATTAAATTCCCAATGAAACCTTAAAAAAAATAAAAATAACCATAAAAAGTCATCATTAAAAATTTCATATTGAAATCGCTTGAATAAAAATAAAAATGTCAAAATCACACAAACTTGAAATTTATAATTTATTTCTATGCATTTCATAGAAAAAAAAATAAATAAATGCAATTTCAATTATTTAACATTATTTTAAAATACACATAAAATGTTCTCTCATTGCATTTTAGAATATTATCAGACATGCATTCATAAATTCATCTATTTATGGCACAATATTTAAATAGATTTATGGTTTAGAAACAGTTTTAACAAAGACGTACGTAAAGTAATAAATGGATAATGCATGTTCCGAATGAGACATTGAGACAAGACAGAAAACAATTTTTTTTGTTATTTTATATTAGATACTGCAAGACGCCTGAATTCTAAACATACATGTTTTGTACTATGAATAAATAATGATTTTAATTTTAATTTCAACTATAAAACAGAAATTATTTGATTAGATTGAGATATTTTAATGAAAATGTTCCTTTCTAATTAAAGCTCATTTCATTTTTAATATCATTTGAGAATTAATAGTTGATGACATCACAAAAAAGATTAAAATCGTGTTATTAATTAAATTATTTTTTTGCAGGCCTCAATGGATTTACCGCCCGACAAAGCTCGATTACTGAAAAATTATGACCTCGAAAAGAAATGGGATATGATATGTGATCAGGTAAGATAATTATTTTAGCCGCAATATGTCATCAATTAACTACTGAAAGCATGAAAAATTTGAGCAAAAAGAAAATGTGGATTCTAACTTCATTTTATATAAAATAATTATCTTGTTTAGTAGGCACAAGCTTACAAACGCAATTAATGATTGTCAAAAAATTAAGATGTCTGAATAAGCGAATGTCATCTTCGAATCGAATTACTTTAGCGTTGCTCAATAATGAGTATTTTCATAGCAAGCTCATTTTTATATTTTAAAAAGGAAATCATGAAGAAGTTGACGACATTAATGATTTAAATACCGACTTTATCATAGCCTACAATTCTTTTAGATATAGTGTTCCTTAATATCGTTTCAGTGCCAAAGAGCCAAGATATGAAGATATGAGTAATTTCAATTTGGCTAATTCCAGTTTAAACATTCTGAGCCGTTCTTCAGACTCAAGCTTCATTCGTTTTTGTTCTTCACATGCTAATTCGAGTTCTTTGAATTTGAATAGACGTTGGTCCATCTCCTATCGTTTTAAATCAATTTCTGTCTCAAATTTTGATAATTCAAATGCCACACTGTCCTTTTCCAAATCAAGTTTTCCTTTTTCAATGTCTATTTATCCTTTTCAATGTACACTTGTTGTTCTGTACGAATTTTCTAATACATTATCCAAATGACTTGGCTGAAGTATCAGCAACTGATATTCTGAATCCAAAAGCTACCAACTGTTTGTTGCTTCCGACTTCTACAAAGCAATGGTTATCATAATTTGGCTCATTTCACCAATTAATTTGTACAAATATTTATTTACATTTAATTCAGTTTTGTTTCCAATAAAGACGCCAAATAAGCAAACATTGACTTCAGGCAAATTTGAAAAGCTCATAACGTTGGGCCACATACTATCAGATACCGATTCATGTAATCTGACACCATCATATGAAATATCCTTAAGCAGTTTAGGTGGAAGTGGCAGATTATTGGGGAAGAGTAAAAGGCTTGTTTTTATGCCAATATATCCCAAAACATTTTTGTTTTTTTTTTCAGGATTTTCAGTAATATATCGGTCACAAAGTCTGGCAAATGTGTTGATGCTAATTCTATGAGATCTTCAGATGAACTGTTTAAAATGTTGGTTCTTATGGTATAATTGTCATAATAACTTTGACCCCTTCAAAATATTTTTTAACTAGTATAGAAAATATAAAAAAAAACCTTCAAAAAATATGCTTATTCGAGAAAAATACTCATAAAGTGAAGTATTTCAATGTTCCACCAGTGCAACACTGGGAGCAAAGAGTTAAGTATTCCATCCGTGTCCTTCAGGCTTTTTTTGAATTTCTTGTAAAGTTCGAAGAATATTTTAAACAAAACATTGACCTCACAAATTTATTTTTATCAAATTCAACTAACTTTGATTTCAATAGTGAAATCAAACTATTTCTACATTTTTCACCACAACATTTTAATATAAATTGAGCAACTACCATAAACCAAATTATCAAAAAAAAACTTTAAAAAAAATTTGACATGATGACTGAACAAAATATAGCACGTCTCGTCTTGTGAGTCTGAGCCTTCAATTAAAATCAAATTAATTTTAGAAGGCGAACACAATAACTTACAAGATTATAATAATAATAATAATAAAAAACAGCACAATGAAACAATACACTTTACGCACGGTCTTTAACCTGCACCTTATGATTTCATTTAAAAATTTAAATATTTTTTAGTATTATTTCAATTTAATTCAAGTTGAGTTAAAATTTTATGTAATATTATACTTTAAATAAAATCATTATAGTATCTGGTACTTATCCAAAATAATTTCCAAAATAACGATATTTTTTACTTTAATTCACTTAATCCAATATTTGATCATCAAACGTTTGTTAACCAATGTTTTCGTAAAAGGTCAAATGTTGATAATTTTACATTTTAGCTAAGATAATTTAGAGACAAAATTAATTTTAACATGAAATTCGTGAAATTTTGTGTTTTTTTTTGTATCATTCATAATTAGTTCACGTAAGCTAAATAAAAAATAAAACAATTTTAACTCAAATGAGTACATGATTGTCAAAGATAATTATGTTTTTTTTTTATTATAATATTTGAATAAACATGCGACAAGGTCATAAAGTCAATGTGAATTAAAATTTAAGAGAGTTTCTAAAATTAAATTAAATTAAAAAGATTTCTTATCTTTATTGAATCATTTAATTACATTCTCATTATCGTGATTTGATGAAATTTTTAACTTAAATTTCAAGTCAAAGTAGTTATTTTGAAACTTCTGTCATTTCATATCGTTTTGGGTGAAAAAAAAGTACAAGGAAAAAATATGAACATGAAAAAAATATAAAACAACTTAATTTTATTTTACTTTTCCTATTAATTTGTTAACAAACAACAACAAAAAAAAAGTGAATTAACAATGCATTTATTGTCACTGCGCAAAAGCTTGACATTCTATCAACATCATTAAAGTGCAATAATAATAAAATACATGCTTTATGTGAGTCATTCAAAGTAACTATGTTATAAAGTTAACAATTTTTTTTCTTGTCTCCTTGAAATTAAGATCTCAATTTTCTTTCAATTTTATTTTTTTTTGTCAAAGAAAAAAATTTTTGACTCAATTAACAAAAATAATTATAATTGAAAATTGAACGACATAGCTAACAAACAATAAATTACACAATATTTAATAGAATCATTATAAAATAAAAAAAAAACAACAGACAACAGTTTGATCATTGAAAAATGAAAGTGTTACAATAACGATTTTACAGTAGTAACATTAAAATGAAAATAATAATAATAATGAAACATTACAATTATTGCTGTACTTTATTAGCCAGTCGTCATTGATGTTCACACATAGTGACGAGGAAAAATTGAAAAAAGTGTATCATGTTTAACATTATTAAGTCATTTTATGTTTTGTTTGTTTGTTTATTTTTTTTTTATTTATATACTGAATCAATTGATGATCGAAATTATTTTTTTTACTACAGTGTGTTCAAAAGTAAGCAAACTTTTTCTCTAAAAGGCGAGAGGCTCGTTGAAACCCAATTTAACTTGATGAATCCATATCAGGAGGCACGGCAATGGGCTACCTTTGACAGTCTTCCTCGTTTTACTTTAAAAAAAACTCATAAAATTCCTTGAATCAGACATTTTTCAATCATAGCAACCTGGGTAAACGTCATGATTAATTCTAAAAAAAAAAACGATGTCTGATTCAAGCAACAAATCATTTTCCTCTTCAAACCTTTCCCCAGATCCAATGAAAAAAGAAAAATCACTTTTCAAAATGGGATTAAACACGGAAAACGATAAACATTGGGATCAAATTATTCAACCCCCAAAAACTGATTTGCTTGTTTCCCTGGAACGAATGGTAAAGAATTTCATCAAAACTGATGTCCAGATTTTGATTGGCGATGAAATATTCAATTGTCACATGATTGTACTACAAGCATATTCTGGTCTCTTTTTTGACACCTCAACTGAAGTCCAAACCGTTCGTTTACCTTCTGATAAAGTACAACCAACAGCTTTCAAGGCAATTTATGAATGGATGATTTCAAGCAATCCACTGGTTCGAAGACAAGGAATTTTACAGCTTTTCATTGCAGCTCATTATTTGCGAATCAATGAATTGGTTGAACAATGTTGGAGTTGTTTTGATTCCGATAATTTCATTGAAGATCAAGCGTTTTTATTGTATTTGGAGGCACGGACCGCTGATGAACCGACAATTATGAGTTTAATGATAACACGCATAAGTAAATTCTTCCTCACATTAGTCGCATCAAAGGATTTCATTAATTTCAGTTGTGATGAAGTGATTTCATTCTTAAGCTGTAGTGTTATTGCAGTACATTCAGAATTGGAAATCCTCTATGCGGGTCTTCGTTGGTTGTTCCACGATTGGAGTCATCGCATCACACAAACAATCAACATCATGAAATGTGTTCGTTTTGCACTGATACCACCATGGCAATTGGTCGAATTCACTCGCAATTCCGATTGTTTTGAAATCGCTGAAATAATGAAACACCAGGAAGTGATTAAAATGGTTCGTGATGCCTTGGATTATGTTGTTTCAGTTGCATATTACCGCAAATTACATACAAATGCTGTTTCTGAAGCTATGCATCGCTTAAAATTGAATGGTCCCATTGATCGGGTCTGGATTGATGATGAAATTTTTCACAGTTTTGTTGAATCAAAGGGATTATATGATTACGATTATGAAACATTTTTATCATATTTGAATGCAATCAAGGAAAATGGAATTGAATACTGGAAAAACATGAAAGATGTCGATTTGCCATTACATATGAAGGACATGAACTCATATGAAGTTAGTGTTAGCGAAATTGTTGCAAAGAAATTTGATGGTGATGGTGATAAAATGTAAAATTTTAACATTTTTATGAAATAAACGAATTTTTTCAATTTAACATTAGCATGAATTTCATTGACCTTGAATTCAGAGGGTCTCGTTGTCAGACCTTAGCATCATAATAATACATTTAAATTTATAATTGAATTCACTGTAAACGATCATTCCAACTGCTCACTTTTACAAGAAATAATTAGGTTTGTGGTGCAATTATGACTTTATTACCAATATCATTATTACTTCATTTTATTACCGTTAATTGCTTGAAATTGCTCTGCTTGATGAATTACAGTCCAGACTATGATTTACTCAACGAAAGTAAAAACAAATCCATTTCGCATGAAAAATACATTTTTTTCTACGCTACTTTTTGCATTACTTGTGTTGTATGGCGTCAGTTTATAATTACATTTTAAGAAAAAAAAAACAAAATTAAATTATTTTGCATTTTCTTAAAAATACTCATATAACATCTGATTTCTGAGAAGAATTTACATTTAATAATAATTTTTCTTTCAATTTTTTTACATTTTTATAGGAAATGGTCCATGCCAAGGATCCACCATCACACTATTTGACCAAAATGCGCACATACTTAGATCCAAAGGCATCAAGAAGTCATCGAGTAAGTATTTTTAATTTATTTATTTATTTAATTAGCACAATTTAAGTTGAATTTTAACTTCTTGATCAATTGATAATGTAAAAATTTTTTTTTATATTCTTTTGTTCATCGATATTTTGCATGTAAAAAACAATTTTCGCTGATCCATGTTAAAGATATCAACTATTTATTAGTTACAATGTTTTAAAAGCAAATTAAATTGCTTATTGTTTGAATTTCAATTAACTTTCATTATATTACGATTATTATTATTTCATTACAGTATTACATTTAGTTTAACAGAATATTTAATTTTTTTACTAAGTCAGTGATATTTGAGCTAGTAAATTTCATTTTTTTTGCATACGATAGAATATTTCACATTTTGAATTTATAATAGCCCATAGTTTTATATAAAAATAAGACACAATAAGACTTTGACTTGCGGTGGTCACCTTTTCATATCCAATCTATGTGAAAATATTTCGGACTTGGATTCAGGAAAAAAAATTGGAAATTTTCAACCATTGTCGGCCATCCATCATTTCGGCTATAAATAACCATTCACTGTAATTGGACAAAATCAACCAAGATAAGCCATAATCAGCTACAATTGACCAATATTAGCCGTCATTGGGCATTAACCACCATATCGGCCACCGCTTGCTCGCCATGAACTACCTTAGACGGAGCTGTAGCTAATTGTGCTAACACAAAGAAAGGTGTCAGAGTGCTGGCTCACATTTTTCTTACGAAATTCTTAAAGGCTTTGAAAATTAATATTCAATTTCATTATGACAATGAAGTATTCTGTTGCACTTATTTTTTTTTTAATTTTATTTCATTTCAATATTTATTTAAAAAAAAAAAAATAAAGTGTTAGTTAAAGTACAGTCAATGCTAAAAAACTTGATGACTGTTTTTTTTTGTTTTTTTAGAAGTCATTCACTTTTAACATTGTAATGATTTAAAATTTAATTATTTTTTTTCTTTGCATATCAAATTTAAAACCAAATCTAGTATTTCACTTCCTTTACTTTGCTTAGACTGGAAAATTGAAGGTGCAAATTTAATGTCAAGGGATTTCAATTGATATTGTCATTAATCAATTGTCCTAATCCGTTAAAGGAGATTTTGCAGATAAAAGGAAGTGAAAATTTCCATGCTTCTTGAACAAAGAAACTCTGTTTCTAATACAAATGTTAATTGTAAAATAAAATAAAACCATTATTGAAGGTCGTTATGGTTGAAAATTTTCTTGAACAGCGACTTCATTCATTTTTTGCTTGTTTTGTTAGTGTAATTCCGTTGTTTGATTAATGTAGACTTTAATTCAATGTTTAATTTATGAATTTAATCAAATTATATTTAAATTAATTTTATTTTTCTTTTTTTTTATTCGTAGAAACGAAAAATAGTGGGAGAAAGTACAAGCACACAAGTGTTAAGGAATCTCGAAATATCTCTCCGTACAAATAACATTGAATGGGTCAAAGATTTCCTTAACGAAGAAAATCAAGGTCTCGATGTGTTAATTGATTATTTGAGTTTTCGCTTGTCGATGCTACGAAATGAGCAGCGCATTGAAGAAGCGCTAACCGAATCAATGGAACGCATGAACAGCAGTAACCAAGCAATCAGTGTCAATGATGTTGAAGTTCGACCGAATGGATATCTTCGACCTGCCCTTGGTCAATTGCTTGATAGTCCGACAAATAAACGACGAACAAGACATATCAATAAATTAAATATGGGTAATACCACAGATGACATCCACGTCTGTATTATGTGCCTTCGTGCAATTATGAATAACAAATATGGCTTTAATTTGATGATACAACACCGTGAAGCCATCAATTGCATAGCATTAAGTTTAATTCATAAGTCATTGAGAACAAAAGCACTAGTCCTTGAATTATTGGCGGCCATTTGTTTAGTCAAGGGTGGTCATGAAATCATATTGTCGGCTTTTGATAATTTTAAGATTGTTTGTCACGAGGAACGGCGATTCCAAACATTGATGAATTACTTTATGAAACCAACAGATTTTAATATTGATTTCATGGTGGCCTGTATGCAATTTGTCAATATTGTGGTGCATAGTGTTGAGGACATGAATTATCGCGTTCATCTCCAATATGAATTTACCACACTGGGACTTGATGATTATTTGGAAAAATTGAGACGGAATGAAAGTGAAGAACTTCAAGTACAGATTTCAGCATATTTGGATAATGTTTTTGATGTTGCTTCCTTGATGGAAGACAGTGAAACAAAAACAGCGGCCTTAGAACGTGTAAATGAACTTGAGGATGATTTGAGTAGGGCAAAGGACCGAATTGAAGACTTGGAGCGTGAAATGTTGTATAGAATAGGAGAACTTGATGCTGAATTGGCAACAACAAGGGCTGAACGTGAACATTTATTGCAGAAATTGGCTAGTTATGAAGATGAAATCAATAATTTATCACAAGTGATAAAGCAATTAGAACAGTCATCAAAATGTAGGGAGTCGTTAGCATTAGAATGGGAAGCTGTAAGCAAGACATTGCCGAAAGGTATCTCCATAGCTGACATTCCAAAACTGTTAGAACAAAAAAGTAGTACAAATAATTCACCTACATCGAATGGACCTTCATCGATTGCTCCCGCTCCACCTAAAGCTGTAGCAGCACCACCGCCACCTCGTAAGTTCACTTTTTTATATTTAAAAGAAGTAATTTTTAACTTTTCATTTTAATTTAGCTCCTGCACCTCCAAAACCACCAGCAATGCCAAATTCAACTGTTCCTCCTCCACCAATGATGCCTGGAATGCCACCACCACCTCCAGGAATGCCCGGAATGGCTCCACCACCCATGAATAATGTTGACATGAAAACACTTAGACGACCCGTACAAACAGTTTACAAGTTACCAACCCTCAATTGGCAAGCACTCAAACCGAACCAAGTCAAAGGAACAATTTTCAACGAATTAGATGATGATAAATTGCACAAAACCATCAATTTCAGTGAATTTGAAGAAAAGTTCAAGATTGGTGGAAGCATTGTAAATGGACATGATCAAAGAGACGGAACAATGACAACGATGAAAAAACCAGAGAAATTATCGTTACTTGAATCGAATAGATTAAGAAATTTAGGTAAGTTATTTTTTTTGTCATCTATACGTTTTACTTATTTCATTTTTATTTTTGCAGCAATCTTACGACGAAAACTCGATAAATCGATTGAAGAAACGATAATCTCCGTGAATAATTTTGATCTGAGATCATGTTCACTTGAAAATGTGGAGTTATTACAGAAGATGATGCCTACAGAACAGGAAGTTAAATTGTTCAAACAGTTTATTGCGGATCGGAAGGATGTGAATTTACTCACTGATGAAGATAAAATGTTGTTACAGTTGAGTAAAGTAGAGCGTCTTTCAGCAAAGCTGTCCATAATGAGTTACATTGCCAATTTTGTTGATTTAGTGCATCAAATTGGACCGGTTAGTATTGATCTTTAAATTATGTATGTACAAAAAATTTAAATGTTGTTTTAATTACAGCAAATTTATTCGGTAATATCAGCTGCTAACAATCTCAAATCATCGAAGAAATTCCGTGAAGTGCTAGAAATCATCCTAGCTTTCGGTAATTACATGAATAGCAGTAAACGAGGTCCCGCATATGGATTTAAATTACAAAGCTTAGATTCGTTATGTGATACAAAGTCAAATGATAAGCGAATGAGTCTTTTGAATTATGTTGTTGCCACAATTCGAGACAAATTCCCACATTTACTGGATTTTGATCAAGAATTATCGGGCATTGACCAAGCCTCGCAAGTAACTCTCGAAATTGTGATGGGTGATGTAAATGAATTGGATCGTGGAATGGAAGCTGTACGAAAAGAAGTGATGGCAATCAAAGGCAATGCACCGCAAAATCCAATTTTGAAAGATTTCTTAGCAAATTCTGAGGAAAAATTGAAGAAAATGAAGACACAAGCCAAAAATGCGCAGGAAGCATTCAAGGATTGTGTGGAATATTTCGGAGAATCACCAAAAAATACAGATGCAAATTCATTCTTTACATTAATTGTAAGATTTGTAAAGGAATTTAAGGTAAAAAATTTTTGTTTAAATTAAATTTAATGAATTTTAAATTAAATTTTATTAATTAATTTAGAACTGTGATCAAGAAAATGAGAAACGCCGACGACTTGAAGAAGCTCATGCTAAATCATTAATAGCACCAACGCCACAAATTACCTCAAATGGTGGAGAACCTGTTCCTCTAAGACCTCGTAACACCAATTTATCAAAGGTAACAAAAAGACGAAGGCAAAGTTTTGCACTGGCAGACGTAACAAGAGAAACTCTGCTCAAAATTAACGAAGACGAATTAAAACCCTTACTAGATGATAAATTTAAAGTAGTTGTAGATTAGATTTATTCACTTACACTGTATGTTATGAAATTCTGTTATTTTTTGATTTGAAGTGTTCCTGCATAGTATTCAAACTTTCCTTTCAATTTATAATTTGACCCTTTTTTTTATTTTATCAGTTAAACATTAAATTTGCATGGAATGAGACCAAAAATTTGG
Organism: Culicoides sonorensis; assembly: GCA_900002565.1. Taxonomy (NCBI): domain Eukaryota; kingdom Metazoa; phylum Arthropoda; class Insecta; order Diptera; family Ceratopogonidae; genus Culicoides; species Culicoides sonorensis. The sequence continues at coordinate 644,252 of LN483516.1, read as the reverse complement.
AAACCCAACCCACCCTTTTAATACAAAAATCTCTTGAGCGCTTCCTGCATTAAAATTATAGTTTAATAACCTAAATCAAAGAAACAAATTCCCTTGAATACCAAAAATAAACTTTTTTTGTTTGTAAGTCCCCCGAAAATTTAAAGCTTTTGTTACACAAAAATTTATATAAAAAATTTTCTAAGGTCATAAAAATTAATATTTTCATTTTCTCAATTCTAGGATTTATTAAACGAATTAAGTCACGCAGTTCAAATCCAAAAACGAAAACTATTGGACCAGGATCAAGTAAATCATGGGACCTTTGAAGATTTATTAGTACAGTTAAAGAGTGAGCCATATCGAAGAGCTGATGCTGTTCGACGAAGTCATCGCAAACATTTGGATAGCAATCGATACTCGAGAACTTTTGAAGAGATGAATGTTTAAAAAAGTCCTCGCTAAATTTAAATTATTATTTTTTTGCACAAAAAAAACTGTTATTATAATTTTATAAGGGTTTATTATAATTATTATTATCATTGATATCTATTTTGTATATAAAAAAGAAAATATTAAAAAGACTATGGAAAAAAAAATATTCGTTAATTATTTTTTTATTTAAATTTTATAGTTTTAATTGTATTAAAGAATAAAAAATTGTAAAAGAAAAAAATGACCATAAAATAAAGAAATGTTGCCTTATATTGCTTACAAGTGTCAAATAATCTTTGCAGTACTAAATAAGAATAAATTTAATTTTAGTCAGAGTTAAAAAAAAACGATTTTGATAGCACAAAAATCAAATTATTTTATATAATTAAAAAAAACTTTTAGTCGAAGCATATAAAATTTAAAGCAAATGAATATTAAGAAAGAAAAACATTGTGATAGGATTTGAAATATTATTATTTTATTTTTAAGATAATCATAGCATATAAGAGAAAAATAAATGCTTGTTATAAAATAAAATTTTAAAATTAACGATTTGTGTTGTTATTTATTTTAAAAATTTACAGGGACCTTCCAGCACTTGTTACCAAATAGTACGTGTGTATGAGTGCTCTATAGAGCTATTGGGTGGCCGTTTTTCGGCACTTCAAACAAAACATTTTACAAATTTGATGGAAAAGTCTCAGGTAAACTATTTCGTGATAAGATTTTCCTCCTTTTAAGGGAAACTTAAAAGAAAAACACCAATACATTTTTACATCAAATAAACATTTATAAAGCAGCACCCACATTGATTCAAAATAAAAAAAAAATATAGACTTATAACTAAATAATGTTAAGGATTGTACTGTTGCAGGGTCATGGTTTCATTTTTAAAACACCTCAATAATCCTGACTTTGAATATTTTGTGATGCATTTTCTTTGTCACCCTGATTTTTTGACGTTTTCTTGGGTAACAAAACATTTTCAATGTTTGGCTTAACTCCACCTTCAGAAATTGTGACATGTCCCAAAAATTTATCCAATTCTTCGTCATTCTTAACAGCAAGTGTAATGTGTCGTGGAATGATTCTAAGAAATAATCTCAGTTAAAAAATGAAAGACAAAAAAAGAAAATTGATCTGAAACCTTTGACGATGATTATCTCTTGCCGCATTTCCAGCCAACTCGATAACTTCAGCGGTCATGTATTCCATAATTGATGCCAAATAAATTGCAGCGCCGACACTTATTCTCTCAGCATAATTTCCTTGTTTGAGTTTTCGGTGAACTCGACCACATGGAAATTGTAATCCAGCTCGAGCACTTAGAGTGGTCTTCTTTGTGCTTTCCTTGCGATCTTGTGATGCATTGTTTCTGGCTCCTTTTAAGATTAGAACAAAGAAACATAAATATGGCGGGAAAAATTCCAGTTTTATATTTAGGAGTTTCATTTATAAAAAAAAAATTACCTGGCATTTTGAATGGTTTTTTGATTGTCTTTAATTAATTTCTAACAAAATTATCAATGAATTAGCTTTAAATTGTATAATTTTTATCCAAAATATTTTTTTTAAGCTTTGAAACGTCTTCTCACTTTCAACACCAACAGAAAAATGAATTTTGCGCGAAATGTACAGTATTTCACTGAATATGACACCTCATAATTGTAAACACTAACGTCTGTGAAGTTTTTCACGATTTTTTTTCCTCTGAATTGAATTACTTTTTTGGAAATTTTGTGATTAAAATGAAAAATGCATAAAAGACGGATTTGACATTTTTACAAATTAAAGTGATTTATTTTATTTAAATTTTTGGTTTGAAATTTTAAAAGGACACTACAAAAATGAATGAACTTTAGACATCGATTAAAGTTGCTTAGTATAAACATTGAATGCGAAATAAAATTAATCATATTTCTTCCATCGATCAGCTCCTAATTTCTTGGCTCGTGTTTTCGCCATATGACTCATCATCAGGTACGTACCAGGCACTGCCAATAGGAGCAAATAAATTTTCATGAATGTTGGCATACAAAATGTCATATTCAAGTCATTCGGCATTTCCAAGGATAATCTCTTGGTCTCCTCAAAATACGGGATATTTCTTAAAATTATGACACCTTCACACAAAATTCCCAACGGATAAAGTGGAATCCAAATGGTGTACCGAACCCATGTGAGGAAACCGACTTCTAATCCAAATAGTTGCGATAAATAATATGGATAACGAACTGTTTCAATGCTAGCCCAAATGATGAATAAATAAAAAACGACTGGTTTTGTCCACATTCGTTCTTCCACTTCGATCATGGCAAACAAAATAAAGGCTCTTCCCGATACTTGAAGGAAGGGAATCAAAGTTGATCCTTTGACATAACCAAACATGGGATGCATCACCTCTAGATACTGCAATAATTGGCAGAATTTAAAGGCAGGTCCGATTGCTTCATAAGTTCCAGGCATTGAGTGCTCAGCATCACGATAATACCGAATTCCCATTACAATTAAAATATACAAATATCCTACCCACATACACAAATTATACATAATTAAGTAACTTTTTTTCGTTTTCTCTCTCCGATATCCCAACTCTTCCTTCGATAGTTTATCATACAAGCCCGGATAGTCTTGTGTCAAATTTCGTTCCTCCTCATCATCAATATCATCTTCAGACTTCCATTTGTCAAAATCGATTTTCAACCAACTTGGTTTTTGTGGTTGGGCAATGAGACGAGGCCACCACACATTTTCCTCCTTCTTAATTGAAAAATCAATTTTTGAGTCAAATATTTTGTGACTACTTGTCTCGGGATCTATCGGTTTGTAAAAATCCAAATTAAATTTATATTCGTGAACACCTTTAGCTCCATGTCCATAACCCACAAATGAAAGTTGATCTTTCCGAAGAAAGACTTTTGGATTCTAGAATAAAAAAAAATTGAGATATGCAAATGAAAGATTCAAAGTTCACTTTTGCAAATAATTACTTACTTTAACGTCTTTCAAATCAACCTTCAATGAGATGTGGGTTTCAGTTTGAGCCCAATACACGAAGGGACTTAAAAGAGGCTCCGTCATAATATCCAAATGAGTTTTAGTGAAAATTTACTTGAAACACATAAAATTACAGAAAGCCGATCATAAAATAAAATTTGTTATGATAAGAAAACAATGCAGGGTTGTGTGAAAATAATTAACGGACAATCAACAATTTTGCACTGGTCCATTTGTCATTATTTGTTATGAAAAGAAAAGAAGAAAATTTATTTTGATCAACAATTGAACATAATCCTGTGAAAACCTTTATTTTCATTATAAAGGTTATTGATAGTTTTAATCCTTGACGTAGTGTGATACGGAAATTGATAAGGAATTGAATTACCAAGCATGAGTGATCCAGAACCAGAAGTTATTCCAACACAACGGAGTACGCCCAGAAGGTAAACAGAAAATTTAATTTTCATAGAAAATAAAAATTAATTTTGTTTATGACATAGTTCGGGGAGTTCAATTTCACCATCAACTTCTTCAAGTAGCAGTACTGGATCTGCAAAAAGTGCGGTTTCAGAGTGTTTGGGAGCCTGGTTGAGTTATTTACAATTATTGAATAATCTTGTTGCGTCTGGATATCGATTAACTCAATGTATTTCCACATTGGAAGGATGGACTAGCACAGAATCTCAAGCAACTGCCGCAAGTCAGACATCATATCAAATTTTATCGGCGTGGGATGAGTTGGCAAAAGCAACAAGTATTGCAACAGCGACCGTTAAATCACATATCGTATCAAAATTGCAGGATTTTATCACACAACCAGTTGCTACATTTGAACACGAAAGTGACTTGCAAAGATCTCGTGAACATAATCACTATGTGGTACATGATTCATTTCAAACATTGGTCAATTTACAACATCAATTTTCTGTTGCAAGTTGTGAGTTTTTTGTTCAGTGTATTTTTCAATCGGGATATCCGGTGGAACCGAGTAATGTTGGTGCAACACAAGGCTTAACTTTATCTGACATCAGATCTCAAACTCCAAGTCCAGCTGGATTAGTTAAAGGTGAGCATTTGGTCAAAGCATGTGAGCGTTATGGAAGTGGTTCAACCCAGGCATCATCAGATCACGGTGGTCAATTTGAACAAATTCGTGGTCCAAGTCCTATTCAAGGAATGGGTCATTTAGATAATATACGAGGTCCACTTCCAAATCCAGGTCAATTATTGACAATGAAAACACCTTTTTATCGTGGATCTCGTAGTCCTTTGAATTTCCCACTATTCCCGTCTAATGGTCAACGTCGATGGTCCGAAACAGCTGCCGTTCAAACAGCAGCTCAAGAGGATGAAAATCAAGCACGTCGATGGAGTATGCCATGGGAACATAAGACTGACAAGCAAAATACCCGAATGCCCATTAGTAAACTTGCCGTTCCAATGCATCAAGCTAAATCGAGTGTATCAGGAGGTGATCGTAGTCAAAGTATCACATCAGATTCCAGTGTTGATGGATTAACAGAAGCAATTCAACTGCTTTCATGCAAACCAGTTCAACGAACACTTCCATTACAACACGCAATTGGTGCTCCTTTTATCATTGAGGAACCCGGCGGGATGTACGGTATTTGGAGTGCTCCTCAAACACAAGTTTCACCACATTTACGTTTCATGAAAGAACAAGATAAGTCATTTGATGAAAATGCTCCACCTTAAAAAGGAAAAGAAATCTCAAGAACAAAAATTAAAATAGTTACTCGAATATTTATAACCATTCACATTTCAATGCAGGCATCATTGAATGAACAACAAAAAATGTGTAGCATTATATTAATGTCTCTGTAGCTTTTTATAAAAATTAACCCAAGGATCGAATCCTTAAAGAAAATAATTTCCAAATACATTCAAAATTTAGTTGATAGAAATCCTTAAAAGTATTTAAAATTGGATTTAAAACCTTTTCATAAGATAAAATTGATATCTTTATTTAAAATTAATTTAAAATATCTAAAATACCTGAAAATCCTTAAATGTTCTGTGTTATGACTCGAAATAATCTTGAGATAAATTATGTTTAATGTTTAAAATTACCAATAATAATAAGTAGAAAAATACCGAACTGCCGATTTAATATGTTATGCGGTAGAATTTTATAAATCTTTCGAGACAAAATTCATGTCAAGAATTACAAGTCAAAAAAAAATTATTATAATTAATAAAAAAATCTCAAAGGAAAATGATGTGATTATTGTTAAACAAAAATTGTACTATTTCAAGTGCATATGCTAAGATTTTCATATTAAATAAAGCATAAAATTTAATAAAAATTAATTTCAGTTTTTTTACCTTTCTCTTATTGCATTGCTTTGGCCCAGCAAGGAATTTCCTTTGAACAAGGACTTTAAAAAACGCCATATCATAAGAAAAGATGTTTTTCATCGGTTTAACCCTTCTTCTAAAGTTCTAAGGGGCCAGCGAGTTTAATTCGAGTTGATAGAATCTGGTGACGATTTAATTAAACATCACTGTATGAAATCGACTTAAAACAAAAAATAGCACTTGCCTTGTTCGCTGGGAATGCAAAAAAAAACAATAACAAAAACACGAGGGATATCTGTGCAACGATTAAAATTGTAAATCGTTCAATTTTAAAATAAAAATTTTATATAAAAATGTGTGATAATCTGGAATTATTGTTATTCAATATTGACGATACAATTAATTCAGAAATTCATGGTAAAATTTTGTTTTTAATGCCATTTACATTTAAATTTGATTAAATAACATTTTTCAGACTCTGTTTATAAAAAATTGATCGAAGGAAATTTCCAGATCTTAGAAGAAAATGAACTTCTTAGAAAAACCGACATAATTTTTTCCAATTTCAAGGATGAACCATCTCAAAGCCTTGAATTAATTGGAATATCTTCACTTTTAGCATTTACTCAAGAAAATTTTACAGGACCTGATTTAAATTTAAGAATAAATTACGAGAATTTAACTTCAGATAATATTCAATCAAAGCTCAACATTGATGGTGAAGAGGCGAATGTCAATGTAAGGCATGGAGAATTTTTACTTCTGGGATGTGAGATTTTTAAATCGTTAAGTGAACAACAACCCGATAAATTGCTGTACCATGTCTGGTTACTTCGATCAATTGTATTACACCAAAAAGTCATTGATGAGCAGTGTATCAGTTTATATGAAGCGTTTTGTGCGGCCTCTGAAAAGATTCTGAAAATGCTTGATCAAGCACCGACATTGAAAGACAAAGTTTTGTTGCAGCTGGAAGTTATACAAGGTTATTTGATTTACAAACGAGTATTTGAAGCAGAAAAATTACTGAAAGATTTAAAAGAAAGTATCAGTTTGGAAATTGATGTTAAAAGTGCCCTGGGTGTGAGGACGAAATTTCAACAGAAAGCTGTTCCTCAATTGATGCTCACTGTTGAAAAAAGTTCATTGGATAATTTAAATTCATCGGAAAAAACACATTCAAAAGTTGATCTTCCAAAACTGCTGACATTGGATGATGATGTGCGTTTGGAAAAAATTAAATTCGATTCCGAGGATGCAAATCAAACACAAGAATTGGAAAGTGTCATCCAGAATATTGTACTGACAACAATGTAAGATTACAATTATTTAAAATGAAAATAATGAAATTTAATTTGAAATTTTCTTTCGATTTCAGTAAATACCTTCAATTAAGTCAACCAAAAGATACCCTTTCAAATGAAGAGCTACAACCTTATCTCACAACTCTCTTATATCAATCACATGGTCCATGGTTAACGCGAATCAATACCCTCCTTGCTAATATAAAACTTGAATCAACACATCGTCGGACCGTTGAACGTTCCTTAAGACAATGCGAGGAAATTGTGAATATCATTAATGCACATGATATTCCTCCAATATCCAGACTGTCATATTGTTTTTCATGTTACATGTTGCCACGATGGGAAATTGAATCACAATTAGGTGATTTAATGGTGAGTTTGGGAATGATGAAGACCGCCCTAGATTTGTACCTCAAATTACAACAATGGGAAGACGTAATTTTATGCTATACTGCATTACAATTGAGACATAAAGCAGCTGAAGTGATCCAACAGGAAATTGACAAGAAACCAACAGTAAAATTGTACTGTTTATTGGGAGATGCCACAGATGACATTTCATGTTATGAAAAAGCATGGAATTTTTCGGAGCACAAAAGTGGAAGAGCTCAACGTCATTGGGGCAATTATTACTTTTCGAAAAAAGAATATGAAAATGCAATTCCACATTTACAGAAAACACTCGAAATAAATTCATTACAAGAAGTGCAATGGCTGCGACTTGGTTATGCTGCATTGTCACTAGAGAATTGGGAACTTGCAGCAAATGCTTATCGTAGATACACATATTTAGAACCACATGGCTTTGAATCATGGAACAACTTGGCTAAGGCTTACATTAAACTTGGTGATAAAAATCGGGCACATAAAGTCCTACAGGAATCCTTGAAATGCAATTATAACAGTTGGAAAGTGTGGGAAAACTTTTTGCTTGTCAGTGTTGATGTTGGTTCCTTTGAAGATGCAATTAACGCATATAATCGATTAGTTGAGTTAAAGGAAAAGTATCACGATAAACAAATTCTTGAAATAATCGTAGGAGCCATATCAAAGGACATTCCAGATGCCACGGGGAACTCATCAGGACGGTTAAAGAAAAAATGTTTACAATTATTGGGACAACAATCAGCTCAAAATCCAACATTGGGAATTGTTTGGGAATTGTCAGCACAATTAACGGATGAACCCTTACAAAAAGCCGAAAAACTTCAAAAAGCTCATAGAAGTTACACACAAGCTCAAACAAATTGGGTCAAAAATGAAAAGAGTTGTGAAAAAATTCTTGATCTTTGTCTTGATTTGTGTAATTTCAGTGTTCTTGCAACTCAAGACATCAAAGAAGGACAGAAAATGAGTGTGCTGTCTCAACTATCATCTGCAAGGTTGTCTGCAATGGGATGCATCAAAGTAGCAAAAGCAGAAAATTATGAAAATTTAACGGAAAAAATTAGTGACTTGGAGTCAACTGTTGAAAAAATGGTGGAACTCATTAAATCTTTAAAATAAAAATTTAAGTTGAATATAAAGTGAAATTAAATTAAAATTTATTTTATGGAACTTTATAATTTTTTTATTTTTTTAAAAAATCCGCCTTAATTCCATTTATATTGACTTTAAATTGGGTGTTTCAAATAACAATGAAACTTCACTGTAGTAATTTTCAAACAAACATGCTCGTTGTTCTTGTAAAATAACATTGAATGAATATCATATGGTCATAAACAAGAGAAAGAGAGAGAAAAAAATTAATGTGTGTAAATTTACTGTCTGTTTTAATTTCGTGCTCCGCCAAATAATTAAAATTTAATTTATTTTATCACAATTTCTAACAGAATCTACCTCTAAAAATACCATAAAAGTCACAAAAAATATCATTCAAGTGAAGGTTATTGTCAAAAAAGGTAAAAATTATTATTTTCATACAATTTACTGCATCCTCCTATCATTTACTCATCTCAAGTGTGTAAATGATGTGTAATTTATTTACATAAATTTTTTTGGTTTTTACGTAAGCAAATTTGATCAATGAATTTGTCACCTTCAATGCATGTAAAAAAAAAGTATTAAACCATATTGGTATGAATACCATTTTATTTTCTTTTTCTTCTTCTTCTACAAATAACATAATTTGCATAATAATGTTTGTCCGGAATAAATAATTAAGTAATTTTAGTTTCACACTTGACGTTGAGAGAATAGGATGCATTTTTAAATTAAAATTAAAAAAATCACAGTGATTTTGTTACATTTAAATATTTTTTATTATTTTTATTACAGAGCGATCCAAGGAAAGACATCACAATTTTTGGTTCAAGCATCGTAAAATTAAAGAAAACATTTTATCAAGACAAGAAAAAGTGGGTCACTATCAAATATATATGTAACTTTTTTGGGGTCAATGTTCGATCACATGCATAAAATAAGAAAAAATAGTAATAAATACATTCCGGATATTCACAAAGTGTAAGAAAGTTACATGATGATGACAATGAAACCAGTTATTATTTATTAGCATCACAAAATAAAACTCTAATTTTAAACCAAAAAAAATAACTGTTAATTTTATAAGTTAAAACATTAAAAAATACATTAAAGTTACCTTATCACCATGAAATTGTGGCCTTTACGTCGAATCATAAAATATGGCATTGCTGGATCAGCAGTTCTTGGCACCGGAGTCAGTCTTCATGCAAATGACTACAATTTAAATTCAATTGGAATTGTGAGACTTGGCAGAGCTGCGTTAACTGTCTTTGACATTGGACGAACATATAAAACCAAATTATATTACAAAGAATGGGACAAAACGAGTCCGGAATATTTTAAGAAAAAAAGTGAAGTGCATTGGATTGCTGCCGCCCGATTACTTGAATTATGTCGAACAAATAAGGGAGTTTACATTAAAATTGGACAACATATTGGGGCACTTGAATACCTGCTTCCAATTGAATATGTGAATACGATGAAAGTTTTGCATGCAAATGCCCCTGAAAATTCAGTGGAAGATTTGTATAAAGTTATAAGACAAGATTTGCACATAAATCCTGAAGAACTTTTTATATCGTTTGATGAAAAACCCCTGGGTACTGCTTCCCTGGCACAAGTCCATCGGGCAACTATGCGAGATGGCACTCAAGTGGCGGTTAAAGTACAACATCCGTATGTTAGAGGAAATTCCAAAGTCGACATTAAAACCATGGAATGTTTAGTTAAATTAATGGAATGGGTGTTTCCTGATTTTAAAATGCAGTGGCTAGTAGATGAATCGAAAAAGAACCTACCGAAAGAACTTGATTTTGTCAATGAAGGTCGTAATGCGGAAAAATGTGCCAAATTATTTGAAAATTATGATTGGCTTGTTGTTCCAAAAATTTACTGGGAATATTCAACACCACGTGTACTTGTAATGGAGTTCGTTGAAGGTGGTCAAGTGAATGACTTGGAATACATTAAAAAAAATAACATTGACCCCTTGGATGTATCGGAAAAGTTGGGGAAACTTTATTCCCAAATGATATTCATCGATGGTTACGTCCATTCAGATCCACATCCAGGAAATATTTTACTCAGGAAAAATGAAAAAGGCGATACAGATGTTCTCTTATTAGATCACGGTCTTTACGCTAATTTAACCAATAAATTTCGGTATGAGTACTCAAAGTTATGGCTAAGTATATTGAATGTTGATCGAAGTGCAATGCGATACCATGCCAATAATTTAGGGGTTGAGGGAGATTTGTATGGATTGTTTGCTTGCATGTTGACAGGTCGTCCATGGGACAGTGTGCTTAAAGGGATCAGCAAAGTCGAACAAACTGAAGATGAAAAAGAACTTCTACAAGAAAATACATCAGCTGTCATGACATACATTGCTGAAATTTTACAAAATATGGATCGCCAAATGTTACTTGTCATGAAGACGAATGATTTAATTCGAAGCATCGAGACAACACTTAAAACCCAAAATAGAATGACCGCATTTTGGATTATGTCTAAATGTTGTGTCAAATCAATTTATCAAGAAGAATATCGATTAGCGAGTTCAAATTGGGAAAGATTCACAATCAGAATACGTCAAGGTTGGACATTGTTAGCCTTAAATTTGTACTATTTGTATCAAGGGTTCCGGAGGTTTGATATCATGCCGACACTTAAAGCTTTGTTTTAGTACACATTTTGAAAATGAAAATAAAATTTTTTATTACTGTTGGAAAATTTGTTGTTTTATTGTAATTTCCATTTCTTTCATCATATTTAATTGCATACGATCCAGGAAATTCGTATTTGAACCAATAATTTATCCGAAGTATGTTGTTGGTCGTCGTAATGAGAAGGTCTTTCTGAAACGCTTGTGATCGTAGCGTCTTGTAAGTGGGAATTTGATTTTGGAATCGTGGAACTGCTTGATTTGTACACGACGTGTTTTTGAAGCAACTACTGGTTCCACTTTGATTACCTTGAATCAGAAAAAGAAATGAAATTAATTTTTAATACAAATCTCAGACGAAAAAATTCTTACTTGGATTGAATGAGCACGAGCACGATGACGTGATGCCATATCACGATAACATTGGGTTACGGCTCCTCCAATTGTCAAATCACGGTATTCTCTGTACATGTTGTGGGTGCCAGAACGTGAATCATAACGCAACCAAATACCGAAATTCTTGATTTTCAATGGTGTTTTTTCATAAACACGTTTGATGGTGACAATTTCGCCAGTGGCCTTCTTGAATTTACGCAATTGACGCAAGAAATACCAGAAACGAGATTTGGCAACAATCTTGTCTGGAGCAAACAAGTTCATTTTGAACAATGGTGGATTTGGTTCCTTCTCGGAAGGTAATTTCCGACCAATGACTTGGTATTCCTTCAACTGAAATGAAAATTTAAAGCAAAAATTACTTTTTGAAATAACTTTGGAATAAAATCATATTCGGTGATTTCATTTGACGTTTAGTATTTCGTGTGTAGCCAACATGCACAAATATTTTCGCATTGTTTTCAAGTAAATAAAGAACTTTTGTGCGACTCTTAGGCAATTTTCCACTTCATTTGGTATTTAACTTGACTTTTCACACTTTTTCAATACTAAATATCGTCAAAATATCACTTTAATTCGATAAAATTGTACCTCTCCTTTAGCTTTCATTTTGATGTTTCCACGAGGCTGATTGAAAAAGAACGAATGTCATTTTTGGCATTGCCAACTTGACAGAGAAATTTTGAAAACTGGCCACAGAAATTTTTGATATTTTTAATTGTTAATTTCAGTGATTAATTAGTTGACATTTCAAAGGAAAACGAAAAATTTCCTACATATTTTTAATCAAATTTCATAATCAATGTTATCAATCATACAAAACAATAGAAGTTCCATGAAATTTGTCCGTTATAATTTGAGTTCCAATTTTGAAGTTTCGCCGTTTCATTTTCAATTCAATTCCATCAAACAGACATCTTCCTTTTCTCGCGTATTTTTAACAAGGAAACATGGCTGTAAGTATTTTTCTCTAATATTTTGTGGAAAAAATGTGTAAAATTACTTGGAATTAGTATAAATTACTTTAAATATAAACTAAATTTATAATTATATTGGAGAATTAATCTGAAATGTGTTAAATATTGACAAAAATTGATTTTAATGTATGCCCTCGTGGCCTGCATACAATTGTATTGTACACACAAACATCCACTGAAGTATGAATTCAAATTTTTATTAAATATTTTTTTTCTTTTCATTTCAGACCCTCAAAAAAAGAAAAAAGACCAGAAAGCTACGTGGACATGTCAGTCACGGACATGGTCGTATTGGTAAGTAATTTTTTTTATTGTTGAATTGTAATTTGAAATGAGCTAACCTCAACTTATTGATTTCCTTTTTCCTGTTCAGGCAAACACCGCAAGCATCCTGGTGGTCGCGGTAATGCCGGTGGTATGCATCATCATCGCATCAACTTTGACAAATACCATCCCGGTTATTTCGGAAAAGTTGGTATGAGAAATTTCCATTTGAATCGTAATCACCAATTCTGCCCAACAATCAATTTGGACAAATTGTGGTCGTTAGTGGGTGAAGAGAAACGTTTGGAATGCGCCAAGGACCCCAAAAAGGTTCCAGTTGTTGATATTGTTCAATTTGTAAGTACTTTTAAATTAAATTTCATATAAAACATAATTGAATGATGACAATTCGTACGGGCGGACTGAAAGGAGCGTACATCTCCACAAAAACTATGTCGATTCGTACTTACTGACTTTAAATTTCAATTAAAATTTTTATAAAAATACATTTTAAATTCAAATTATTAATTTCTTCTTAAATTTTATCATTTTAGGGCTATTACAAACTTTTAGGTCATGGACATCTCCCTAAACAACCAATTATCGTTAAGGCAAAATACGTGTCACACAAAGCCGAAAACAAGATTAAGGCAGCCGGTGGAGCCTGTGTACTAAGGGCTTAAATTATTTTTAAAATAAAAAATCAAGCATTTGTACAAAATTCCATCTTGGGTACAAACAAACTTACGATTAATATAAACAAAAATATTGAAAAAAAAACACAAAATCACTGTTTTAATTTAAATTCTTTTTTATTCGCATGTAAAATTTTATTCAAATTTCTGAAACAAAAATGTTTAATGGAATATTTTTTGGAAATGAGCTTGATTTGAATTAGATTTGCAAAAAAAAATTGATCTACTTAAGAATAACAAATTAAAATGGGTGCAAATAATTTATTTATTCATATTCGGATAAGAAGCAGAGCTAAATTTATTTTTTTTTGTTAAATTTTATCGTGATTAGGATTCATAATTCAGTATAAAAATGTTCCAAATCCAAAAGTACGTTTAATACTTTCAAAGTAATATCTATGCCAATTTTGTTTTGTTGTTTCAACTTCGGCAGTTGGGACACTTGTTTGAGTCAATTTTAGCTCCGTATGGTCTTCCTGTTCATCTAGCTCAAGTGTGACATGTGAAAAATGACCAGAAGGCCACTGTTTGTATCTCCACGTTTGTGTGATTTTATTGTGAGGTATTAAGTCTTCAAATTTACCTGAAATATTACCACCAAATAGCTGGAATCTGAAATCCAAGGAATTTCATTTAATTCTCTTGATATAATGTAACATTTTATAGTTAAACTTACTCTCCACCTTTAGTAGAATCTAATTTAACATCACCTCGAGTGAAGGCCGCAACCATTTCTTTTCTAGTCAATGCATCGTAAAGTTCTGCAGCCCGACACTGAAACGACTCAGTTATTTTGATCGTTTCACACTCGATACGAACCCCAACGTTATTAGATTTTGTATCAATTACAGGTTGCATCATTTCGTTTTTCTTATTATTAAAGCCACTTGCATGATTTTTCACGGCATCTATTTTGGTGGTTGTTTGTGCATTGTCTTTGCTTGGCAAAATCAAACTCTTAGCAAAATCCTGTTTAAGTGTCTTGACATAAGCCTCTAATTTTTCACGAATTTTATCTCGCCCAATGTTGTACATAAACGCCTTGATACGTTCATTTAATTCATTTGACTCATCGATGGAAATTGTAATTTCAACTTCATCAATATCATTTTCCTCACTTAGGTTAGGAATACTTGCTTTACCTTCTGTACTAAATGTGGTTTCACCTTCAAGTTTTCCATCCCATTTCAACAAGATGTTCCATTCATAGAAAAAGATTAATTTTCCTTTGCGATTATTTGCCGTGGCTTCACCATCCAACTTCTCACAAGTTTTCACACGACAAACAATCCCATTTTGTTTAATTTCCATACCTTCTAACAATTCTCGTAGCTTTTCTTTTGACCATGGTGTGGCATTTTTTTCCGTCCAATGCCAATTATTTACATTTGTAGCATCAGGTCGCTCCTCAACAATCCATCTTGGATCACCTGATTCAAAAATAAAATTTTCAAGGTTTATAAAATTTGCTATCACAAAAAAAAAACTTTTCAAAGAAAAAATTTACCTTCTCCCCATTTTGCCATTTTTCTTCAAATTCAAATTGATTTTCTCACTTTTACACAGAAACTTGTAAGGCTTTCAATAAATTTAGAAGTTTTAATGTTAATTTATTTTTATGTAATGTTAATTTAATATAAATTTAAATGAAGATTTTTTCTGGCGTGCGGTAACAATTCTTTTACTTTTCAGAAATGTCTAGAATGCTCTCGAAATTTCAAATTCATGTGTCAATTTGACAGATTGCCAAAGTCGAGTACGAAATTTAACCGTTTATTACGAAACGGATATTTATTTGAATTAAAATGATTTTTACATGATTTTGGACACGATTATTAATTTATACGAGATCCAAACGATAGCCAGCTATTTTCAGACCAAAAAATCCATTTTTATTTAAATTTTCTCACAATATTTTCAAATAAATTGAAATTTTTAAAAATCCCGTTCAATGAGGATGAAGGTTAAATTCGATTTCGATCAACAACAAAAACAATTGCCACTAAAAATAACACGGTTAAATGTGAAGCATTTAAAAAAAAATAATAAGGAAAAGAATTATTTATAAAAATATTTATACAATTACATTGCAATACTAATAAAAATAGCGAAAGGTTTTCAATAGCGATTGAAATTGAGAAATATTTGAGCTGTCAATTGAATCCTTTGCAAAATTTAACATGATTCGACCGGCTGGATATTCTGATTCTGAAGACGATGAGTATGATGATTTTGATCTAGGTTATGATCGTGTAAGGACATTTCTCTGAGTTCAATGGAATTGATAAAAATAAATTTTGTATTTTTCAATTTCAGCATAAACGTGAACCTTATCAGCCCATTAAAAGCACCCAAGATGAGTTAGAGGAGACGATGTATCGTGCACTTAGTGATGGGGATTTGGAAGGATTAAAATTAGTCCTTGAAAGTGTTAATATTAACTTAGATGATCGGTTTCGTCATGGTTATTCACTTCTCATGTACGCTTGTATGGAAGCTCAAGCAGCAATCGTGAAATTCCTGATTGAAAAAGGAGCTACAGTGAACATGGAAATCGAATCTTACACACCATTAATGATGGCTTGTCGTTCAGAAGGTGATTCCACATCAGTGGCACAAATTGTGAAGGATTTACTTGAAAATGGAGCTGTGATAAACCAATCGAACATTTATGGTGATACACCTCTCATTTTTGCATGTCAAAATGGACATACGGAAGTCGTTAAGATGATGATCAAAGAAGCATCTCTCGATTCAACTAATAATCAAACGGGAAATTCAGCGATATTTTATGCAGTTGAGAAAAACTGTTTGGAAATTGTTAAAATGTTATTAGAACATGGAGCTTCATACACAATTCCAAATCGTAAGGGTTACATTCCAAAAGTCATTGCTGATATGCATGGATTTTTTGACATCGTCGCACTATTCCCGAAAAACGAAGAAGAGGAATATCAAATACCAACCTCTTACACTACAATTCGACATTATACTGATCTCGTTCCTGGAATTATCCACAAACCCATTGCCCCACCGTACTTTTATCGTATCCGTGAAATACTAATTGGATTGGAACTGGAAATTTTACATAAACCCTTAGCAAAAGCCGATGTAAGTCTTCCTCAATTACTCACAATGAATGAAACGAAATTGGAGGAAGTTGGAGTGAAATTACCCATTCTCCAGAAAAAACTCATGCTTGGCTTATTCAAATTCCATTCACATAAATGGTCCAAAAAAAGTATTTCATCAATTACAAATGAATCACGTGTCGACACATTTCACGTATACTCAATGATGGCAGGACATTTACAACATTTGGTCGTGCTTCGAAGTAGTTTGGTATTCCTCTTCCAGTTGATCAAAGATCGTAAATTCCCTGAAATTGAAATACTCAAAGCTGTGAAAATACTTAGAGCTCTAGATAAGTATCTGCAAGAACTTGAAAAACTTTTTTGGTACATGGAAAAAATTCGTCAAGCAAGTCCAGTTACACTAATTGATGAAATTACACCAGAAAAAGCTGATGTCAAACCAAATCGAAGAATGTTCCTTTCAAAATTGACAAAATACTCTGCTGTGTTTGGGGTTGTAACAATAGTTGGATTAATATTGCGAGCCAAATTAAAGTAAAATATTATTAGTTAGTTAAGAATGAAATGTGATAAAATTTGTTGTTTCACATAAATTTATTTAAATTAATTTAAGCACTTATGTTTCCATGAATTACTAACTAAATTCAAAAAATTATTCTTATAACTACAGTTAACACAAAAAAATACTTTTAAGGATATTTTTCCGATGTGTTCCAGTAATAACGTTTTTTTGATTGGTCCAGTAAATTGTCCATTTGGTTCACTCTGACAATTGACACAAAATAATGAAAATCCTTTTTTTAACATCAGCAAAAATTCATTCTTAGCTAAAAGACTTTTAAAATGAATAATTTTCGTAAAATAACCAAATATTGAACTTGCATTGAAATCTTTCTGTTCTTCAAACGAACATCGCGTGATTTTGAAAATAATTTCAGGATTGTAAATTTTTTGTAATGTCAAAGATTTGTTGTGTTCCACTGCAATCTCATCGAATTTGTATCTTTTATAATATTTTGTTTCACCACAAAAATATGAGTAGGATGTTTTTAAATGAATTCGATCTAGCCGCTTCAAGTCCTCTAAAATTGTTTCTATGACTAATTTAATTTCACTTTCCTTTTCAAAAAGAAAATCGTCAAGGGATTTTAAAATAAGCATCAGATATGTTATCACCATACTATGAGAAAGTTCAATTTCCTTTTTTACAGGATTTGTGTGTTGTATTGTCTCATTTTCATAAAATCTGTATATTTCATTGTCATTTTTACGAATGTCGTTTAAAGAAAATTCAAATGATTCCGTTATAAGTTCTTCCCTTTGATTTAAATTGCAATAACGAACTATTTCTAAATCAGGTAAATTTAATTTGAATCCGACACCAGGCCAATAAAGGATTTGATTCATTGTCAAATAACTACAATCTATTACATTATTTTGGTTTTGTGAATTGATGTGGCTTTTCATTGAGAGATCACATGTTATTGGGTTGAGTTGAAATGAGAAATTGCATATATTTGATGGAGTTGTGTTTATGTGTAGTGCTTGCTCTTTTGATTCAATACATTTTTTGACGTTGCAATGAAATTTGGATTTATCATTCTTTGAAAGACTTTTTTTCTTCGTTTTTGATTTGGTCTTGGGCTTTGAATTGGGTGCAGTACTTATTGATTCAGATTCTATAATACTTTCCTTTGGTATTGACACCATCATTGGACTGGGAACTTCTATGCTTACGTTATCTTCCAGCTCATTTTTAATAACCAATTCGACAGTTTCATGATTTTCGCATGAAGTGAGATCATTTTGAGTCCCCATTTGATCTAATGCTGTAACTTTCATTTGATCAATTAGCAGTGGCTCATCTTGTTTTGATTCGTTATTCGGAAAATCAGGGTTTTCCTCTTCCTTGATTTCCTTTTCAAGATTTTGCTCAGTTTCATTCAATTTTAATTCTTGTAAAAGGGCTTCACATGCTTCTTTATTCAACAAAACTTTTGGTTGAAAATTCTTCGACGTATAAAGGTCTTGAATTTTACTGACATCCATTAAAATTAATTTTTCCTTGCTTGATTCCTTTTGCTTTACATTTTCAAAATATGTTAAAGGAATTTTCAATCGTATTTTCCTACTTTCAATTTCATTATCAGATTTTTCGGTTATTGTTTGTTTGCGTGTTGAACGACGACGATTTCCAATGGCTTTGGGACGAGATTCAGTTACACTAGATTTCGATGATTTTAAGTTCATATGATTTTTTTCTTGTCTTTCATTCTTATCAATTTCAGCTCCAGTTTTTGAATGTGTCTCACAAGGCTTTGATGCATTTTCATTTTTTTCAACATTTTCATCTGGTTTCTCTTCTTTGATTTTAACTTCGTTACAGATTTTGTGGTTCAAAAATTCGTCAATTTTTATTCTAACATTTGTCTTCAAATACTGTTGAATTGTATTCAATTCCGTTTGATCTGGGTTTCCCACTTTGAATTCAAAGATTTTTCTTACAATGAAATTATATAGATTAGTACGGTTTTCGCTCGTTACTCCAGTTGTATTTAAATTCAAGAATTCTTTTATCAGAACCTTTAAATATGCTTTCTTTGAGATATCATTGATTGGAGTGATACCAGACAAATATTCCAATAAAATTTTTCGGACACCTAAAATGAAAATTTAATTAAAATTTGTTTTTTCCTAATAAAAGCTTTTTAACATGCTCCTTACCGAAAAGATTGTAGGATTCTTTCTCCATTGTGGATTTTTTTGAAATTATTACTAATGTTTCCAATAATAAATTAAATAAATAAATTAAAATTAATTCAAATGCTTATTTGTTTTTGTTTACTATATTTTATAAGCAAAATTACTGTGTTAAGTTTCCCTTCAAATTAAAACAATGTCGAACGAATTTTAAAGCATTGCCTTTTTAAAACTCTCCTACAAAAATTAAAATTTCTAAACGATTATTTTGAATATTTGAACGTGAAAAGTTCGTTGTATCGATTTGTTGTACCATTTTCTGTAGATACATGTAAGAAAACTTTAAAACTTGGACATTCGAAGTAGTCCTACCTTAAATTTGAACATCTTTTTTCATACGTAGGAATTTCCAACATGGTATCCCATCTGTCAACAAGTAAATATTTTCAATTCTTATGAACATTATTTGTTTTGATTCAATTCGCATGGCAGTAAAAATAAAAACATAACAAATTTTAATTTAATTGTACAATAAAATGATTCAACGAAATATTTTATCGATATGGAAAACCTTTAAATCATCCAATATTTTAATAAGTCGTGCTTGTCACCTTAAAAAAATCGAAGAATTATCCGAAAAAGAATTACAAGAATTCATTGACGATTCTCTCATAAAACCTGATAAAAGTCTGCTAGAACCCGGTGGAGCAACAGTCGAAGATGAAATTGCCCCGTTTATCAAACCAACTTTTAATTTGGCTGCATATGCAAATAAATCACACACACTTAAACAATTTCTAGATCTAGGAGTTGATCTTCATAAAATTGAGAAACGCAAAGGCTTGGGACAGTTTGTGCTACAACTGGAATTTGATAAACATGTGAAAGATCATTTATTGTTTTTGAAAGACGTCGGTGTGTCACCAGATATATTTGGAGAATTTATTACGAAAAATCCACTTATATTCAAGGAAAATATTGATGATTTACAGACACGAGTTAATTATTTGCAATCAAAAAAATTTACCTCTGAAATGATTGTTAGGATCATTGAAAAAAATCCATTTTGGTTGATGTTCAGCACGAAGAGAATCGACAGGCGTCTTGGATTTTTTCAAAAGACTTTTTTACTCAATGGAAATGAAGTACGATTTTTGTCTAGCAAACAACCAAGATTAATCACATATAATGTGGATCATGTACGGAAAAGCTATTTTGTGGTTAAAGAAGAAATGGGGTTCGAGAAGGAAGAAACAAAATCGCTCGTTCTTGCAAAACCAAGACTTTTCATGATGAGTAAGTTTTAATTTTAATTTATAGACGAAATCTTGAAAAAGTTCTGTTTTTCATTTAAATTTTCAGATCACGATTCGTTACTCAACCGATTCGAGTATGTGCATCATACCATGAAATTACAGCATGAAACCATCTTGAAATCTCCTGAAGTGCTGACAACTCGCTTATTTAAACTAAAAGAACGTCATGAATTCCTCCATAAACTAAGACGTGATCAATATGATCCGAAAAAACCACTTTATGTTTCACTTTATTCACTGGTGACAGCATCAGACAAAGAATTCATAGAGAATATTGCCAAATCATGTACGGAGGAGTATGAAAAGTTCCTCAAAACACTCTAATTTGTATTATTGCCAGATTGACTTAATTTTATTCTTTATTAAATAACTTTTTACAGTAGTACATATAGTCAAAAATAATTATAAGATATTAAAAATTTAAAATTAAAAGAGATTTTACGATTTTTTTTCTTAACTAAATTTACCCAACTCAACTTTTTTCCTAATCACACGAATTGAACTATGAAGAAATGAATCAATTATGCTGGCAACTACATAAATTCCCCCAACTATTGCACAAATATTGGTAGCTAAGTGTCCGATTGAATTCGATTTTTCCGTAATTTTTACCATGAGAGGTGAAAGTTCATAACTGAAAAATATTCCAGGCATTCCAGATTCACCTTTTCCTGCTGCAACTGACTTTTGGTAGGTCGTCACACTAAATTGATTTGTATGCAAGACAGAGCCATTGAGGAAGACATACATGGTTGGAACAATCTTAAGATAATAATTAAACATAAAGCCTCCTGCAATGATAAAAAAAAATGAAAATTAAAATTTGAATCAACTTTAAAATTTTACTGAATGTGGGTTATATTCGGTAGAAGACAGTAAAATGTTATTTTGACATTTAAAATTTCAATTTTGTTACGTGAGAACTCAAAAAAAAAGATCTTTCGAGTGATAAAATTCACAAAACACATCACTAAAATTTAACTGAAAACTCGAAATAAATCTGTAAACATGCCAATGCCAAGTGGAACAATTTATAATCAAGGACAACAAGGTCCAAGTTGCTTTGATCGAATGAAAATGGGATTTACAATTGGATTTTGTGTTGGAATGGCTTCAGGAGCTTTATTCGGGGGATTTAGTGCATTAAGGTATTGTTATTTGATATTTCTAATAAATTTTTATTTAACTACAAATATTTTTATGCTAGGTATGGTTTAAGAGGACGAGAATTGATAAATAATGTAGGAAAAGTCATGCTTCAAGGAGGTGGCACATTTGGCACGTTTATGGCAATCGGTACCGGCATTAGATGTTAGAAAATCAAATAGTTATCAGTAAAATTTAAGTGAAGCATTTTAAAAAAGCACATATTGGATTATGAAAAATTGAAAGTAGATTTGTTTTATATGAAATTGTTGTAAAAATCCGTTTTCTTGATTAAAAGTCATTCGATAATAAACCATTTTTCCTGCTTTGGATCAATGATTTGTAAATAATTCAAAATAATTTAACTTTTTTGTTTACTCACCTTCATCAGCGATTGCTTTTCGACCATCAAGTGGATGTGTTGATGCATAATCAATTTTTTCCCCGAACGATAAATGGTTAATGACGTGACTCGTGTTGAATGTCGAGGACAAAAAAGGCTGAACATCATGGACGTGAATATGATTAATTGAAAAGGATTTACCAGGAGCTAAGTGAAAACTTCCACTCATTCGATTCACTTCAATTTTTCCATAAATTTGACATGCTTCATTTAAAGCATATGCCTCTTTTGCTTTATCCAGAGCTTGTTCCTTCTTACACTGCTCAAAATCATGAATATTTGGATTCCATTTCTTTTCTCGGTAAGCATCCACAACATCTTGACACGTATTACAGCAATGAGTACTATTAGCTTGAGCTCCATAACAACTGCCACATGTCACTTCAGCAATTCCAGTTTCTTCTGGCTTTGCTGTACTCGTTGCATTCGTTCTCTTTGTCGTTGTGATATCTTCTTTCTTTGCCTCATCAATGGGATTCCCATTCAAATCCATTCGTCGCTTAAACACATTATGCTCAATATGCATATGCTGTTCTCCAGTTGAATCCATAGCATCCAAGGACAGATAATCACAGGATATTGTGGGAATATACAAGTCAAAATTTATCTGCAATTTGTGAGACCTTGTTGTGTCGACAAAAAGTGTTTGTTCTATATTTGGTGACAGATACGCATTGAATTCCAACACAATTAATATCAATATTAGGGTAAAACTTATCACAGAAACTGAAATTAAACGTAAAATTGCTTTCGTGTCCTTTTAAAAAAAAAATAAATAAAAAAAAAATTACTTGTAGCTCCTGATAAAGTTCGAATCTGTGCATCTTCTATCGTTTTTGAGAATGCGTCAAACTTTTTGATACTATCAAAGACACGATGACCATTTTGAGGCATAATTATTTTACTTATTTATGATAAATTTTGGTTTTTCTACTCTATAAATGCTTAAATATCAGTAGAAATATTTACCGACTCGATTTGTTTATGTGCGATACTGACGTGTAATTGCAGTCTTTATTGGAATAAAAACACCTTGAAAAATCCTCATCATCGAAAACCTCATAATTTTCCAGAAACCGTTTTAATGACATTTGAGACCCGAAGAATTTTTTTCCATTTTTAATTTGTTTTATGAAGCAATTTTCTTAAATCTAAACAAACAGGATAAAATTTTATAAATGTGATGATTTGCAACGGTTAAATTATAGACGATCACAATTGTGTGTGCTGGAAAACAAAAGATCAAGTGACAACTCTGCATTAATCAAAATAAATAAACAACTGAGAAAAAATTGTAAATAATCAATAATTTCATAGGATAACATTTTTATTGAATTTTATTTCAATTGAATTAAAATGGATCAACATTCACCTAGAAAAACCTTGTCAACTTCATCTCAGGAAAGTTTTGAAGCATTAGGTAAGATGAAAATATCTCAATTCAGACGAATTTTTATTTACCTTTAAATTTTTCAGATCCCCATGATCCTGAATTGTGTAAATATGCAAAAAATATGTTCGAAAAGACGGGACTTTACTTAAAAGGTGAATTATCGGCTGTTCTTGAAGATTATAAGTTACTCGATAATATGAATGCTGCAACGGCTTCTCGTTACCAGCAAATTGATGCCTCAATTACACGATTGAACACTGCCAATACGTACATTAATCAACAAATGATTGAATTATTACCTCTTATGAAGGAAATCGATGAAATTGAGAGAACTGTAGAAAAATTAGAACAAGGTGCATACCGATTATCAGAATACACGACAAAATTAGAGAATCAATTTAAAACTGTTTTTCCAAATAAGAAATAATTTTAAATTTATTCCTTTTGTTTTTGTGATTTATTAGATTTTAGGATAATTATATACAAATATAATATTGATGAGGTAGTTCTACTGTTAACAAAAAAACACATTTTATTATTTGGTGACTTCTAGTGGGGCGTTCTCGGGACGTGGCTCATTTCGACAAATAATTGAAACTCTTCGCGTCTTATTCACTGGAGCTGATTTAAAGAAACTCATTTTCTTACTAAGAACTTCGTGTGTGAAATTATATCTTGAGGAGTGACTCATGATATACAAGGACCGTTGTTTTAGTAATACGTCAACATAAAATCCCTTTTCTCCAAGTGGAGACGGCTGGTTTCTGTATTCCGAATTATCTTTATATTCTTTTTCATTTATACGAACGAGTCTCATCACAGCATCAGATAACAAACTTATTCCAGCTATCGTTGTTCCACAATATCTTACACTGAAATGGAAAAAAAATGTTATTTAATGATAACTTAAAATTAATAAATCAAAGTCACACCTATCAACATGGGGTTTAATGACACCCTCTGCATCCAAATCCAGAACATGAACATGAGGCAGAACTTTCTCCTGAGGAAACGCAACTTCCAAAACTTTATTCAAAATTTTCTTATTATCTGGATACCATTTTTGTCGTTCAGTCTCACGAAATCCCTGAATCGCATCATCCCAATGATCAAATTCATATTTCAATCGTTTCAGATACGGATCAATTTCTTCCATGATATCACTTTCTTCCTTTTGTGTAATGAAATCATGTATGATTATCATATCATTGAGGAATTTCTCTTTTTCATCTTCCGGCCAATGTCCAACAAAATCAAAGGTTTTATCACATAATTCAGGTAAATTTTTTACTTTTAAATGAGCTGTCCTTGCAATCACATTCCATTTAATCAGTTGTTTTGTTTGATTTACAAATAATCTTGGTAAAATCATTTTTTTTAAATTTAATTTAATTGTAAAATTGTTTCATAAGAATCTTTTCATTTCATTGATAAATATTTTTACTATCACATCACATCATATGTTTTGATTGTCAAAAAAACATATGGCCATACAGATCCATACCGAAATTTTCATTTAATTGATAATTTACAATTGAATGTAAACAAATAAAAAATTTTGTTGTAATATTGAACTTTGACCTCAAATTTAACTTTCTCTATTCATAAAATTTACAATTAAAGTTTAATTTGAATACTATCCATTGATAAAATTTTCTATGGACTCCGATCAGCTGATTACACATACACACACAGATACACATACGAATTGTGATTGATAGTGAAAACACACAAATAAAACTTAGAACTTTATTCATAATCATTTTTTGCTTATATTGCAAACGCAATGCAAACTTTATCCTTAAATGTAAGAAATTAAAGTTAATTTTACGAAAAATTGTGTTAATTTAATTGAAGTGATATTCAGAATTAATTTCAACGTGTTAAAGGTTATAATCGAAATTTATAATAAGTGGTTAAATTTGAATAGTGAAAAGTTCTGTTTGCCCTCCAAATCAAATGAAATGTATGTTCAATGAAACTAAGCGATTGTTTTAGTTTACAAAGCAAACATATTGTTGATTTAATTATTTTTTATCAAGAAACTGCTGAATTCGTGGAGTGTAGCATTAATTGAATGAATAGTAATAATAAATAAAATAATCAATAATAGTTTTGTATTTGCCATGTGATGTTGATAGTTTTTTTTATGAAAAAAAAATTTTCCATTAATAAACCAGATTTCATGTGTGATGATGAAATTTGTGTTAAAAAGAGTATGCTAAAGAGTTCATAAAAGAGAAGAAGAAAAGAGAATGAAGGATAACCAGCGTTTTTTTGTTAGAACATATCGCATTTAATTAAAATTTGAAAGAAAAAATCAAAAAAAAGCAAACAAAAGAGACAAAACACAAAAAATTATAAATAGTACAAAAAGTAGGTTACTGTAGTGACCTTGAACTTACGTGTGTCTTCTTTATCGTAGAAATTTAGAAATGGCTATTAATTACCTTCATTTTATACTTAAATATAAATTTACGATGATAACATATGATTTGTAATCGGCACTTTTATTACTTTAATCTTTTTTTATTTATTTATTTGTACAGTAAATATTTTACTCTGCTTGATAACAGTAATCAAGTTGATCATATCATATAATTTGAAGCTAATTTTTTTATGAATGAATGAATTGCCGCTGAATCGTGTGAATTTTAATCAAATCATCGAACCTTATCCAAACTATGGATTTGAATTGTTTTTCAACTATGATAAAATGGTATGTGATAAGGTTATCAAGGTATTATTGTGAAATTGAGTGAATTATCATGAGTTGATCATTTACTTAATCAAATTAAGGGACAGAGTTCTTTAAAATAGTACACAGTTTTAAGACCTATAAGCCGAATTAAGATCAGGATTCTAAAACTCTTTGTTCAGTGTTGAGACATAATGAGTGTTTCAGTTCATGGGAACGCGGGCTATTCAATTTGGCTGGAAAGTGAAGATTTGCCGGCGAACATTCGTTTTGTGATTCGGGGCAGGGCTTAAGCCAGTTAGGCTAGAAATAGATAAAAACCGTTAATAACCGTTTTTTTTTTAAATTGGCCCGTCCACGTGGTTTTTTTGTACTGTCAAAAAGTGCTCAGGGGCTTTGATTTTGGCACTCCAGAGCCAAAGCATAGAAATCGTAAAAATTTATAATCCTTTCAGAACATCCATTCCTCAAAAATTGTGAAGACATTGAATTAATTTCTATGACGTAGAAGTGAATGCTGTGGCTTAAAATATTCTTTATACAACTATGTACTTTTTTCAACGAATTCAGTACGATCGAAATGCACTTTCCTAGATCCTCCAGGGGTGCTTATGAGTTTCTTTATTCACACCCAAAAAACTTCTTTGAACATTTTTTGAACAGTTTTTGTCACTGGACCTCGAAAAATGATCCGATCCTTGAACTCAATCTCACATTCATGAGGCGTCTTTGAAAAATAGAAAATTCACATCTTCCTTTGATATCCCGAATTTTAAAGCAATCGAGAAAAAAAATCTATAAAATGTCTGAATGAGGTAAGACAACGACGAACTGCTCTTAAAAGTGCAATTACATTCAAACAAAATACACCAAAAATTTAAATGTCTCAATCTGAGATGGAAGATTCACACACACAAAAAACTTTAGAGTTAAATTTCAACACAACTTAAGAATTCTTACAAAATTCAATTACAAGTTGACAAAACATACTACATATTTTAATTATTATTATTGATTTGCTTATATACAGATATCACACAAAGACTTTATCATTCTAAACAATTAACTTTTATTTTTTAATACAGTCTGATACAGTCATTCACCGAGTTCAGTTCAGTTCAATTCAGTTTATATGAAAAAAAAGGTTCTGAATCATAAAATTCAATTAAACTCATATTACTTTGTTCATACATAAATTTAAATTTAATATAAATGTAAAATAAGACAAAACCACTATCATTTCAATGATTTTGTTTCCTTATTTTTTTTATTTCATCTTAAAAGAAAATTACAATTATTATTTTTTTTTATTTTTATAGAAATTGTAAAAACGTACTTATCAGCTGATTACTTATTACAATTATATTGTTACAACAAACTTATTTGATTTATCATATCACGTAAAGTTGTTTGATTGACTGACTTTATTGGTGTAACCATGTCAATACTGCATAATGATATGGATAAATTCAATGGGTAAGTTATTTTTTATTTATTTAATTCTTTTTGAGTTGATTAAATGTCATGTGATAACTTTTTAATATTAATTTTTTTTTATTAATTTCGAATTTTAATAGAAATCAAAAATTATTGGATGAAAATACGCCATTGACCTATTTTGTAAATCGAAATGTTATGAAACAAGATGAATTAGCACAAATCTCAGGTTATGAAAGACACAAACCAACGTTAGTTGAAAGTACGAGGAATTCAATGAAAGACTTTAAATGTACGAAAATCATAAAACAAACAATACCTGTAATTGAATGGCTACCAAAATATTCGATTAAAAATGATTTTATGGGAGACTTAATGGCTGGAATTACGGTTGCAGTTATGCATATACCTCAAGGTTGTTAAATCAATATTTGAATTGAATTTTATGTGCACTAATAGTTTAATTTTCGTTTTCATAGGAATGGCATATGGAATCTTAGCAGGATTAACGCCCTCTGTTGGTCTCTATATGGCCTTCTTTCCAACATTGGTCTACTTTTTATTTGGCACATCGCGCCACATTTCAACTGGGACATTTGCCGTTATTAGTATCATGACAGCAAAGATTGTGAATACTTATGCAACTATTGGTCCGCATTCTGATGATGGAAATTCAAACTCAGTATGTAAATCTTTAATTTTTCATTGAATTCCTAAAATAACTTTAGTATCTAATTCAGACAGATTCATTAACTTCAACGAGTGATGGAACAGTTCAGTACACATCATTTCAAGTGGCAACTGCCGTTACACTGGTGGCTGGGATTTATCAACTTTTGATGAGCTTTTTGAGATTAGGCACACTCGCATCACTCCTCAGTAAACCATTAGTGAATGCATTTACAACTGCAGCTGCGATCCATGTATTGGTTAGTCAGACAAAGGATCTCTTTGGCGTTACAGTTCCACGTTATAATGGTGCCTTTAAAATTGTATTGACTGTTATTGATATATGCAATGAAATACCGAATAGTAATACGACAACAGTAATTATTTCTGCCATTGTGATGCTTTTTATGATTTTCATGAATGAATTTTTGAAGGTGAGTAAAAATTAATTAATTTTTTTAAATGTAATCTTAATAACTTTTATTTTCCAGCCAAAAATGGCTAATAAATGTCGATTTCCAATTCCTGCCGAGTTAATGGCTGTTGTTGGTGCTACACTTGTATCGTATTTAATGGAATTCGGTCCCCTCTATAAGGTGAAATTGGTTGGAAGTATTCCTTTGGGACTACCTGAACCCGTGGCACCTCCAATTGAACTACTTAAAGTTGTAGCAATCGATTCAATTGCAGTCACAATCGTCAGTTTTTCGATTGGGATATCAATGGCATTGATTTTTGCTCAAAAACAATGTTATGAAGTGCGAGCTAATCAGGAACTTTTCGCTTTTGTAAGTTCAAATAAAATTCTTTTTTTTGTATATGGAAATAATTTAAATGTTTAAATTTCATTTCAGGGTCTCAGTAATTTAGTTGGTTCATTATTTAGCTGTATTCCGATGGCATGCTCTCTGTCACGTTCCGTTATCCAAGAACAAACGGGTGGTAAAACACAAATTACATCTGTCGTATCAGCATCACTTATCTTGATTCTCTTATTGTGGCTTGGACCTTTCTTTGAAACACTACCAAAATGTGTATTAGCTGGTATAATCATTGTTGCATTGAAATCAATGTTTTTACAAGTAAAAGACTTGCCACGTTTTTACCGGCAAAGTAAATTAGAAGCAATAGTTTGGATTGTGACATTTTTCGGTGTTGTTTTAATTGATATCGATATTGGTCTCTTGGCTGGTGTACTTGTGTCAATTGGAGTCTTGTATATCAAAGGATTCAAATCAAATTCTTGTCTTTTGGGTGTTGTTCCAGAAACGGGGATTTATGTCGATGTTACAACACACAAAGATGCAAAAGAAGTTACTGATATTAAAATTTTCCGGTATTCGGGTGCCATTAATTTTGCATCACGATCAACATTCAAATCGCAGTTATCAGAAGCAATTAAAGTTGATCATCGTGTTATCCGAAGAGCTTCGACAATCAAGAATCCAAGTGAGACTTCAAAGTTGGTCGGAATGAGATCAGTGATCATCGATTTAGCAACAGTTCCACATATCGATTATGCAGCATGTGAAACATTTTCCGATATTCAAAAAGAACTTGCATTACTGAATTGTACTTTGGTGTTGGCACAACCACAGGATTCAGTTTACGATACATTGAGACATTCACAGACATTAGGAGAAGGTCCATTTCATGTTTACCCATCGATTCATGATGCTGTTTTGTTTTCACAAGACACAATTGAACCCGTAGTTTAATTTAATTTAATAACAAAAAAAAAAATAAAATCTCATTTAAAACAGTTGGTGCCTTGCAATATGAAAAACAACTCGAACAAAAAATTTCTCTTATATTTTTTTATCATATTTTCAGAATTTTAATTTTATTATACATTTAAAATAGTGTTAAAAATATAATTGTTGAATATTATTTTAAAGTAAAACATATAATTGTTTATATTTTATTTACTTTTAATAAAAATTAGTACTTATAGCCATTAGAAAATAGATGATAGAAAGAATTTTTATCAATGTGACAATAAAAACTATAAGAATATAAAAATTTTGTTGATTAATGTGTTTAATTCCTTTCATTCATCTAAGAAAAAATTTTATTATGTTAAGTAACAATATCAGGAAATTAAAATGTATCGAGTCACTACAAGCAAAAAACGAATGAACTGTACATAAGAAATCTTGTAAACCGATATTTTCTGGCACGTGCTTAGTTATTTTATTTTTCTCATTCTATTTTTCAATGATTTGTTTTTATTTCAAAGTAAGTCAATTACATTTCAGTTGGTTTTTATTGTGATTTTGTTTTTGTATCTTTATATTAGAAGTGAAATAACATAAATTAGTATGGAAAATGCACTCATAAATACAATGTTTCAAAAAATTATGAAATAATAAGATATACTTAATAAACATGAGTAAGCGATTGAAAGTAAGCCGATTAACGTTTACTGGGCAAATTCATTACGATTGGACCTGACAAAATTAAATAAACTCAAAGAAAGGAATTTTGATGTTGAGTTCATAAATGTTAACCCTTAATTGTGTTCTTAGGGCCCTGAGACGGTAACCAGACATTTCATCTACACTTTCTACATATCTATATACTATTTTGGTCTATGACTCATAATAATCTACAAAGTATATTGGTCCATATAGTATAACTATCCAAAAAATAATATTGTCTACTAAGTAATATTGTATAAATAATTTATAAGATAAGATTTTAATTTAGTATCACAAAAATTTATTGGCACACAATTTAATCCTTGTTTTATTCTTTTTCATTTTCTTCACCTTCATTTTCTTCTTCACCTTCATGTTCTCTGTACAATTTAATTTTATAGGAAATATTTTTCAAATATAGTGGAATGTTGTTTTCTTCTTTAAAATGTTGATAATTGGAAACTATATTTTCAATCTGTTCTTAATTTTTTTTGTATGTTTTTTAAATGACCATATGGATATCTGACCCTAGTATGTCCTGCTTCCAATTGAATAATACATGTTTCAGTTCCTTCTTATCTTTTTGAAGGTGTTCAAGGAATTTCCAAATTTCCGAGTGATGCAGGATGATCATCCTTTGCAATTTTGAATGAAATCCTTCAACAGCATCAGTGGTTCTTTTTTTTTGATTGATAGTGATATTATGAACACACCAAATCTCTGGAGGAAACCTTGGATTCACAGCTGCTCTCCGAAAAAGACATAATCCATACCAGAACTCACGTTAAAATTCGTATTCAAGGTTCCAGTGCATCCCTGTAGATCGACGCATCGCCAATATGTAATTGTTCGTCGCGCATTTGATCTGTTTTTGGTGTACCTGAAACCATTATATTCAAGCATCATTCCACCTCTATTACTTGGTACAATACGTGCATTACTGGCCGCCATTCTAAAATAATAATTCCAACAAAGTGAATAAAATTCCAAACTTGAGTATTAAGTTGAAATTTATTTATTAAAGAAAATCAAATATGATTCTCTGTTCTATTCAATTTGCTAGTTAGGCTCTAAGCAAGCAACTATTGGGAACTGTCATTTTTACTTTGACAATATTTGGAAACTTCAAAAATGAAAAATGACAGCTCGTATTGGATTTTTGTAGTTTGAATTATTTAATTTATAAAAATGACAGTTTAAAATATCTTGTTTGGAGCTTTACGGACTAACTAGGGCAGTAGATGAAAGTTTGACAATCCATGTTTACGTACAAGATTTTTATGTGTGTATGTGTATGTACACAAAATGAGCTATCAGATTTTATCTGCTTACCCAGTGAGTCCATTCATTTTGAAAAAAAACATCAAATGAAATGTCAAAAGAAATTCTATCCTATGGAATTTGCTAGTTCGAAATGAATTTTGTATTTATTTGACATCTTGTCATCTTGACATTTTTTTCGCAGCTGTCATTTTGACATTTAGTAAGACAGCTAGTTAGGGACTTTGAATCTTGAAACCAAAAAATAGGCAAAATTAGAACTGTTACAATAAATGATTCATATCATGTGAATGTACTGAAAACGAAGTATAAGTTCACAGTCATGCTTCTGTAAAGCGCATAGATACAGATTAAATTTTTGACGGTTATGCAGTTATAACTTTATCTAGATGAAAAAAAAATTAACTTTTCATATATTAAAAAACACATATGATTAAATTTCC
Source organism: Culicoides sonorensis (assembly GCA_900002565.1). NCBI lineage: Eukaryota > Metazoa > Arthropoda > Insecta > Diptera > Ceratopogonidae > Culicoides > Culicoides sonorensis. Next base: position 611,732 of record LN483516.1, on the reverse strand, counting down.
TAATTCAACACTATTCTATTATCATCCCCTTTTCATAGAAAATAATAAACTTCATTACATTATTCATAGAAAATAATCAAAAATTAATCATTACACAAATTATGACTTAAATCTGATAAATCGGTCAGAAATTTAGACCATTGTAATTACAATGCAAAAAAATAAACACATTCCTGAACTCCAAAGTATTACGAATTCACGACACAACAACAATAACAAAAAAAAACTTCACAGGTAACATGCAAAGAATATGTATATAATGGTTAAAAGGTAGCTACATTAACAGACACAATTTACAATGAACCTGTTTTTTGTTCAAAGTTAATGTATCCTAAGAATTTTATACACTCTCAAGTTAAATTTGAGGTAAATATAAGAAAATAAACTACACAAAAACTCTCTGTTATTTAATTTCATTGTAAAGAGAGTAGTAGCAAAATATTTTTTGAAATGTAATTGTCTCTTTTTAACATACATTTGAGTGTATTTTGTACTAAAATTAAATTTACTCATTTTTGTCTCTCATTTCATTTCAACCATGATGATTATAACGCAAACTCAGCTCTTTTGATACATGTGATAAAAATATGTGTGTAAGGAATTGTTCGGGGATGGACTTTAGGCAACAAGGGCATAAGAAATTTTGGAAAATTGAAATTAAATTTTAAGGAAAAAAAAATTCGTTTAAAGGAATTTTTCAATTTTTGGTAGTTGTAAGACTCCTCAAAATGTATTTTCCAGGAAAAAATCCATTAATCCATTCAACTTGTCATTTTGGAGCATTTTAAGATTTTCCACTTAATTTAATATTTTTTAATTTTAAATTGAAAGGACAATTTTAAATGAAGAAATCCCGGGCCCTCTTGACTAACGATATCGTTGCCGTACAGAATTTATCTACATTAACGAGAGAGAGAGCGACACTTAACTTCATTCAAACCATCTCAATACACTTCAGTAGTAAATTGAGAGTCGGTCAATAAAGTTGTTTAATGCGCGATCTAAATTATTATTATTTTTCATTTTTGGATTAATGTTAACAATATTAATAATAAATTAATTAATGAAAAGTAAATAAAAATATCACATTAAAACAATACAAAATATTTAAAAAAATATAATTTACTTGTATAGATTAGAATTTGTAGGACAACAGTACTAAAATATTGTGTAAATTGATAAAACTTGGATTTTTTTTATACATAGTTGAAATAAAAAAAAAAACATGGTAAAAATTCCATTGTATATTCGACATTCTGAATAAATAATAAGAAAGCTGTACTGATAAACAACATTAATAATAAATAAAAATAATAAAAATCGTCATAAATAAGAATTTACACAAAAAATTTCAATTCCAATATTGTTCAAGATAAATTCTTATTTTTTTTTTTAAAATGGAATTGAAATCGTTGTACTAATAATTTCATTTATTATTATTTTTTATGATAATAATAATAATAAAAAAAAATAAAACAAAAAAAAAACTTTATCAATATTCAAAAGTACTGGAGATTCCAGTTTGACCAGTTCTTTACCAGTTCACAGTGAAACCAATAAATTTAATAATTAATAATAAAAAAAATAGTCAAAAAAAGTAACGGTGCTACATTAAATTTAACTGAAAGTGAGGTCTAAAAGTATTTTTATTTTAATTAAGAAAGGCAACATATGTAATAAGTTCATTATTGTTGAATTTAGTTTTAAGTTAAACAAATTTTGTATGAAAATAATAAAAAATAAAGTAAATTCAAAAAAGTTCATTGCAAATTTTTCATGTGAAAATAATAAAATTATAAATATAAAAGTTTAAGGAAAGCTTAACTTTTACAGTGCAGTGCATTTTTTTATTATTACGAAGAAATAACAAAGTTTAGTGTGTATTGTAAAAGCAAAAAAGAAAAAAAACTTAATGTTATTCTAAGGTTTAAGCAAGTTTATACACAATATTGGATTATTTAATTAACAACGAGGACACTTTTTAGGTTAGTTTACATTTGTGTTTTATATGTATTTTTTTTTTATTCTGGTGTAGTTAAGTCAAAATATTATCAAGGAAAAAAAATGTAAATGTTGGGTCAAGTTTTAATAATTAGCAGTAATATTTGGGATGAGTGTGATGAATTTTTTATGAGGATTTTTAAGGGATTTGGGAATAAAGTAACAAATTGGGTTATCCGTTTTGATATTAAAATTTGTTAATTATATGAGTGAACGTGAAGGAAATGACAGTGACAAAACCCTTAAAGATTTCACTTACTAATAATAATAAAATGGTACCGAATTTGTTGAATTAAAAGTTCCATTAAATCAGTTGTCATAGTTCATAGGCAATTGTCTTTCATATCATTAGTGTTGGCTCGAATCCGATGAACTGCAAAATTATTTCAACTCATTTGTGTCTTTTCAGCCTAAACAATTATTCTGGTCTCATAAGTACTCGACTTCTTTTGGATGATAGTGTAAAAGCAAAGGTCCACCTTTAGGCTTAGGACCAAAAATATAATTAATAGAGATTAAAACTAAAGATTTTCTGTCAAAGCATCATTTGTAAAATAAGCCTTCCATCGTCTTACTTCTGTGATGAGAAAATACACCCAATCACGTTAATGAGATGTTTTGTTCTTTTATGAGTGTGAAATTCTGCATTGAAGCTGTCTTTTGCAGACTAACTTCCAAACTTTCTAGGAAATGAAAACCATGGAGAATCCAGGGATTGATTGAAAATTATTAACGGCTCCGGCAATCGGCATGAATTTCTTTAAAATTTCCTTTAAACTTAACTTTTACATGACGATCGACTCCGGGCTTTCTAGCATTTGCCAGATTGCCTGTATGGCCAATTCGCCGCTCCGAGCTTCTGTTCGTGGTGGACGCATTTGAAATCTCAAACTTGTAGTTTTCATAGTCCAGTGGCTGTTTAAACTTTTACGATAAGGTTGTTTGTAGCGACCTTGGCTACTGTCAGTTCTCTGTTTCTGGGCGTAGGAATTTCGCTACTTCTATAGGTTTTTGCCAGAGATCCTTCGTTATCAAAGTTGTGTACTGTCTTCGGCACTCAAAAAGTTACTGCTCGTCATGGCGTGTGCCATTGAACCAAGTTGCAGGTATATATTAAATAGCAACCATCAACCAATCAAGGTGACCATGTAAAACTTGACAGTCCACTTAAATTACAAAAATACTTGAAACATTCCATTTCACCTACAAATTCAAAAAAATCTTCCAATAATGGCACAATATTTCACGAAAAACTTGTCACACAATCATTTCATTCAAAAAATATCCAAAAAAAAAATTGAATCAATTTCCTCTTTACGCAATGCTTGTAGTATCTCGTGAGACTTTTATAATAAATTTGATTACGTATCCATATATCGATAATATTTAGATCAATATAAAAAGTCAAATTCACTCCAATATAAACTAAATTGAAATTATTCAACTTTTAGCCTTTTTTTTACTTCTTGTGTATCAAAGAGCATTAAAATGTTATAATAATAATAATAATAAATTTAAATACAAATATGAATTACAGCTGTTTAAATATCGTTAATTTACTTTCTTTGTGCATAAATCTATCAATATTAAAGCACACATTCAAATTTTATTTTTTTTTTCAATTAAATTTTCAATGAATCGACTTCTTTTCATTTTTTTCATGAATAAATAATATTTCAAATAGATATCAATAAGTAAAAAAAATATTCATTTGTCTTGAAATATCTTTTTTTTTTCGGTGTGCATTATTTCTTTTTAAATTCAAAATTTTAGTAGTGACTCTGTGTATGATATTTTTGAATGTACGTGTGATGTAAGGTGTTTTTATTGTTGTTGTTGGTCTTATACTATTTTAAGCTATCATTATTGAATCAAATGAAATGTGAGAGTGAAGTGTTTTTTTTGTGTTGTGTGTACCTTTTGCTTAGTGAATAAACAAGGTCGGTTTGATTGGTTTCAATCACATATATGATATGAATGAGTGAATATGTGGTGTGTTTGTGTACTTGAAAGGAAAAATAGGTCATGTATAGATATTTGAGAAGAAATTATGAAGCTTAGCTAACATTTGATTAATTTTTTGTGGTATAAATCGAACACTAGCAATTTCTTTTCTTACACTTGCAATTAGTTTTTTTGCGTCTTTTATTAACATAAGACTATGATTATTATTTTTATTGATTATATGCTTTTGGTTTTGTTCAATTTCTTGGAACAATATGAAAAACATATCAAATTTGAGAGATTGATTGTTTTTGTCTATGATGTATTTCGATATGTAGTGTGGAAATTTACCAAGCAATTTTTGGTCGATTTGAAATTGAAGTCTCATTATTTTCAAGCCAAATTTTGATTTTTTATACAATTGATTGCTTTTGAGTTCAGGGCAAGAAAAAAGTCACATTTTTTCAAAAACAGGATAAGATTAACTCCATGCTTGGTTAAATCTTATTTCATCCTTTTGATTCGACGTTTGAGCTGAAACAATTCCATTTGTTTCAGAAAATAACGTTTTTTGTTAAGTTACTCTTAAATTGAAGTGGCAAAACTGCCACCGTATAGTTCTACAGACCATCCATACGTATGTACAAGTTGCCGCAAGGTCCTGAAAGGCCAAAAACGATAGGTTAGGTTTTTCAAGGACATCACCGCAGTCTCAAAGAGTCCTATTTTGATCAAAAACGATAAAATCTAATATTTCCTGACTCAGAAGCGAATGGAGCGTCATTGAATTACAGCTCGACGCAAAATCTCGTGCTAGAATCCAAAAATAAAAATCGACATTAATTTTTCAAATTGACAGTTATTTTAAATTGATCGTTAAACTATTTTTTGCTATCTCATGTAATTTTGTTTTGCGATTACGTTTCCATACATACAATGTTCTATAGATCCAGCAACACACATGTCAAAAACATAATTAATGTGTCTGATAAAGTTGCATTCTTGTCCATACACTTACTTTGAAAAGAAAAATGTACCATAAGTGAATGGGATAAAATAAAATTAGTGCGAAAGAAAAAACTAAAATATCTCATTTTACAAATACTATATTATTTATATAAAAACTTCTACATTTCTCTTCACTCTCAAGTCAAGGACAATATCATAGAATATTATATAAAATGTATTTTTTTCTCTACAACTTCTGTTTTTGATAGTAAATACAAATGTGTGATGAAAGTGTAATAAAAATACAATTTTTCTTAACATGAAGAGGCTTAAATTAAATTCTTATTATTTTTTTGTAGTTATGTGTGTATTGAAGTGATAAATGAAAAAATGATTTAATTTAGAAATATACCCTGGATATTAAGTTATTTTCTTTTAAAGTCCCCTCATGAATTTTGTTCTGAAATGAAAATCAATTTTCTGCAAAGGCATGTCTCTAATTCAATTTACTACCTTCATCCTGTTATGAGAAGAAAAAAATTGCGCATGCGTTAACCTCATCCGTAGATTTTCTCACTTTATATTTGCACGCAGATGATTTCCTGGGGTAAACAAAAACATACACATTCGTGTATATCCAGACCATCTTTATTACAACTTTTGTTGTGAATTTGCTATCATCTGATTAAATGGTGTATAAAAACGTTGTTTTGCTACCAAAAATCATTACTACTATGTCTTAAATCGTAAATAAACAACATGGACTTAAAATTTTATCTTTTTCTCGTGTATTTACTCATTAAAATTGTACTAATATTTATAACAATATATCATTTAATGTTCTCCATCATCAAGAAGGAAAAGAAGCATGAGACTTAAATTTTATGTTTTTTCTTCTTACATTTAATTCTCAGATCAAATGATAAACAACATAATAATAATAAAAATTAATTAAAAGTCATATAAACTTCCATTGAAATAATAATAATACGAATCATTGTCACAATTTAATGGCTTTTTTTTTTGTTTTAAATTATGAGAAGGGTCGTATGTTGTATTTTTTTTATTGATTTTCATTGAAATGTTCTTTAAACCAGCATCAATTTAATGTTTGTTTTCATACATGATGATACTTTAAAGTGCTATCTCATCAATTTCATAATCTTCATATACTAGTAATAAAAAAACATTAATTACAATTATAACTAATAGAAAGTGATAGAATTTATCTATCTTTACACTTATAATCTCCCTTTAACTTTCATTTTAAATGATAAATTTTATTATTATCTGGGAGGTTTTAACTTCAATTCAAAGATTAGTAATGCTTATGTAATGTAACACACAATGTATGAGGATGAAAGTTCAATTACTTTTATATACTTTTTAATATTATTTTGTTTTATTGCTTTTTAATACACAAATGATTAATATTGCGAATCATTTCTCAAGATTTTTTTTTTATTTATCTTCAAGGTATCATGCATATTTTTTTTTGTTTGAATTTGAATTTAAAAAACAAACAATGTAACATTCATTGTATGAAATTTAAAATTATAATGATATATAAAAAAAACAGCTGAATAAAATGTTATTAGAGAATTTAATAAAAATTAGACTCGCTTTACTTTTATTTTCATCACAAAATCATACTCTTTTGTGATGTCGGCTTATGATCATTATTAGTATACGCCGTATTAGAAATGATTAATGATATTTTTGCGAAAACTTATTTAATGTTAATTATGTCGCTGCTTTTATTTTGATAATGTAATTGAGATTTTCGTTTTAAAATTATTTTTCATTGAGAATCCAATTAAATCGAGTAATTATAATATCATTCAAGATTAAAACAAAAAAGTACTTGAAACTTTTTTGATATGACACTCATTGTAATTATGGTGCTTATTTTATTAAATGGATTCTACACTGAAATAATTCAAATAATGCCAGTGAAAGAAGATTCAACTTTGACGTGTTCTTTTAAGAGAAGAATTTCGCGAATCAAAGTTGAGTCAAGTCAAGAATTTTTCAAGCTTCAACTTTCCTGAAGATACTTATAGGCATCAATTTAACCGCTCTTCGGTCCGGGGGCTGGGAGAAACTCATTTTCCATCCTAGTATTAGTGATTCTAGCAGCTGATAGAATTAGTGGCAGAAAACCATCTCAGACGTACGTATTACGCTCTCAGGGGGAAGTTAAAGCTCTCTTAAGAGGATCAGGTATCTCAGTCTCATGAAGACCTTGGTAGAAAGGATGCGCCACTAATTTTATTCGACAAAATTGGCATTACACATGACTAAGGAATGGCACAGTATGTATCCATTGTGTAAGAAAGGAACAGAAAAAGTAGATACAGTTTTTCAAGAACTGTCGCCTATATTGGGATCGTGAAGAGACTGCAATGTGAGTGCCGTTGTCTTGAATCAAAACGATTTAATATATTGAGTACTGGTAGAGCTCAACCTTTAGACTTACTCCAGATGGGTATAAGATTAATTTACCGCTTCCTAAAGAGCATATCTCGAGTTAAAGAAGAATATTCTCTTTAGCAAGATGAGAATTATGGGCTTAATTGCAGCTACAGTGAACGAGTTTCTCCCGAGCATCGAAGTGGAGGTGCAAGTATGAGTCTTGACATATCTAGGGCATGATTGATTCACTCTTTCATGCGAAGGTAGATTGAATGATGAGCTAAGGGTGCGTCACTATGTTACAGTTCACAAAGAGCCCTACAATATGTGGCTCAGGTGGGTAAACCCTTATGACAATCTATCTATTTACTATTTTAATGTAACAAAAATCCAAAACGAAAACTTCTTCACATCACTCTTACACAACGTAATTTCAAAAATTTCTTCACTTTTTAATTTAACAAACTTTCCCGATACACTTAACTTCCCAAACATCCAAACATGTCTCATCTACGTGATAAAAGTTCATCATTTGCGTCGTTATTTAACAGGATATTGAGATTCGTGATGAGATAAAAATTGAACTGTATAACACTCAAATCTCAAGTGCAAACCACAAATATATAATAAAATGTATGTATATTATATAATTTCAAGTGAAAATATACATTCATTCATTTTATTATGAATAAAAAAAAAAACATTATAATAATCAATGACTGTTTCTAACGGCAACGAATATCACAAAAAAAATGTGGAAATGGAGCAAATTTTATGTATTTTTGAACGACAATCAATAAAAACTTAAAATAAAATAATGTTGATACCACTATTTAAGAATTCAATTGTAATATTGATAATCAATCACATAAAATTATACTTAGCACAGCCAATCACGAGATCGTAACAACAATAACGAATTAAGACATTAAAATATTAAACTGTTATCGATATAAAATTACACACAAAAATCTCCCTCTCAACAATATTTTAAGTTAGATATAATTTTCGAAAATTGTTGCAAATTGGTACTAAATCATAAAATCAAATGTGTGTCTATAAATTTTTATTTATGGTGCTAAGTACTTTTAATGTTACATATTATTTTTTGTCTTGTAAGAAATAGAGGGCAATAAAATAATACACATTTGTTACCATTTTCAACTTTTATTTCTTGCGATTTCTTGTAAATGTGAAACAAAAAACAAGAAAAAAAATTAATAATATTTAATTAAAGTAATATAAAATTCATAACAATGTTCTGACACAAAATCCATAGAAATCACAGTAATAATAATAATTAATACGAAAATAATTATATTTTTCTAGTTCATATAAAATGTAATTGTATCAAAATTAAAATGAGAGTATAAAAAAATATTGCATACTTCACACACAAATATATTTTCATTAAAATAAAAAAATAAGACAAAAAAAAAATAAACACATAACATAATAAAATAAACGACCTCAACAAAACTTTAATAAGCCATATGTTGTTGCCATGATACAATGCAATGTCGTTTTTGCAATTGTTTAGAGAGACAGACAAGACTTTGAAACTGGTTAGTTCAAAACAATGCATTTTTTGTTGTTATTTTATATTTTTCCATGCATTTATTCACTTTGATATGAGAGACTAACATAAAATTGTATAAATGTTAATTGGTTATATAAATACACACAAAAATATAAGGGACTTTAGGAAATTAAATGAGATTTTTTCGTTTTATATCTTTTAAATTTTATTTACTTAGTATTTTTATGAACATGTCTCGGGAAAGTTCATTAAACTCGGAAACATTAAATAATATTTGGCACATTTACATGTAATTATAATTCACCTACCCACTACTTTTTGATTTGTAATTTTACATCGTCATCTTAAAGTGTATGAGTGAATTTAATAAGCATAACTATGTATTTTAATGTGTGTTTACATAAATATCAAAGGCAGAAGTTAAAACATAATTTTGAGACAACCCAAAGAATTTTTTGTTACTTTGATTTTATTTATATTTTGTGTTGATTGGATTTGGTAGTAAAAAACGCTTTTGAAGACGGTTTGAATGAAATTTAAATGTTTTTTTCTCACTGTATCTTCATAAGACCACCAGTGACCCACAATAGGTCCTTGAAGGTATGTCTTTCTTCTACATGAAATTTAAATCTATTAATCTATATAATGCAAATTATTTTGATATTGCTCTACATTATCGGCTTATCCTAAATACCTCTTCTTTTTGATGCGTATAGAGAGTGGAGTATCTTGCTACGGTGCTATCAAGTTGTTATCAAGTTCCATGGTGTGTGTTCTGCTTTTTTATCGCACTATACAATCCAATCAGGAGAAAACAACAGTAAATAGTACTGATGATTGTCCGCTCTGAGTATCGAATCCAAGCCATCCAGTTGCAAAGCGAATACTTTGACCACTGGATCAATGAAGCGGATCATTAATTACACTTATCTTAATGAATCTGGTTGGTCAGAAAAAAATTTCAATTAATCTTAAAATTTCTATGAAATTTAACAAGACGAAGTCGAAAAACTACTGTTTTGCTGTTATTATTTTTTTTTTTAATTACGCGATTTTTATCGATTTTGTGAAATTTAAACGGTTTCTGAAAATCTCATGGTTTTGCTAACGTCGCGGTTTCTGTAATCTTTTTAAATCGACGAGAGAAGATTTTTTGAACTAAGACCGTAAAAATATGCTTTTTGGCGTTTTTTGCGAGGCGTTTAGGTGCTTTAACAGAAATGCACTTAACAAATAATTTAAAATTACGTTCATTTTATTTTATTCTTGATTACACACTTAAACGCGAAAAAAAATTAATGACACACTCGATCCTTATAATTTGTCTTAAATTTGACCATGTTATCAACTTTGTTATTCTTCAACTTTTTTTCCTTCATTTTTTCCTTAAATTTTAATGTTATCGACACGCAAGATCATAACAACTTATTCGTAAGTCTGCTGAATTATTATTATCAATTATAATCTGCAAGTTACATTTTTTTTCTCAATGTATAATAATAAATTATGAATGCTTGAATCAATAAAAAAAATAAGAAAAATATTTTCATGTCGAAATTCCTTTAAATTGTGGACAAAAATTGTGTAAAAAATAAAAATTAATTTTATGCTTTAAAATGTCAATAATCTTTTATTGTTGCATAAAACAATTCAAGTCTTATCGCTCTTTTTTTAAAAAGATAAATATATTCAAGCTCTTTCATATTCAAAATAAATTTAAATGAAATTAAGTTGTATGACAATCATAGAAATTATCAATTGAGAAATGAAATTACAGTTAATAATGGAAATTATTTTAATTTTTTTTTATTTTATTATTTAAAGTTAAATATCATAATTTGTATCTTTTTTTCATGCTCTTTCATTGTAATAATTTACCAATTTAAATAAAATACATAAATAAACATGGTGATACACAAATTTGACAAGAAAATATGAATGATATACACCTAAATAACGACAACTAAAAATAACATTTTGTTGTTTTGTAGTTTGACGTGTTTTAGTTTTTTTTTAATTTTAATTTTATTAAAATAAGATATTTGTAACTTGTGTAGAGTAATGTGTTGTAAAATATTAAATTTTAAACAATAGATGCTAATTTCATTTGCAACATGATTTCAAATCGAATTAAGATGATTGCAGTCAAAAAAATATGAATGAAAATAAAAAGTGTTTACCTAGTTCACACATCTATTGAATATGGTAAATATGATGGTAATTTAAAAGCACATCAGTTATTTTTTTTTTAAATTGAAATTAACCTCGTTTTGATGGATCATGTGTGTGATTGTTACAGTTTTTGAAAAGTCTTTAAATTGTAGCGAAAATTTGCTAATTTCAATATGAGAGCATAAGTGAAAATGATTTTTATAATTGAAAGTTCAAATTTGATGAATTGAAAGTATTTTTTACCTGGTGCTCCACTGGTTTTGGGTTGAGAGTGTAGATTTGTGGAACGCAACGTTATTTGAAGCTTTAAGCTTTGTTTGACTTAACCTTCATCCTGTCCAAGGACTTTTTTGTCCCTGTAATTTTATAAAGCTAAGTTTTAGCAGTTATATTTTTTATTTGACTCGTGCTTCAATGCTACAAGACACCAACTATGTTTGTTACAAAAAATTTAAGGTAACAGAGCCTTTCGAATTTTAAAGCTCTTAAAACCCTTTGGAAAACAAGCCTTTCAGAATTTTAAATTAATTTAAGATCAGAACGATCCTCCAAGAAGGAACCAAATTAAGTCGAGCAACTTTAGCGAAAAAGGAGCCTATTAGACCTTCTCAAAAAACTCAGACATGACACTTTGACATTTGTGATGGAATCATGACTAGGGAAGTACTCACCCATTGTGATGTCATGCAGTCAAGCATACTTTTGGGCTGTGATTATTAAAATTAACTTCGACTTAAACGTTCCTGGTTACCATCAGTCGTTTATAGGCTCATAAGGGCAGCGGGTGCTTGAAAATTAATAACGGCCCTGGCATTCTGTACGATTTTCTTTAAAATTTACGCTAAACTTAATTTTTAAAATACTATCAACTGTGGCTTTTCTTGCATTTGCCTGCATATGGGCAGTATGGCCAATCCGTCACTGAATAAGGGCAACGTCCTATCATTTTAAAACATAAATTACTTTCATTTCAAGTAATCCATTATTAATAAATTACTTTATTTAAAAGTAGAATTTATGACCTCCCAAGAGTCATAATCACACCATTTATTTCATCTTGCAGTAAAATATCATCTAACTAAGAATTTCTCTATATTTACACTTTAAATTGCAGATAATTGAACAATTGCTTCTTTTCTTCTTGTCTTTCACACATATACAATTACACATGTGTTATATAAAATTTAACTTATTCAAGCATAACAACACTACACTTAAAACTAATTATAGTAGAACTCTCTGTAAGAAGAAAATCAAGTAGAATAATTTGAAAAGTACAATTATAAAACTTTTGAACAGGTGTTAAATGGATCTATTTTCAAAGTGGTTTCAGGTTATGCTTTTAAGTAATAATGTTATTTTCTCATTAACTCACTTGTTATTTTTTTAGTTCCATTATAAGTTAAAAGGATATGCATTATGAAATGTAATTTCATATGACAAAGAATAGAGTATCAGATGATTGTGTAATCTTTCGACAATCATTCAATTTATTACTTACGTCATAAAATGTAAAATGTATAAAAAAAAAACAAAGTATGTTATTGTTTCGTTGTTTTTGTATAAGTGTATTGCAATGAAAATTGAATCCATTGTCATCTTACATTCTTTTGAGCTATCAACATTGTTTTCACATTTATTTTTACTTCTCATTTTTTTGAGGTGTGTGTATGTATGTGCACTCCACCATATGTCTCTAAATGTTTTTTTTGTGGTTTATTGCAAAACATGAGCAAAATCTAGAAATGATATTATTTTTACATGCCGGTATCCCGGTGTTTATAGTTAATAATACAAAACTTTCACTCATAAATAATTTAAATAATTTTATTTTGCAATGTAATTTTTACATTACTTCATTTTATATAACACACAACTTGATAACATAGTTCATTATATAAATTCTAATGAAAACCTTTAATCCAACACAATTGCTTAAACAAGTAATTTCATTCATATTTTATTATTACATTTTATAACTGAAATTCGTCCTACAATTGTTTTGCTTTTCATTCCTACGATGAAATTAAATTAATTTTATGAGAGGCATGTGACAAACTGAAAATAATAACCGTCAAGTATTAGAACAAGTATTCTGAATTAAATTCTAAACACAAACGGTACAGGTTTTAACTACAAGTTTCATATTAAAAATTAAAATAAAATATTGAATTCTGTCAATGTTCTTTTTTATTAATAAAATATCATTTGAGAATAAATAAATTATAAAATTAAAAAAAAAATAAGCTACACATTTTATTCCATACTTAAACTAGAAATAAGTGACAACTAGTTTTGGATAAGCAACTCATATATATTAAAGCATTGAAACAAGTTTTACATGTTTTTTTTCTCAAATAATAAATATTAATCTCATAAGTTAGTTCACTTTTAAAAAGTACCTCTATCTAAGTTGACAACTCATAATTTTTATATTCTAAATAAAATAATCTCATTAATCTGAGAAATACTGCATTTTAATACACACACTAATTCAATTATGCTGTACTGCAATGAGACCTTAACTTCCTGTTTTATGTACAAATTAAGACTTATTTTGATAAATTTATTTTTTTTTGTTTTACCACAAGAAAGGAGAGAAAAAAAAACATTGGCAATACATGTTTTAGTGTCATATTTCACAAACAACACGACCATTATTAGTTAGTATGTAAACTATTTTTATACTGGTCGCATCATATTGGTATATTTCCAAACTGCATTATGATGCGCAGTTTGTGTTACCCGTATATTAAAAGATATTTATAAAATTATTGAAAAAAAATAACACATTTAACTAGGGCAACTGAAGTTTAAGGCGTTTTCTTTTGAAATTATGTAAGAAAATTATGTTATTTATATGGCATCTTTTCTTGTTTTTTATTGAGAAGACTGATTATGGGAGCGAGAAAATTAAAAAAAGAGAGTCAGAGAGCAGTTTTGGGGATTGTACGGTGGTTAGAGTGTTGGCCTATCAATCTTAAGGTTGGCAGTTTGATTTTCCTTTCGACTATTAAACTTCACAATCTTAAATGTCCCTCTTACGGCTACTCAATTTGAGTTAACGACTGATAAAGGTGGCGACTGCTTGGGATGACAAGATAAAAGCTAAGGTCATCGGATGATGATAACGAGTATGCACAATGAGCTCGACTGATGGGCTCAGTGCAGGCTTAATGGCCGTCCTTCATATCGGATCTCATCTGAAGCTAGCAAAAATGAGACCGTGAGTAAAAGAGAGAGAGAGGGAGAATTCGATGAGTGTGAAGTACGGTGGAAGGTGGTTTGGTCAAATGAGCATTTTCAAAAATACCAAACGAGTATGTACAATGAGCTCGACTGATGGCCTAACAGTCGTCCTAAAAATCTGATCTGATTCGTTTAAGTCAGAAATCACTATTTTAAAAATTTGGCCGCCAATTGAAGTGTCAAGATAAGATACCGCTACCATAAATCTCCATAGACTTTCTATACATCCGTACAAATTGACGTCAAGTTCTGAAATGTTAAAAAAGATAAAATAAAATATTTCCTGATTTTCATAGCGAACAAATAATGATAATTTTTGATACTTTAGATAATCAAAACATCAAGTTTTTTTTATAATGCCTTTAATTGGCCTTCTTATTTTGATAGAAGAAAAGTTTTGTAAAGGTGTAAACTTCACATTCAAATTCTTCATTTTCCTAAAAATCGTAGTTCCCTAGTCAAAGCATTAAGTTTGTAGAAAAAAAAAGTTTATAAAAACATTTTATGTTAGAAAACTTTTATGCAATATTCTTAATTAATTTTTTTATATAATCTAAATGAATCTTATCTTCATTTCAGTAGCATTGAAATCCTTTTAATAACACAAATATTTATTATTTTAAGATATTAAGTTACTTTACTTTTATCACAAAAATTTTTTGTCAGCATATTCCAAGTTTAGTTTTAAACCACCCACATGCATTGAATTGAATATTTAAACTTATGAATAAATTAATTGTAAAGTGGTTTTAAAGCAAAAAAAAAAAAATAAAATAAAAACCCAAAAAATTTATTAAAAATCAATAAATATGACTGCCCAAGTTTTTTGTTCATATTAAATTTCAATTTAAAGTAGAGTAATTCATAATTAATTTTATAGTTTATCATCGTATTTGGTCATCACATAAATTTATTAATGATTAGTGGCGTTGTTTGGCAATCATTTTATATTGATTTGTGAAGAGACAAAACAAGTCAATCCAGCTAATTGATTAATGTAGGGCTATTCTTCTTTTCATTTGAGTCGATTTGTGTTTTAAAAGAAAAAAAAAAGATTATAAAAAATTTTTGGGTAAAATCTCAAATAAAAGAGAAAGGAGATAAAATTGACATTTTAGATCAAAATGTGTGGGATTTCAAAGTCAATTCAAGTCTATTCCGAAAACACAAACTAAATTTGATTAAAATGCAAAAAAAAATTGTTTCATCAGTGACTCATCTTACTTTCAACAGTAAAAAAAAAGCCATTATGGCAATAAAAAGTGACAATTTTAGCATGATCTTCATTCCATGATGTCAATAAACTATGAAATATGCCATAGACAAGCTATATCCATTGTTGGTATACACATCAAGTTTTTACAATCTTCTCCTTACATCACATTTATCATTCATTCTTTTGCATCAATCAAAATGCACCGTCCCACTTCATATGCAATTAAGTTTCTAATATGATACGTATTTGTATATTCTCTTTTTATCCTTATTATTCTACCAGCGGACATTATTTGATGCATAAATAATAAATAAGATTCTGACATGTTGCTTGGACATAGTGCAACGTTAAAAGCACAGAAAAAACTATGAAAAGAAAACATTTATCATGTCATTAAAAACAATAAAAATGTAATATTTCATGTATAATGAAAATTAATAAGAGGAGAAATACTGAGAAAGAAAAAAATGATCTATATGAAAAATTATTTTGTACTTAATATAAAATTGCCTAGCTAGATTAAGAAAAAAAAATTGCAAGGTCATAAAAGGTTGGTTAAAATTCTATTTCAGTTCAAAAAAGACACGCTTTTGCCAAGTTATGAAATACAGTTCATGATAAAAATCACCATAACTCATTATTAACTACTGATGGAACTTCAATTCTGATAAAATTCAGAAAAAGATTTTATTCGAATTTAAAGCATATTTTGATGACTTGGGTTCGAAAACTCCTTATTCAAATAAAGCTTCGCTAAAATCGAAATCAAAGTTTTCAAAATTCCGAAAAAATCGCGGAAACCACCAAAATTGGGGAAGTTGCCAAAAACACGAAATTTTCAAAAATCTTGAAGTTTTAAAAAATCGGAAATAAAATTTTAAAATTCCATGTTTTGGAAATTTTTTCGATTTTAGTAATTTCGCGGTTTCATAAAGCTTCAAGATTTTAGTGAAACAACCTAAGGCTTTTTTGATCTCAAACCGTCAAAATTTAAGTGAAATTTGGTGTCGTTGAGCTGTCACCATACGACAACCAAATTAATCCGATCAATTTTTCAATTTTTTGGTCAAGTGACTTCCAATGAACTGATTTGAATTGAAAAAATTCACACAAAGCATAATCCGCCTACTCAAGGTCCGTAATGGGTTAATAAAATTAAAATTCAGATCACAAATTATATTACCTAATAAATTAAACTTTAGGTTCAGTTATCAAAGAAACAAACAGACAAAGCAAAAAATAAACAAAAAATATCTTGAATATTTTCATTAGCAAGGAATCCAATATACAACCTACAGCACAGAAACACAAACATTGATATAAAATTCCGCAATTTCAACTAATGTTCTAAAACAGTATCAAATAACTAAATGTTTACTTTATCATTTTATCTAATTTAAAGTTAAAAAACTTGTTCAAAGAATTGGTCTACTTTTTCAAGTAATATTGTATCTATTTTTTCTCTGTATTTCTCTCTCGATCTTTCTCTAAATAAATAAAGAAAGGTAATTTTTTTTTCATATTCTATTCACCTTCAAATAAGCACACTTGTGGTATAACGAATGCAAAATAAAACAGATAATAATACGTGACGAATAATACATAATCATCATTCACTTCGTTGTTTCTGTTTTTTATGATTTTTTCATATAAAAAAAAATATTAACAAAAAAAAAAACAGTTTAGAAGAAAATTTTTCTAAATTTTGTTTTCATACTCTTCATTTTGATATTCACCATTCAATTCAATTCGAGACCGAGTGTGTATATGTAATTTAATATTTATTCATTGATTAGAATAATAAATTATGTGTTTGTTAAATTACTCAGCGTTTTATATCGAGATAAATAAACATTTGAATTTTTTTGTGTGCTCTAGTCTTTCATTCAAAAAAAATGTAAGGAAAATATGAAAAAGAAAAAATAAATCGACTTTGAATGTAAAATAATTGCTAAATTCATGCATGAACAAAGTGATTACTTCTAAGAAGAATACTTCTGTGTATACTTCTGTTTATGTTATGTAAGAAAATTGGGTCACAATAGAAAGGCTAATTTCTTTCATCGATTCCATTTAAAAAAAAAATAGTGTTGAGAAAAAAAAATAACAAACATTTAATTTGAAAAGTGTTAACATAAATATCTGTTTTAGAATCAATATTTAACATTCATGTAAATTAATTGCGAAGTGTATTTTTAACAATTTCATGTTTTTGAAATATCATACTTGAAATTTTTTTAACAAGAGGTTATGATGTTATTTCAAAATTTAAAATCAATTATATTAGCAAAATGTGGGGAAATTCGGTTGTGAATTTAATTTACGAGCGTATTTGCAGTTTTATGACTTTTCGGCATATGGTTCCTATCTAAAAGAAGTGTGGCATTCCATTCTAAAATTAGTGCCGATCACAATTTTCAATCTGAGTGCATAGGCCTATGGTCCATCAAAAAAAATGAAAATTTTTCCCTATAAAATTTTTTTGTATCTATACTAGAAACCAAAATACAAGGGTTTCAATTTTTTTTATTCTTGAACACAAAAATGCACATAAATTCATGGTTCTGTATGAAATAGGTGTGATATTTGTTCTTGAAAGTTGTAGATAAACGTTTGGACCATAAAGTTTTCATATACCATTTTACATGTTTTCATACAAAAAAATTGATTTTTCATCGAAAAACAGCAAAAAATCTTGAAAAAATACGATTTTGAACACGAAAATGCACAAAAAATCATGGTTTTAAATGAAATAGGTATAATGTTTATTCTTAAAAGTTGTAGATAATCGTTTGGACCACAAACTGTCCATATACCATTTTACATGTTTTCATACAAAAAAATTGATTTTTCATCAAAAAACATTAACAAATCTCGAAAAAATACGATTTTACAAGGATAAAACTATACTTTTATATTAAATTATTGATGTTTTTTGATGAAAAATCCATTTTTTTGTATAAAAACATGTAAAATGGTATATGGAAAGTTTATGGTCCAAACAATTATCTACAACTTTCAAGAATAAACATTATACCTATTTCATACAGAACCATGAATTTATGTGCATTTTTGTGTTCAAGAATAAAAAAAAATTGAAACCCTTGTATTTTGGTTTCTAGTATAAATACAAAAAAATTTTATAGGGCAAAATTTTCATTTTTTTTGATGGACCATAGGCCTATGCACTCAGATTGAAAATTGTGATCGGCACTAATTTTAGAATGGAATGCCACAAGTATTAAACTCAAATTGGGCAGCCAAAAAAGGGTGCATTACTGGATTACAAACCCCCACTAACCCCCCTCTACTTACTTACTTCACTTTACGCCTTACGCTTTACGAGATTCCAGACTGTCCTCATGTTGAGCAAAGGCGATCTACAAAATGTATCCATCTAGAACGTCGGATTGCAATTTGTTTCAGTTCCCCCAGGTTGTTAAATTTTGCCTCATTTGTCTCTCTGACCGTGTTGGCATCAGAGAGTGTGGAGCGTCGTCAGGTGTTCCTTGGTCGACCTCTTCAATGGCTACCTTATGGATTGTATACAAGTGCCTGGTGGCAAACTTCTGAAGGGTCTTTTCGTAAGGTATGCTCAGTATAACCAAATTTTCTTCTACGTATCTCCATATTTATATTTTACATCTCGTCTTTTCTCAGCAGTTCCTCATTTGAAATGAGAGTTCTTTTAAGAAATGCTGTAAATTTAAAGAAGTGTCATTAGCGCCATCTCTGGGGTCGAAATGAAAACTAAGACGTTTTATAAGAAAATTTCATTTAAAACTTCAGTTTTACTTCTCTGAAACTATCTTTCGGTAAACAGAAGACATTTTAAGCGTTCAAAGACCATTTTGCAATAATATGACAGAAAACTTTAAGTTTAAATCAGGGATCCGATTAATTTAAATATATGGGGTTATGCTAAATATATGGGGGAGCTACATGATAAAATAATAAATAAATCTGACTTTGATAGACGTTTGTGCTACTCTTTCAATGTATGTTAAAAGGTGTGTGTGTTTAATTTTATGCAAATTCATTGTTTCACTGGATTAATAAGATTAAAAAAAAAATAAAATAACGAGAATTGGGGACAGAAAACAGATAAATTTAAACTTTTAATAGAATTTATCGTGGTTCGTTTATTTTTGTTAAAGTAGGATTTCCGTCTAGTTAATATTCATTTTTTTATTCACAATTGGATCAACTATTATTACACCTCTGCCTTTATTCGTATTCGTTATATATGTAAATTAAATAATAATTTGTATATTTTTCTTTCAATTACAGAACGATGATCGTTAAACAAAAACAAATATTTAGGATTAATTAAACAATTTCAAATTACATCTGCTTAAAATCAGTTCAAATTGATACCAATCTCAGACAAAACAAGAACAACGGATAAAAATAGCAATAAAATGGACACTCAGGTGTATGATGATGAGCCACCACCTGAACCACGTGAAGGTTGGCTACTGGTTCGCATCTACGTCCCTGAATTAAATGTCCATAAATGCCTTCAATTTCCATCTGATAAACTTGTGTGGGATGTTAAACAACAGGTGCTTGCATCGCTCCCAAAGGTAAGTCAAATTTATGTTAATGTTAAAATGCATTCCGTTATTACAATCACAAAAATCATAAAAATAAATAAATTATAACATTATTATGCTCCATTTCATGATCATCTGGATGAAAAAAAATAAAAACAAAACTAATAAAAATAATAATAGTAATCAAATAAAAAAATAATTCATTATTCAATTGTCGATTTGTTTCATGTCTTGTAGAAATGTGCACTCACTGATGCATGGTTCTGCAACAAAAAAAAATTACATGAACTTGACATTAACTGATCACGTTTAAATTTATTATTATATAGAAAATATATCATTATTCATTTTCTTTGCATTTTACCTTTCTGTTATTCTTATTATTTGATAAATCTTTGTTTGGCAAAACATATAATTTTGCACCACATATTCAATTATTTTCTGCATCTGTTCGTAAATCATATGTAACTCTTCTTTTTTTTTCCTCCTAAATATTTGTCATTGAACATAAATTAGAATCTACAACAAAATTTTACACATTTCAGTGAAAATTTACAGAGAACCTTATCGGAATTGCATTGAAATGCAGAGACAGAACCTTAAATGAAAGTTATGTGAATGATGAAATTTTTAAAGACAGATTTCATGTATCATCCAAAGAACAAAAAAACAATTTTCATAGCGAAATGAAAGTTTCAATCCATTTTAGGTTGAGTGTGAATAATGAGAAAAAAAAGAGATTTATCTATTTAGGGTCATGATTTTACTTAAAGTTTTTCATCATCATATTGATACTTTTTTTGTATTGCATCACGAGATTTATTTTTTAACAAAATTCACAAGGAATATTCGTGAGCTCAAATTATAACTTTAAAACCGTAAATTTATCACACATCTTCAAAAAGCATTAAAATAAACAGTAAAAGCTTAAATTCTCAAATATACATATGACACACATTGTAAACCTTTTTTCTCCATTATGTGCCATGTGTAATACTCGTTCAAGGTCAATATTTGCCTACTACAGTATGCTTATTCTTAATTTAAATTATTATTATTATTATCTGTATTGAAAGATAAATAAAGATTTAATTTTGTATGTTATTTTTATTATTATTTTTATTTTAACTTTATGAAGGTATATTTAATGCTTTATTTGCAAAAAGTGGGCAGAGAGTTATGTAATATTTGCTTTTATGAAACGTATTTATGAAAAAAAAATGCTTTAAAGTGACCAATATTTAAATTAAAATGAAAAAAAAGTATTAATAAAATCAAACCCAATCAATAAACTTGTTATGTATGAATAAAAGTAATTTTTTATTATCCCCAAAATAATATAATGGAAAGGTCATGCCACAATCTAAATAATTCAAAACATTATGGTATGAATTATGTACCATTATTTTTTTTTACATATATTTCTTCTATTACAAAAGTAATACTTCTAGAATTACTCAGATTTGAATCGATATTACATTGTATGATGGTAAATATGCTCATTTCACGATATGAATGAAATTATTTTTTTGGCATCATATTTTTTTTAGTATTTATTCAGACAATAGATAATTTTTTTTATGTAAATAATGTTCTTTGACTCCAAAAAAGTAAGGATCTGTTTTTGGCGCCAATGTTATATAAATTTTTTTTTTATGATCGAATCATGTCTTTTTTTGTTCCTTTTATAACATTATCCGTACTTTTTCCGTTATATTTAGAAAAATATGCTTTTAAAAATTTTAGGGATCAGATGTAATATGAAAGTGTGGTTGGATTTTGTGAAATGAAACTTTTTTAAAATGTTTGATTTTTCGAAATTTTTTTTTTTTCACGTGAAAAGTTTTTTTAAGTAGCCAAGTTAGAGTTACTATGGGGAAAAATTTGTTGATACTGATTAACTAAAGTACCAAAAATTATCAATATTTATTTGCTTCTGAGTCAGAAAATATTTGGTTTTATCTTTTTTGACCTCTCTGGCCATGGCGCCAACATGTACGTGTGTATGGATGGTCTGTAGAGCTATACGTTGGAATTTTATTATTTCGCCACTTCATTTTGAGGCCAATTTCAAAAAAAAAAGATATTTTCTGAATCAGATAGATATTTTCTGAATCAGATAGATATTTGCTTTCATAATTTGAAGTACTTCGTGTTAAATTCAGCCACGCATATGACATTCCATACGATCAAAAAATCAGTATAAAATGTTGTATTGGCGCTTTACGTGGTCATTTTCGCAACTAACCATTAAAATAATGTATAAATTTGTGTTAGTTTATTTAATTGCCGTATTGTTAGTTTGGCGCTATTTTTTCAATGTCATATACGTGATTCAGCATAGCCCCAATGTCTGCACGCCCTATTTTAAGATTTGTGAACTCTCTAAGTTGAAAAAGCCCCGCAAATCACGTGCTGTGCTTGGTTATTCACCCAGCATTCGCTTAGCACTTGCGAGGTGATGACGGCTTTTAAGCGTTTAAGTGGATTTTGTTAACCCGGAAATAGTGACAAATCGATAACATTTTAAAATCGCGGAATCTATTGACTGACCTACGAAACTTCAAAACTACGAAAATCGCTGAAAACCGTAGAGTTTTCAAAAAACCGCGTTAACTCACAAGAATTTGCAAATCAGCGATTAATCGCAGAACTTCCATAAACCGAGTTTCCGAAAGATTCCTATATTCTAGAAATGTCGGCCAGCACTACGGGTGATTTGCGGAGCGTTTCTTTGCATCTTTCCAGGGAAGTTTTTGATTCTAATTTTTTTAACCTTAAAAAAATCATTGTTAAGAAAAACTATACCATATCCCTAATTTAAGAATAAAGATCATACCAGCTTAAATAGGCATTCTCCATTCTATTTCCAAATCGAAATACGTCTCATACACAATTCCGATATAATTTTATTATTGCTAATAAAAATGCAAAATAAAATTTATAACATTTGATTAGATTTTGTGGTTTTGGTTCTTTCTTTCAACAATTCACATTGACCAAACAACTGTCATTTACAATAAAAAAAAAAAAAAATGTAATGTAAATTATACATATTATTCATTTTTTTTTAATTTAAAAGCTTGTGTCGCTCTTCACATTCCCGTTCTTTTTCTAGCATTCTTGTATTTTTATCTGAGAAAATCGAATTAGTCAACTAACGTTTTTTAGTGCATTTCGTAAGAAAAAATGCACTATTACAGACGGTTTGTCCGCCGTCACTCTGACACTCCGACCCACATTTAGTTCCATAACTCCGGAATGGTCCATCAGAGCGAGGTCAGGTTTTTTTTTGTTAGACAGAGGAGGTCTTAAGGATGATTTTAAACTCATTAGTTTTGAGATTGGGCTCATGGATTGGGCTCCAGAGCCTCCGAAGCCTGAAAAACCGTTAAAAACGATTAAAATTTTAAATAATTTATAATTTGTTTTGTTGGGTAGAGAAGTTTACTAAAATGAATTTTGACTCATTGGCTCTAAGATTAGGCTCAGGAATTAGGCTCAGAAATTGGGCTCAAGAATTAGGCTCCTGAGCCTGAAAATGGTCAAAAGCCCAAAATGTCCGATTTTTTCAAATATTTTTTTTTTAAATTTTCAAAATGGCGAAAGTTTTTCAAAATGGTCGTTATTTTAAAAATGACCGTTTTTTTCAAAATAGCGGTATAAGTATTAAAATTAAAACTTAATTATAATCAATGAAACGAGTCCCACCGAAATGCACTTTTCTAAACCGCCCAGTGGTTAGAATTTCCCATTTTTTTTGTATCGTATCGTATCAATGGTGAAACATGCATGGAAGCCGATACAATGTAAACAAAAATTCAATAGATTTTTACTTCTTGATTTGCATAAACTACTTTACATAAAGACTTGAATGTTTATTCCGCGAAAAATTTTATTCATGTATCTTTGAAAATACAAATTAAAAAACAGAATCTTAAACAGTTATTATAATTTTTATGTTCAACTAGTTTATTGAAGAAAAAATTAAGTTCACGATGCACTTTTATTGTATAATAATTATGCAAAAGTAGATGAAAACTGGATTACATTCAATCAAATCATATTTATCATTATTTTTATTAAAAAAATGAATGAAATGCGTTTAATAATGCAAATGAAATTAGGTTTCAATTCTAAAAATACATGTTTATTGTTAAATGCATGTGAAATTAGAGCAAAACATAAGGTACCAATTAAATTATGATGGTTAAAGCAAGTGTGTTCATGCAGTTTAACAATAAAGTGCGAAAATCTCGCTTATATTTAATCTAGGACAGACAATGAAAGAAATGTGTATTAAAAAAAAAACAATAATAATAATAATGAAATTACAATAAAAAATACCGACCTTTTTTTATCATCATAAAAATGTTATCTGTAACCTGTTTTCTCTCGTGTAACACTCTTTTCATTAATAACAAACAAAAACATTCCATCCGAGATATTCACAATTCAATTAAAGCCTATTCATTCATTTATTAACTACTTTTTGAATTTTTTTGCTTGTATTTCATTGTTAATTGAAAACAACATAAATTTTTCTGTAAAATACAATTTTAATTAAAATTAGATAAAAATATATACGAGCATGTCACAAGTTATTTTAAGAATTAAATTGATTTTATTTATTATTATTTTTATTTTTATACAACACCAACTCACATTACACAATGGCTGTGCTTTTTTTACACACAAATTGCTGCTTATCCCTTTAAAAAAATACTATAAAACGTTATTTAATCAATACTGACCATGACATTTTACGATGGATTATGTGTATATATAGGTGGTTTATTGGTTTAAGGTATGTTTGATTAATAATTTTTTTGCATGTAAAATAATTTTTATTAAGTTCTAAGTTATCTATCTAAATTGTGGTCAAAACGCATTCTTTTGCAAGTTCAGTGAACTTTTCTTAAATGTTACAAGTCAAAATGTAATTCAAAATGTTCAATCATGTTCATGTTTAATCTATTGGAAAGTAATTAAAACAGTTTTGCCCATGGATGTTAGGAGGTATCCAAAGTTATATTATTTAATTATTATTTATGCTCTTTGAATGGCGCGTACTTCAAGCTCCAATCGTTTTTATATCAAAGATATTTTTCTGGATTATAATAATTATAACCAATAACTATCAGAAAAAATAAATGTTATTAGGTTTATTTTTTGTATTAAAATTAATATCTTTAACGAGTGCATTGCACTCGGCTTTATTATCTATGAGTATCTTTCTAGTAAGATAATTGAAGGAATATCAAGAAATTGAATTAATAAAAGTATGATCCGCTTATCTCTTCAACTTTGGAGGTATGAAGTGTGTACTTGATAAATTTTATATCGCTCCTTATTGTAATTATATTGCTTAACTTATCTTCATAGGTGAACACCCACTTCTGATTAATATTGTGAATGTTAAGAGAAATTCAAGTGATTTTGATAGTTCATGGGGTGTTCCTTACTTGTTTAGATTCTTATTTTTATTTTGATATTGTATGAAAGTGAAGAAATGTGATAAAAAATTATGCAGAGACGAAATTCTCATATGTTGTGCTTCAGTTTTGTTTAAATCATCTGATCGAGTGCTCAAAGAATTATAAATTTAATTGAATGATGCCCTCAAACGTATTTTATTGAAAGATCGCTATACACATATACATGACAAGTTAGAAGAATTTAACCTTTTTCATGTTAAACAACCAGTATATTATGATGTCCTGAAATTTATTTACGAAGCATCGACCAATAAAAGAATATCTAAAAACCTAGGTAAAAATGTTACAGTATTTCAATCAGAACTACTAGCAATTGAAATGGTAGCCCAAGCTATGTTAAATGATAAAAGTGCCAACAAGCAAATCTTCATATTTTCAGATATGAGGCAGCTCTGAACGCTATTAAGAACTGTAAAATTTCCTCTAAACTTGTATGGGATTGTATCATGAGTCTGAATAAATTGGGGGAGAATAATGTTGTAAAACTATTTTGGGTTCCAGGTCATTCTAACATAGCAGGTAATGAATTGGCTGATGAGATGGCTAGGTTAGGTTCTTCAATAAATATGAAAGGACCAGAATCATTCTGTAACGTATCTCTAACAAGAACGAAGTCGGCTTTATTTGATCGGTTGGTTGGTGAGTAAACAAGATACTGGGACTCAAAAAAATTAGCAGAACACTCTAGGCTTTTTATTGCTTCGTTTTGTTTGAAAAGATCAAAAGAACTTATAGAGCTTTCAGCTGGTCAGGTAAGAATATCAACAGTGTTTTTGGCAGGACATGCTCAGGTTCAATATCACCTAAGTAAACTTGGTGTTAGAAATTCAGGAGAATGTAGGATATGTAATGATGATGACGAAACAGCAATGCATATACTGTGCTACTGTGAAGGACTGAGAGCA
Source organism: Culicoides sonorensis (assembly GCA_900002565.1). Lineage (NCBI taxonomy): Eukaryota > Metazoa > Arthropoda > Insecta > Diptera > Ceratopogonidae > Culicoides > Culicoides sonorensis. The sequence goes on along the minus strand of LN483516.1, from coordinate 585,288 downwards.
GTTAGATATAAAGAGTTTCAATGCCCTAATGGCATAATGAACCCACTTGAATTCAGAAATATTGAGCTGAAAAAGATTTTTAATTTCTTACCGGGTATTAGAATTGTGAAAGAGGAATACGGAATTTGATAAACTTGCAGGGTACTGGAATATGATATAACTATCTTATATCCTGTACGAAGGATACATTGAATGATGATAATAGGGTGTGCAATTTATTGCAGCTCACAATAAGCCCTTGAGGCTTGGATCCATCAAATATTCCTCCCTGAACATGGTTGACCAATAATCTGATTTTCGTAGGCAAATGAGCCTTTTCGTTCTAAAAATTTGATTCTCATCTTTCCTATCAACTGATCAGATTAAACCACAGTAAACTCATATTAGTATTTCTTTTAAATTAACAAAATTTGTTAGTTCCTTATTCTTTTTTTTATAATCAGCTTTAATCAGAAAAAAATCCAATAAAGCCAAGATTAAAAAGCCATGTCATCAATATTTTTAAGCCATTAAAAAACTGTATATCATGCATCAAATGCAAACATTAATTCTGGTTTCTTCTCCATTCAAAGTAACAAAAAATTGTTTGAAATAACCGGAACTCAAATTAGTGATAACAATACCCACCATTCAGATATTCTTCAAAATTTTAATCGCTTATTATATTCGTTTTGTTATTAAAAAAATAAACTATAGTGATTTAATTTATTATATTTTTTTTATTTATGTCATTTCATTTAATCACACGACAGATGACGATGAAAATTTTTGATTTCAATTTAAATTAATTATTTATTTAATGCAAAACAGATTATTAGCATTTTTTTATTATTATTGTTATAAAAAGAAAAAAAATCATGAATCATGTCATTTTCTTAAGTATTGTTATTTTTTTATTATTTATATTCAATTCTCTTAACAAAACCCTTTTAATGTTTATTTTTTTTTTTAATATAATAAGAATGAAAAGTCATAAATACAACAAACTACAAAAAAAGAGTATACGCAAAAATTCCCCTGGAGGTCATTTCTGTATCGTCTTCATTTCAAGTTAATTTTAATTTATAATGTTCTTTTGTACAAAGAACGTGCTCGTAAAAAATAAAACATAATCAAGTAGGCACTCATTCTGGCTGAATGCAAAACTTTATTATAATAATAACATAACATCAACGGGAATTTGTAAGGAAAAGCTAGAATAAGAGTGCATTGGACTTTTAAAAATATATTGTGAAATGAAATCAAGTATATTCTCCTTTTATTGTACAGTTTTTTTTTATGAATAACGATATGTAAAATGAAAAATTTATGTATAAAACCAGTATTTCATGGTGAATATTCAATATGAAGATAAAAATATGTAGAATCTCACATATTGATGCGTAATCGACAATTTTATTTGTATAATTTATAATTATTATTATTAAATTTATGCTTTTCAATTCAAAGTTTGAAATGAAATTAGAGATGAAAAAAAAATAATTTAATGATAAATATTTTTTTAACCGAATTTAATTAAAACTAAAACAGTTGCCATGACCGTGACCTTGATAAAAGCTTCAGAGCATGAAGATCATGCGGTATAAAATATCATAATCATCATCTGAGATGTTGTGGAAAAGTTCATGTATGATGATTAAGAATAATAATCATGGCTCTTCATTATGTTTTGTTAAATAAATTATTATTTTTGTTTTAAAATATTTTCAATCGAAAGCACGATTTTAATTTAAAACATTCACTTTTTTTTTGTTTTTGTTAATTATTTATCGATTTATTAACTTTTTTTTTTTAAATATATTGACGAGTTAAAAAATAAACAATAGGTTAAAAGCTTTCTCAATCAAAATAATTTGATGAGTATCTAAATTTTTTTATTATTTTAATTATAACTGTTCGAAATTAGTTTGATCACGATTAGGAAGAGAGGAAAAAAAATGATGAATCGATTTAATTTTTTTTATTTAAATTGAACATTAATTAACTGGAAGTTTAAAATATCGGTCATTTCCCACCTTGATTCAAAGTGTTCCATCCTACTCTTAGAGGGATATCAAATGAAAAAAATGTACTTTAATGTAATCATCTTTGATCAAAAATAATTGTTCTGACTTGAAAAAGATGCAACTGTTTCAAATGATAGAATGAAACCTAAGTTTCAATGTTGGTGGTTTTGGGTACACTCGGCACCAGAGGCTTAGCTGGGATTAGATTCAGAAGCCTTAGATTTGAAGCGTCCTTAATGACCTAGATTAGATTAGATATGAACAAGCTACGCTCCGGACCCAATGATTCTATTGCGTTTATACAACTTCAGCCGAAGCTTCCATACTAAGCGCCTTTGATCTATGGTCCAACCACATGGGATCTACAATTTATACTGCCATCCGATCCAGTCGCCCTCAAGTTTCACTCAGCGCCCCTACAAAACCAAGAATAATTTTTATATATTCTGAGTAAAACTTGAGCACATTTGGAACTCGAGAATCACAAATTCATATTCATGCCCGAGACTGAATTTGAACCCCCATCGCAGGATTTTTACCAATCATACCAGCCACTTAACCAACTCGGTCAACGAGCTCCCAACGATCTAATGAAGAAAGACAATGCTTATCGCAATTCGTCGAAGTGCAACCGCGAAGATTGATGTTATCTTAATTGCCATTACATTGACAACTTAATTGAATATGAACATTTTGCAATTAAATCTGTTTCAATTGAATTTTTTTAACTAACACTGTAGTTAAGATTGATTTGATAATTTTTTGCACTGATCTTTTTGTTTAAGAATTAATTTCAAACACATCTCATCAGATTCCAGAGATAATTGGATTCACAATTTCATTATAATCGTTCAAATCATAAAATTGCGACACCAAAATCGCTTCAACATCAATATTTATATAAAATTATCAAGGACACAACTCAACTTATATCATGTCAACTAATAATATTGAATTGACACGTCTTTGCTGCAATATTATAATATTTATCCTTGTTTCGCATTATAGATACACGTCAACGAGACAAAAAAAAATATCACCTCTGTTCAAGTTAAAGTCCTCTTGATTGCACCAATTTATCGATTTTACATGTCAATACATGTGTAATTGTAATATAAATTATTCATTGGTAACACACAATTTGTAGGTGGAACACTCATAAATATAATAACAATTGTGTATACATGACTTGTTGTAATTTTAATATTCAACTTAAAAAAAAAACCTTAACATTATATTCATCAGTAAAGTGTTTTGTATCTTATTTTGCATTTAATTTAATGAAACTTGAATTATATCATTACTGACACAAAATAAAAAATATGTAGACCTCTTTTTTTTTGTGTACTGCACCTTTTCAAAGATCTATAATTAAAGGTATATCATATATCAATTTTATGGGATATGATTTATATGGAGCAGTAATTTTATATTGTTTAATGCACCATCATTATATTTTAGAACAAAAAAAAAGAAAAAAAATAATACAATCAATCATTCAAACAGGTAGTCCATCATTATAATTTCTGTTGACATGATAATGGAATGACATTGAATTAATTTAAATAAGGTCGTGCACTTATTCAAATGTTTATTCTCGTATCCATTCTTTACTTTATTTTTTTTCGGTTAACTTAATTGAACTTGTAAATAAAAAGTAAAATAATATTCAACATTAATAATCAATAAAATTTTACCGTTTCCATGAATATTGTTATGTATAGGAATTTTTCTAATGTATCACATACTAACACACATTATTAAATCAAGTATGTGTTTATTTTAAATATCCATTTAATAATATTAAATCTAACGGATTTACGAGAAAAGAGTAAAAAAAATGGTTATGATGAACATTATTATGATGATGATGATGATGATCTAAATGACCTTTATTTTATATGTGTATCAAGTGCTTAATTGGAACCCCAACCGATATTCTACTATTCTAGTATCCCATATTTACACTTGATTAAATAAAAATGATAAAAATGCAAATTAACCGTGTTATTGTGATGATATCATATGTGAGGTAAAAAAATTTAATAATTTTCTATTAAATATCAAGAATAAATAATGAGCAAAAAATATACTTAGAAAACAATTAAGTTTGCATGAGAATAACTGAGAATTCACGTTTCTGTCGGCGTTTTTAAACAATTATCGTTATTGTTATAGTTCCATTGTTGAAAATAATTACAATTGAAATTTGTCATTTACAATACGTTTTATTTTTAGCATTCAATATAAAATGATTATAATGATAAATGACGTTGAAAGAAATTAATTTAGCAATTCAATATCAACTCAGGTTGGAAATTTGTATTGGAAAAATGATGCACTGTGGAGGTATTTTTGAAATTCTTTGTAGGGTGGTCATTTGTCCTTAACTTAAAAGTGCCTTGAACCAAAATTAGAATAAATTTCTAGGGCGGTCTCCACAAAACAGAACCAGTTATTAGACCTACAGACGGGTCCATTGTGCATACCCATTTATCATCATATCTGATGAAGAAGGAATCAAATCTAGAGAATCAACTAAAGAAAAAAGTCCACTAGACTGGTTCAGTTCATGAAAGCTTCTGAATTCTTCGACTGGACTTTGACTCTGACTTGGACGAACTTTTTGACTTCGACTTCTGAATTCTTCGATTGGACTTTGACTCTGACTTGGACGAACTTTTTGACTTTGACATCTCAATTGTTGTCTACTATTATGTGTTCTATATCGGCCGTGGCTTCTCTCGAGTTCCAATTTACATTTTTTACTATTTCCTCTTCGGAAAATCCTTGTTTCATCAGGCCATTTCGGTACACATGTTCATGAAGAGGGTTGTCTCTGATATCTTTCAAGCCTTTTTTGCCTCAAGTCATGTTTTTTTTCCAATTGAAGATAAATATCTACAAAAGTCTTCAGGGCCAAGGCTTAACATGTAGATAATGCACAATGAACCTGATTTGAGTGTAGGCTTAAAAGGTCGCCCTGAATAATATTCATTGATCTGAATAATACAAATGTCAGCGAATTCCTTCATTTCAATTTGAAATTTTCCATATAATTTCATGCAAATCCCGCATTTCTTTAATCCACAACATTTCAATGAGAGTATCAGTTTTCTGTCAATCTCATCGTATTTAAATAAGGAATTACTTGTACTTTATTGATGTGGAGAAGATGATTTCTCAGCAACATATTTTTTTTTTCATTTTTTTTTGTAATTTAACCAGTATTTGCGTCTTTGATTTCAATTCATATTATAATTTTATTTTCATATTGTAAACTAATGCAAAAAAAAAAGTAAGATTACAATCCAATTCATCTTGAATTATCATATTATATGTGTATTTATTTCTTTTTTTTTATGTATATACTTTGATCATGAAATTTGTTCTTTTTTTCTGCTTCTTTAAGTTAGCTTAGTTTATAGCTTTTATTATTTATTTTTATTATATTCGTTAAATCATAGAACTGAAAAACGATTTATAGCAGTAGAAAAAAAATGAGATAAAAAAACACACAAAGAACTAAAAGAATGTTGTTCATGTTTAACTAAGTTTTGTTCTATATTGATATGCTTTTCAAAGATATTATTCTTTTACTGTGTGTGTTTTGTCCTCAGTAAACCGACAAATTATTTAAAAGGTAAAAATAAAATAAAACTGGGTAGTTCATTCACCTAGCATGTCAAAAGTTCATCTTTTAACTTTCAAGTAGCATGTTCTGTCAAATAAAAAAAAAAGTGGAATAAAGTTCATAGTTAAAGTACCTTCATTTGGATTGACATCCATGAGTATATTTTGAGAGGATTGAAATGATCAACAATGAAATGAGGACCAATTGAGAATAAAGAGCCAATCAATATTGATTTCTTAAGGTCAAATATTCAAACTAAAGGTTAATTGTTAAATTATCCAAGGAACACTTAAATGACCCACTCCAGCCCACTCCATGAAAATGATCGTAATAAATTCAGTACGTATCGTGATCACACGCATTCTAAGAGTTACAATTAATGAGCAATGACATTTTTTTGGAGTGTCTGCTAAATTTAAAGTAAAATTAACAAAAAACATTAACATTAAATTAAAAATGTTGAACTTGAGATTAATAACTCATCCATTTAAAGCAATATCTTGACAGTGACCGAGACAAGATAGTTTATTTTCAACTTTGTTAAATATGAAAATAATAATAATTGTAAATGTTTTCTAAAATATTTTAATAGAATACAGCGGACTCATGGCACACGCCTTGATGTATTGGATCTTTTTAAAAAAAATGCTGTAATCGGTTTTAACAGTATATGCATAAAAAAAATCGTGATCATTTAACGTTCAATGCTTTAAAACATCACAATAATTTTATTCTTAAGCGGGTCGAATCTTTTGTTTGATTCATATCATTCGTAAGGTAACATTGTTGTTAAACATAAAAACTTATGCTAACATAAGTTTTGAACAAAAAATTCAATTGAGTAAAATAATGCGTAAATTTATCAAAGGTGTTGAATGCCCTTGAATTATTTCTATAGAAATTCTCACGTTAATTATAAAAATATGATAAAAAATGTTCAACATGTTTACATTATTGCTTATAACTTGTTATAAATTTGTATTATTCTAGATTGAAATACCTTTGAATTGTGTTTAAAATAAAATGCAAATTCATACAGAAACTTTACACTTCTAATATATATGCAACTTTCCAGGAACGAAAAATACCTGTGTTGAAATTAAAAAAAAAAAAACATTTTTATAATAAAAATATTTTTAATAAAGCTCTTACGTTGCATGTTTGTGTGAAGTAGCACCTTAACCAAAATAATAATAAAAAAAAATAAATGAAGCAAAATATTGTCGTCTCTCTGGTTGAATAAGTCTCAGTCTTTTAATAGTCTAATATATGCATTAGTTGTAATAAAATAACAGTCACGAACATGGTCGGTTATTACATTTCTTTACGTTATAAAATTTGAATAGTTTTTTGTTGTTGTTAAAGTACCTGTTATTGTTCTGTTTATAACATCTAAAAATTTTAACTCATATGTGTGTAATATTCATTCAAGAAGAAAGGTATAGAAAAACTTTCACCACATTTTTATACTCTTAGGAATTTTTTTTCTTTCTTTCTTTGATTTGACTTTAATTTAATTCAATTATTACAATCCAAAAAATTAATTTTTCTCCAATTCATTAGTCAAATATCACAATAATTGTAAGCAAAACAAACATTTTTGACAAATTTCAGTTTAACGAACTTTTCATTTAAAATTAGGTTAAATTAAAAGTGCAAGAAATAATTATTAAAATCATAATGAAATGAAATGAAAAGTGAATAAATTATGATGATTAAATGGGATTTTATTAAGAGTAAAAGTTATATTTTTTTTTTGTTTATAGTAATTTTTTTAAATGAAATTGAAATCACAATTGTTTCAAACAAGGTCACAATTATAACTTTTAATTTCGTTTTCAATGAAACATCTCAGCGAATTCTCACATAAAATTATGTCTCTTCATTTAAAATTATAAAAAATAATAAAAAAAAATGTGTTTAATGTTTATTATAATTATATTTGTAAATAAATAAATGAAGTACTTTAACAATCATCTTATAAAGACTTAATTATAAAATTATACTAACATTTTAATTCAATTCAATTTGAAATGACTAGTTTTTTTTGGTATGAATTTTGTCATTCAATGTTTTATTCTTTTTTTTCATTTCATAAAATGTTTGCCAATCATTTTTTTTTAAATTAAAAATTAACTAACTAATCAATATAAGGAGAATATTTTTTTATAAGAACTTAATAAAATGCGAAAAACCGGTTTTTGATAATTACTGACAAAAAATTTCATATAAATTTCAATATCTTATGTCACGCCCGTTTCTTTTAAAATTAAAATTTCTGTCTTCAAGTCTTTAAAGTTCAAGATTTTTAAATAAAAGAATTGTATTTTTTTTTTTTTTTTTTGATAAACTTGAAAAAGTTTTATATCGAGGATGTGTAATATTTTGACGTGTTTACAGCGCATGACGTATCAGTTATGTGTTTTTTTTCAAATATTTACTTTACAGATGATAACTATCATGATAACATCAGTCTGTTACAATAAAATGTAGAAAAAATGATTTGAATGTTATATTTTTGTTAATTATTACACTTTTTATTCGTTCTAAGTAGTTTCACAGATTAATTTATGAAATTTAACCCTTAATTGTGCAATGAGTTACCTTTCAACCTTTAAATTGCACCGAAAATGTTTTTTTTTATCGGGGGAATTTTCAAAAAGAAAAATATAAATTTGAGACAAATTTTTTATGTTTTTGAGTAAAAAAATCATGTTTTCGTAAGTTTCAGGTAACAGTGACCTTGCACTCTAAACCAGTGGAGCACCAGAGGGAACATCCTTTTATTCCCCACTGGTTTTAGGTATCAGTGAAAGTTGTAAAGAAAATTTAGAAATTTCCGAAAGATAGTCTACCATTTTAGAAATTTTTGAAAAAAAATCCATCATTTTGGAAAAATCGGTAATGTTTTGGGATTTTTGACCGTATTCTTACTCTGTTCTCTCTCTGATCGACCGTACTGGAGTTACAGGTGCCGAAAAGTGATGGCGGACAAACTGTCTATAATAATGTATTTTTTCTTCGGAAAAGCACTTAAAAATATGTACATGACTTAGATACGTATTTTTTGATGCAAGAAGGGTTAAATATGTTATTTTTAATTTTTAACCACTGGGTTCAAAAGAATTTTGTGAAGAAATGAAGTTTCTTTGAAAAATTTATCAATTTTTGAAAATTTGTAAAACCTTTTTGAAATTTTGTAAAACCTTTTTGAAATTCTGTAAAACCTTCATAGAAATTGATACAGGCGACGTCAAAAAGCAAATAATTCAAATAAAAAAATGTAAATACTTCAAAAATTTAAATTTAAATTAGTGCAATACTTTTACAAGGAAGAACAACGTGTTTTTTTTCATTTTAACTTAAATAATTTAAATAAAACATTACGTGAATCAAACACCGTTTTTTTTTATAAATAAAACTTTTATTTTAAAAGTGCAATTGTATTGCTCTAGGACTACTCTTTTAATTTTACATAACAACTTTATTTTATTTTATCTTTAATTTGAATAACAGTTTTCTTGTCTTGAGATTAATAAAAAAAAATAAAAATAAAATAAAATTTTTCCTTTACATTTATTATATTGCTCTGACCATATTTGACAAGTTTGTAACCCACTTACTTCTGGTTTATACACAGTTTATTGTCTTTGCATTTAATGTACACACAAAAGTAATTTTTTTTTTGTTTATTTTAAATATGTAACTTTGCTATAAGTGCATTCAGAGTTAAAAAGCACACTTTTATTTGTAAATAAGTAATCGGCATAAAGACAAAACATTCCAATTGTTTATACGATGTTTGTTGTGTTGTTTAGTTTAAAAATTGCTATTATTTAAACATTGTATACAGTTTTAATGTGTACTTTTTTATGTTATTTTTGTTAAATTTTATTTAAAAAATAATAATAAAAATTTATATTGTGTTTATCACGTCAATATGAAGAAAAAAAAACATTTAAATATACCGTTGCACTTGAAAATGAGTAGTTCTAGATGTTGAATACTATTTTGTTAACGGGTTCTAGGTGGGATTGTACTCTAAAGTGTGATGTATTGGACTATGAATTTTAAATTAAAAATAAAATCAGTTTATTTTGCATCGATAATGAATTTTTACGGTTTTACCTGAAGTGGCTGGTTTCTGTTGAAGCAAAATCAAGATTTTGGGTATTTTACTGTGCAGAGGTTACTTATTTGTTACTTATGGCTGGGGTCTATCCTTATCACAGCACTATATCACAGCTTCAAGCTCAGTGGTTAGCGTATCGGACTTTCAATCTTAAGATAGTTTGAGTTCCGAATACTCAATTTGAGTTAAAGGCTAAATAAAGGGGGCGACTACTTGGGATAACAGGATAAAAGCTAGGGCTCTCTGATGATGGTTAAGGGTATGAACTGAAAATTTAAAGCAGCTTGAGGCAAAAATGCATGTAATCTCCATTGGGCACATTTGAACTTGCCTTATACCACGACAACCATTTGGCACATGTTCCTTAGCACTAAAACTGATCAACATTTCTCTGATAACTAAATTTATTATTTTAATTCTTCCATGGAATTAAATTGATCGAATTTAAATCAAATAAAAGTGATGCAAGGTAAACGTGTCCCAAATGAACTCATTAGTAAACAATACACTATTTGTTTACATAATACACAGAACATTTTGACGCAATACACATTAAAATTTCAATAAACGCTTTGTTAGGTCAATCCTCTAATCAATCATGAACATACTGATTTTCATTGGTCTACTAGGTAAATTATTCGAATTAAAAATACACTCCTTGATTTTAAAATAAAAAAAATATAATAAAGAACATTGAAAAAATGTCCAAAATTTAAATGGGTATATCAGAATAAAAGTATGGTGTAACTTTTATTATCATAAAATGTTTTGTAAAATAATTCAATGATGTGCATGTGACCTTATACATCAATAGTTTGCATATTTTGATGCATTCAAGCGTAAACTGGTATACGGTTCGTAAGTTTTTATGTATCAAAAAAAATTTAATGAACAAAAGAAATGCATTTCCTTTCTCTCTCGATGTAATTTTTTTTTCATATAAATAAAATAATTGTTTTGAAAATAAAAGCAATCGACGGTGTTGTTTTGCATGTTAAACAAAACTCACTTATATGAAAAAAAAAAAACTCATTTATATCACAATATAAAATAGATTATAACACGATATAACACAAATACACAATTGTAAAGGTTTTTTTTACTGCAATTAATTTCATCAATTGAAGTGTGACAACGTTTATCTAAATATTAGATCGTGATGCTGCTGGTAACAACTCACCATCTATCACTCGTCTAATAAGGTATTGAAGGAAATGAAAGTGTACAGTAAAAAAATGTAATAAAATAGTCTCAGTGTCTGGTCATGTTTTACGGATAAGAGAGGTTAAAAGTGATAAATTTACATACATTCACTTTGTTTTTAAAACATTTTTTTTATCAATTGTCAGTTTTTTTTTCTTAAATTTTTCTTTTCCGTTCACTCGCTTACTTCATCAGAATGAAAAATTGTTTTGAATAAAATATTACCTTATTATTATAATTTCAACACTTTTTTTCTTGTAATTCAATAGACCTTAGATATGTTAGTTATATGACTAAGGTGTAATAGTGAGAATTAAAACAATAAATAAAAAGATTTTATAGACACAACAACACCGTTATTTCTTATGATTATTATTATTTTTTGTATTAACCGACGTTACTATTTCACCTTCATGCAAAAAAATGCATCAATATAAAACGATCAGCAATTTATTATGACCAAGTATTAATAAATTTAAATTTTTATGTAAAGCAAGACATTTAGTAGAAAGAGAGAAGACAATTTAATTACAGCACAAACATTTAGTATTTGAATAATGTAAAAAAAAATTTCGATGATGATGCTGTGAATATTCTCCCTTGTAATTGAAGCAATAAATAAAAATGTAAGTGCACGAAAAGTTTATTAGTTAAAAGCTGTGCATAAAGTGTAATATTTCTCACTTCTAGCTAATCTTACTTGGAATTTGAAGCAAAATAATATTAAACGTGTCGGTATGAAATTGTTGTAAAAAATAATCAGTAAATTATAAAAGTTATTAGAAATAAATTACTCAACTGCATACTTTGAAATCTCTGACTCAGGCATCAATAACTTTGACTAATAAATTTATTTTATTTTTTTCTTAACATGTGTATTAGAGGTAATAAAATAACAATTAGTACCTTTGTTTAGGTTGATATCATGTTTCATGGTGAAACCTAACAACAAAATTTAAAAGAAAATAATGGAAATTCTTTTATTTAATTTAAATTTAAAGTCTATTTCAATATTTTTTAACCCTTAATTACATAAAAGGGTTTTCATGAGCTAAATGTATTATAAAATTTTGCCTTTTCATTCATGTTTCAAAGCCTTTCCAGGATTTACTTAAAATGAGAAAACATTTAAAGGAGTTTTTGTTAAATTTAAGTTTGAGCCCATACGAAAGAGCTTGAACTTGCAAAAACTTGACCTATCCTGACGACCTTTTGTAAAGTTAAAAGACTGTTAGACAAAATAAAAATTTATTGACCGTCAGTCAGAACAAGAGGATGTGTTACAGGTGCCGGGAATCAAGAAACCTTGCTGCGTCCTGTGTGAATGCGGAAAGGGTCCGTTCTGTGATCCGGTCCTTGGATGGTTCAACTATGGCAATCAAAAATACATGAGCCATTCATTTTTAATCTTTTTTTTATTTTATTCCGAACTTTTTATTATTATTTTTTTTTTTACATTGCGTTTTACATTTTCTTTAGTTAGTAAGTTATTTAGTTTTTAAGAATCAAAATAAACCAATGGGACCACTTCTTCAAAGTCGGCACTGGTTTTTCCGAACGTTGAATGCCATTGTGAAATTTTATTTGTAAGTCTAGTTTGTAAGCCATGATTTGAAGAAAGAAAATAAAGGAATAATAATAATAATATCCACACTTACACTCTGAGTTGGGACGCTACTCAGCGCTAGATGATTCTTTCCATAAATGGAGTTCTTCGCTAAATGTTTACAGAGCGATATTTAAGTTAGCATTGTGCGATGTTAAAAATGCTGAGAAGCACAATTTAGTGTATGTTCCCTTACCCTAGAAGGGCAATATTTCGAACGTTAAATGAGATCGTTCTCACAGTGATACTCCTCCTAAAATCACAGGTAGTTAAAGAACTTCCTAAAGAACGTCATTTTGACACTTTTAAGGGGGAATCCATTGACTGTGCACCTATCGCAACATGAACTGAAATCGAATTGTAGTTGGGTGGTGTTTGATATAGACCTGATTACTTTGGCGAATTTAAAGTCATCCGCAAATGTATGGCATTTACTGTTTGGGACATTATTAGGTGCATTATTCATGTAGATGATAAACAGTAGGAGGCCCAGAATAGACCCTTGCGGGACACTGCTGCTTTGCCTGGTATAGATATGAAAAGACGTTCACCTCGAAACGAAGCCCTATTGTGTACAGCCTGGTATAAAAAATTACTCAATTTTAAATCAAAACAGACACATATGAGATTTACCTTCAAATCCAGAGCCATACAACGTAATTTTTTCATTAACATGAAACAAAGGGTTAATTTCATTAAATTTTTAACACATTTAATGATTTCAACAGTTCATCAACTACGACAATGTATAAAAAATAGAATAAAAGGTGCAATGACATTCCAAATCCGATTTACTTTTCTATGCATTTTATCTATAAATATTCTAATAATTCAGTCTTAGTTTTACTTCGTTTTTTTTTATTATTTTAATACCTTTTTCTTTTATTTTAAGTTTTAAAACGTTCCATAAACATAAATTTCCATATTAGAAATATTAAAAAAAAAGAAAAAATTATGTTGTTCTAGAACTTAAAAGGTTTCATCATTAGTATCAGATTACGATAATTCGTTAAAATGAAAGAATTTGAGAATGATAATTTAAATTCCGGAATATGTTGATGTTGTTGTTGGTCATGGTGTCGTGTTATGATAATTATTTTGAAAACAGTGTCTCTATAACTTTTGTTTGTTTGAAATTCTTGTAATATGAATTTTGAATGTTAGATAATAATTATCGTGTATTAACACATCTTCAAAATTTGTTTATAATTATGTTGAAAATATTCAATTTTTTACATCATCTCTGAGCTACAAGTCATGAAATTTTTTGAATAATCAGAAGCAAAATAACTCAAGCAGATAACTTTGGTAAAATTAATTGTAATGTAATCATCATTAACATAATACAAATCAGCAAATGTTGTTAAACGGTGTAATTTCATACATTTTTATACCTGGAAAAAATGAAGAAATAGTCAAAATAGCTGAAAGGAACACCCCAAATTCCGAAATTGATGTGCAAATACATGTATGATGCCCAAAAAAAAAAAGATTGAGATAACATCTTATTAAATGAATGCCACGTGCTAATATTTGACGTGAATTGTTAACAAATGATAGACATTCAAGTCCCTAAGGAATTGTTTTTTGGCTTGTTAATTAATGTAATGAGCACTTACTATTCATTGTTGGACTGTAATTGATAGACGTGCAAAAAAAATAAATTATGTGATTTATTGCAGAAAAAAACCGCTTACTTTATAACTTGTAATATTTTCTAAGAAAACATACAAAGTGTCTATTTAAATATTCAATTTAGTTTTCAATTCATTGAACTTGTCTAAAGTCATTATTCTAAGTTTTTTTTTGTATTCATACCAATGTATTATGTTAAAATGTATTCGACACTTTTAGATTTAATGGTTAGTAACATTAATAATTTGATCTTTTGTATTGAATTTTGAAACGAAAAATAAAAAAAAAATAAATATGTGAAATGAATGTAAAATAAAACATTATGGCTCAAAATTGTCATCAATAATTGTATAAAATCAAAGATATGAATGATATTTACCTTATTTGAATAAAAACAGTCATGTAATAAATGACTTATGGTTTTACATTCAAAACATTTGAAAATGTTGGTACTTTCTCTGTGTTAAACCATAAAATAGACCACATGTTAAACTATCAACGTAATTTATTTTATTATATTGCAATCTAACCAAAATGAAAAAATAAAAAAATTATTTATAATCTTCTATTTTGGATTGCAACTTAAAATAATTAATCATAATAACATTTAAAGTAACAAAATTTGTTTTTTTTTTGAGGATGAGAAGTAACAAAGGTTAATATTTTTTTCTCGAAAAGATAATTTATGAAAGATAATGACTTTTTTTAAGGTGAATTTCAAAAAAAAATGTGAATGAAAGATACTTATAATTATTGCACAATTTTGTTTATTACATAATTTTGATATACAACACACTGCAGTACTTTTATGATAAATATCATACACATCTTAATTAACCAACAATAATTTTTATACAAGAAACGTCAAAGAAAATTAATCAAAATGTGTTATATTTATAAGGTAACTGACATAGTAAGACCTGTTTATTGTGATTTAGTTTTAAGTGTGATAGTTGATTTAAATGATAAATTTGCATTATAAATCAACGATGTGAATTTGATGATTAGCATCTTTGTGTAATTTGATACAAAGTATTATTTTCATATTATTTTGGGAGTATTAAGTAAGATTAACTAACTCTTCAGAGATTTTTAAGACATTTCCTTAAGTAGACGGATTTTGTATGAAAAAATGTCATCAAAGTACCGGGGAACTCCATCGAAATAACTTCCAATTTTGTTTTTGTTGAAAAAACGCATTAGTGGGTGGTCTCATTGATTTAAGGATTGTGCTCGAGTTTTTAAGATTCAGAGTTTAAAGTAAAAAAATCATAAAATTCTCGTATAATAATCTTTGGCATCATCGTTTCGAGATATATATATACTTTATTTTCTCTTCATAAGACCGCCAGTGACCCACATGGGTCCTTGAAGGCATGTCTTTCATCTTCATGTAACTTAAATCTATTAATCTATATAATGCAAATTATATTTTAAATCTACTTTATCGACTTATCCTAAAGATATCTACTTTTTGCTGCGTACAAATAGTCGACTATCTTGCTACGGTGCGGTACATTTAAATTTATTCTGTACTATACAGATCGATGCCAGCTGTGATCAAGTTGCATGGTGTGTTATTTTGCTTGTTATCGCACTATATAAATCCAAGCTGGAGAAAACAACAGTATATAGCGCTGCTGTTTGTCCGCTCTGAGTATCGAAACCCATGCCATCCAGTTGCAAAGCGAATGCTTTAACCACTGGACCAATGAAGCGGATTGGGAAATTGGGTTCTAAAGCCTTAAATGACCAAACCAGTCACAGAAACTTCTTCAAATATTCATCAAGTTAAAATTAAACACTAATTACTTTAAATTTCTTCGGCGTATTTTAGTAAATGACAAATGCTATTGATTTCCTAGGTTCAAAAGTTTTCTTTTTATATTTTTAATTTCAATGATATCAAAGTTCAATAAATTGATCTCACTCACACTTCACAAAATTTGAATTTGAATAAAGTAATTTCAATTAAGAAAAAAAAAACATCTTATAATAATATCAATTAAGGTAAGAAGTAAAAAAAGCATTTAACTCTTCTAACAATATTGTTTATTTAAAATTCAACGTCATTTAACCCATTAAACGCCTGTACTAAATTTATTGAGTTTTGAGCAAAAATTTCATATACAATTTGTTCTTTGATTAAAAGTTAATACATTTCATTTCGATGAAAATTTTGAGTTTCATACAAATATTTTATAGGAGGATCGGTTGAAAGTGTCGTACAATGTCACAGAAATACGTACAGAAAACTTGTATGAAGAGGAAAAAATTGCAAGACTTTTCATTTGAAAACTCGTCCGACAACTTTTAAAAATATCTAATGCTATTGAAAATTTGAAAAAAATATTTTGAGATTTTCTAGACAAAATTCGACCCAAAAGTTACTCGTCAAAAAATCGACCATTGTTAGTTAATGGGTTAATCAACAAAAATTACAATTCTCAAATAACAACAAAAAAAAAGTTTATCATTTAAATCACAAATTATATATTTTAATATCAAGGTGATACAATATGACGCATTATCGATTCAATTGTCATTTAATTATAAATAAGACGATGGCGATTTCCTTATAAGACCGACATGTGCCAGTTATTACTGTCAAATATATACGTTAGATGATTATTTTTTTGTATGATAATTGTTGATTATCCATTAATAAAAATAATAATAATGGTTAATTGTAAATTTTGATTAAATTAAGTAAATAAAGTTCAAATATTTATTACAAGTTAATTAAGTTTCTTTTCTTAATTTATTACTATTATCATCATCAATAATAAAAGTAAAACAAAATTTCTTTCTCTTCTCTTACATTGAAAGGAACTAATTAAAAGCATTTTTTTCTTTAACCACAATTAATGAAATTTAAAGTACAATAAATGAGGCATAACGATAAATTTTGAAGTTATAAGGAAAAAAAACACACAATTATAGTATTATTTCACGCTAAGTAGCACAAAAATTTATTTCCCATGGTAAATCGTTATGGATATTAGTTAATTTAGAAAATGTAAAGTATTTTAAAATTAAACCAGTAATTCAACACATTTAATAATAAACAAAAAAAAATTATAATCTAATTTATTCATTCAGATAAATTTTGTACAATAATAATAATAATAAAAAATAACATTTAAATTTGTTTATCTATCTTATAATAATAATTTTGCTAATACTTTCAATACAAACATAATGATATAAGAAACAAGTTAATTTCGAATGAAATATTTAAAGGTTTGTTTTCCAAATTTATGTTTGATAAAGTCTCAATTGATTATTATTTTTATTTTTTGAAACATAATAATGATACAAAACAACTTTATTTGACTTAAATAAGTTTTTTGATTGGTAATTTATTGATTAACTTTAAAAAAAGGAAGAAATGCTCTAATGGAAGGGTTTTGAAGTCTTTGATACGATTCTGAGTATTAATTTCACTTTAAGTTGATTGTTATGAATACATTTTTAAGTGAAACTGGCAAGTCTTGGCAAAATATTTAGTCAAGGCTAGCAGATCGATACATCATTCTCAGCAAAGTGATATGACAAGGTTAGGAAATTGAAAGGTTAGTCATAGAAAATTAATAAGTCAGTGAATCGAGTTCCATCGAAATTCGCTTTTCTAAGCCACCAAGTGTGGTTAATTTCATAAGTGACTAATCTTCGTGGGTTCCTTTCTTTATCTGGCAAAAATGCACTGTCGTTTTCGGAGGAACTTGTCACTTGACTTAAACTTTTGAGTATGGTCTTTGACTGTCCTTAGTCTTGCTGTGGAAGTATTCCATTGTTCATTCCATTGTCTGATTATCTGTCTTTTGATAGAGCTTTTTAATTATTTCTCACGTTTCTTTGCGTCTAAGCTTCTACATTAGGAATCTCAGTGGCTTCTCTGGCCTTCTTTTTAGCAGCTTCATTTCTCGTGTGATGTGACTCGGCACCCAAATGAGGGTCACGTCTTTGTCTCTCAATTCTGAATTTAGATTCACTATCTCAACGTTTAGAAAGTCGTCGTCAAATATATCGTGAATTGACTGAATTGAGCTTTATGAGTCCGAGACAATCACATATTTCCTCAAGAGTCAAAGTTATTCACCAACGTCTTTAAGTGAAGGATTGTTTTGTGTGAAGTTAAAATAAAATGCACTTATGACGTTTATCTGAAAATAATTTTCCCAAAATTTATCTTAAATTCATTATAACAATAAAATTACTGTAAAAATCGGATACCAAACGACCACATTACCTGGTATAAAAGCTACCGAAAATCTAGTTAAAAAGCCAAATCAAACAAATAATTGTAATAAAATCAATCAATTGACCTCAATTAAAACATGGCATAAAATAATTAAATTTGCATGTAAGTCAATTACTTTAAAATAAAATAAAATATTAGTCTATTTAAATAAAACAAGAATTTTAAATCTGACAAAGTTTATGTATCTTTGTAAATGTTTAACCTTTTCACTCTTAAAAGAGAAAAAAAAATTACTAAATTCGCTTGATTCTTTCACACATGAAGCAGAAATACTGCAAATATTATAAACCACAATCATGTACCATATATAAGAGCAATATGTGAGTTAGATTAAACAGGTTTTTAATAATTTTTGAAGTTATGCCATTTCATACTAAGCATACATATAAAGTTAAAATCAAAATATGGACGAACATTAGTACAGATGTTTATGTTTTGGGTTATGGAATGTTTGCTATTTTATAGTTATACATTCTTTGGAGTATATTAAATTCGCCATTTAGTGTACAATTAAAGAGTAAGCATGAATAAATAACATTTTTTTTTTCCATTTAATGTTATTTGTGTATAAAATTACATAATTCTAAAAATAATATGGACACACGTTAATGCGTTTTGGTCTCTCTCTGTTTCAGGAAAATTTTTGATAGCAATTATGCTACAAAATCAGACGTGATACTTTGAAGTGTGTGTGTGTACTTAGAGAATGATCATGAATGAAATGAAATGAGTTTGTTTAAGAAATGTAGCGAGCTTCTATTGTTTCATAACATTTTACCTTTCACGTTGTCATCGTCCTAGTTTTATATAAGTGCCTAAGCATAATTTTATAATGAGATTCTATGAAACACGTATTTAAGTGAAATGAGATGCTTTTAAGAAAATAAAATAAAAAAGTAGAAAGTATGTGGATTGTGCTTATGTGTAATAATGGGCTATAATTGTCGCACGTGGTAAAAAGTCCATTCAAATACAATGAAAAAAGACTGAAAATGAATCGATTTTAACGAATATTAAGTGTTTAGTTAACAATCGAGGAAGTAGAGTGTGAAAATGGAGATACGTTTACTTAATCGACTTTTATGAAACATATTTTTGTCCCATCAAGTTTCGTGTTCTTCTAACTAAGCCCTAAACTATCAGATGTAACATTGTAAGAAGAAAATGTAACACAAATTTTTTCACCTGTTCAACTTAAATCCTAATTTCGAACACTAGTCGAACAATAAAATTCTGTTTAAATTACTTTTTTTTATTATTATTATTATTATTATTATTTAATTCCCTTTCAATCTTTTATTTGTACCTCTATAAATTCGATATATCTTTGCGGTGAACCACTGCCTGTCATTCCATTTAAAACTACTAATAAATATAATTATTTCCGACCCGACAGACATCATTCAATCGTTAATTTCAATTTTGTAGTTCTTTTTGTGTTAGTATGAGTACAAAAATTTTATCACATTGTTAACTTGCAAACAAGATTGAAATGAAAAAAAATCGTATAAATAAAATAAATTGAAAAAGGTTTCGAAAACGACCTGAGTTAAATCGTTAATTTTTTTAGCATTATTAAAATAAATCGTTTGAAGAATGAAACAACATTGTTCTAAGAAGATGAAATAAAAAAACATTCAAAAAGAATTTCAGACATAATTATATCAGTGAAATGAGTTTTGTGACCGAGATTCATTAAGAGGATATACCTGTCGAGCAATTCAAATCATTTATTTCCTTCTCTTTATCTCTCATTTAAATGACAAGTGTTAACATTCTTTAATTGTATGTTTATGATTTGACAAAAATATGAAAAAAAATAAGTAAAAAGAAATATCGAAAGTTGTGCATTAAAATGCATCAACAAAGTTCCCTTAAGCAATTGCACTACATACCTATAAATTAATTTTACATTTACATTACTTTCTTGAGAAGAAAAAAAGATATGAAAAAATGATGAATGAATAATAAACAGAGAAATGTGTTCCAATTTTTATTATTTCATATTCATATACACTTGAAATGATATGTTTACTTATCTTGTAATGCTTTAATGCAATTATTTACACATTACACAAATTTTTAACACCCATGTATTGTTAAATGGAGGCCACCACAGAGCTCACTGACAAAAAATATACATTTAATAAAAAAATCAACCGTGATGCAAATAATTCTATGATAATTTAAATAAGGTTCATCAATTTTATCTGGAACGACATAATGATGTCAAAACTAACAACCAAAGATTCATTTGATTGGTAATTTATGATAGAAATTCAAAAAAATGTATATTGCGCCCTTGACTATGAAAATTTATTAAATAGTAATTTGATACACATTATTACTATTATTAAATTCAATGTATCACAAGTTCAGATCTGGACAATTTCTTTGTTTTTTTTTTGAATATTGTAATAGAAACTGGTCATTTTATCTAGGAAAAATAAAATTAATCTTTTTTCAATGTCATTTTGATCGATTAAATAACAAAAAAAATTAAAATTATCTTTTTATTTCATTACAATAATAATAGCAATAGTTTAAAATAAATAATGGTAACAAATAAATTTAAAAAAAACAGAAGGTAGGAAAAAATGTATTTCCTTTCGTCCACACTTTAATTTTGAAACAATTGATCTATTACAAATACTGTAAGTCATAAGTGCTGTAAATTGCATTGAATTTAAATGTTAAGTAAATAAAACAATTTAACAATAAGTTGAGCTTTTACCTTCTAAGATAGAATGTCTATTAAATAAAAGTTGTCTGAATAAGCGACTGTCAGAAAGACGGTTATTGTATTTCGAAGGTACTAGTTCAAATTTGTAACTTAAACAATCAATCTAACTAAGGACTTTAACTCTGAAAAGAAATTTTTATTTTCAAAGACATTTTAAAACTGCTATAGACTTCAACCACGAATTGCTCACTAACAGTTGTTAAAAGATTCACTATGGCAAGGACACAAGTAAGATGTTAAATTGATATTCTCAATTAAAATTTTTATTTATGATCATCAAAATTTTACACCTATCAGTGGTAAATAATGTTCGATAAGTCTGTTTAATAAATGTCAAGATGCTCATCTTCAGAAAAATTTAATCAAGTTAATTCAAACGGTAGAGGGCAAACTTCTGTGATGTCACGATCATAAGTCCCAGAAGTAGTTTTCACAGTCACACTACGTACCTTGACATCAACACCAGAATGCGTTGCTACAATCTTGCTTCAACGCCAGAGCAGTGGTTTTTTTTGATTATCTACTATCAACCCTATGGCACTTTGCAATAAGTTTGGCTTTTCTCTCCTCCACTTATTGTGATTCATTAATGTGTCTAAGTATTCATGGGGTTACTGTTTCCTAAATAGTTGCTTGATGGCCATCACTCTTTTGCATCGTTCAAGTGTGTTCAGGTTTTTCTCCAACAGATACGGTTCTGATAATGACTTAAATGGATCACCGATTAAGAAATGGCCTGGAGTCAATGGTTGTTCGTCTGTTTTATTATGATTTAACGACACTGGAACATTTGGCCTACTATTGAGTATAGCTTCAATACATACTAGAACTGTTTCAATTTCTAAGCGACGCAATGAAATGAAATAGCAAGGAAAGTTTCAGCTTCAACTTATGCCGGTATAGAACCATGCTTAGGAATTTCAATAAAAACAGCAAAATCTGCAATATTTGAGTGGCTCATAGATGAATCAACCTGGTACTGGGATATGCAAAGCAATCGTCTTTCTGAACCCGTACTTAAGATTATACCCAAATGGTCAGCCACTCGTACTAAGGAGCTTTTAAGAATGACCACAGGTCAAGTAAGAGTTCTGGTGGCATTCCTCACAGGACACGCACGTGTACTAAAACACCTTAAGATAATGAATCTAAGTGAAACAGATTTATGTAGAATATGTCAAGCAGAAGGAGAAAGTGCTCAGTGCATTCTCTGCTTCTGAAGTGGACTTGAGAACAGGAGAAGGAGGTTTTTTGGTTGTTTGAATGGGCAAATAAATCCAACGGCCCTCTTTGGAATGAAACTTCATTAGATATATGATTTCTTGAAGGAAATAAGTATAGTTAAAAAGGAATATAATTTAGGGTAAGTCGAAAAACAGCCCACAAAAAGCCCAATGTAGTAGTGGCTGAGGTGGGTATACCCTTCTCTAATCATCATCATCAATGAAATAATTCCCAAGGCACGTAGCAAATGGAATTTTGCAATTTTTACAGTCGCCTCCTTGATGTGGAGTTCTCGGCGAAATGCAGGCCAGTGTTCATCTGTATTAAAGCGTTCTTGTGCGTCATATATCAAATTACGGGCATCCAGAAAGTTACGTCCATTATCTGAATATTCATCCGACGACTGACAGGGTGAAAATACATACATGACTGATAATTCATTTAAAACAAACTATTTGTAGAAAAAAAATCATTAAATGTTAATATCATGATAAATCTATCAAATTCAACTGTGTTAAAACATATTAGAAACAGAAAATAATAATTAACGTTTTGTTCAAACAATCAACCAATAATATCACACTTAGGATACATTTCGGGTTGTAATCATCACGTTTTTTTTTAAATTCAACAGTAAAGTCACATTGTTTTAGGACTACACACAAAGTATGTTATAGTACGTTTTATTAAATTAAATGAAAAAAAAACTATCGCCACTTTAAAATATGTTGACTAAATGCTTTTAAACAATTACTGACTTATTTTTAAACAAATAAGTGTTGAAAAGAGAGAGATATAAAAGTCATTTGTAGTTTAGATATTATCTTTACAAGACAAAAAAAACTACTTTAACACGTTCTGACTAGTCTAAAGGATTATTTTAAAGTAGCTCTTTAAAGCAATTAAAAAAGTCTGAATGACTTATCTCACAGTATTATTATTTCATCATATTCCGTTCAAAATCTTTTACCTAAAATGAAATTTAAAGTAAAATCATCATGATACAATTTTAACTCCCCTCTTCTTTAAAAAATTTTAATGGATCATAGCATTGAAAGACATTGATACATTTCCATACCTGATAAAAGTCAAATGTGCGTTTCATATCCATTTTTCACAAAAAAAATATTTTTATATTATTACTGATTACAATGATGATTGTTTTTCCAAGTAAATATTAGGGTGGTTTTGAATTCAGACACACGCCATCATCTCCCATATATACTTAGATAATCCGATGAAAACAACATATTTCTTGTATAAATTTTTGTATACTTTTGAAATGAAAAAAAAAATCTACATGCACACCAATAAATTTTATGTATCAGAATGCTTTTAAATTGCGTCCCCTATTTGCAGTTTTCATTATTATTATTTTACTTGTATAGGTGGAAAAGTCTCTGCTTTTCAAACAGTTGCATGCTGTCTCCTTTTTAATTTAATGGGGAGGCAAGATTAAGCGCTCCTTGAATATCGATTATTTTTTCACAGAACAATTTATTGTAAAAATAACAAACAACCAAAATCCAGATCTGAAATGAAATGAAAAAGTAAATTCTATTCATGAAATTAAGGAGGGAAAATGTTTTATTACAGTACCCTGTTTTTGTTGTTTTCCACTGAGGTATTTACAACACAATGCATCAGTTTAATGTCCAATAAACCCTTGTGTATTATTATTATTATTATTATTATTATATATTTCCCGAGAAATTTAGGGATATTTGATGTTCTGAAAAAAACATTTAGGTTATATTTATTCAAAAATACTGGGCTGGGCAGACAAAAAACATGAATTTTTGTTTGACTAGGTGTGAAATTCATTGTTTTTGTGCTATTAATTGTTTGAATAGAATAAATTTACTAAATTTTCTTTTAATTTTATTCTATTTCTAGGAATTGAAAGAAAGTTTCAATTATGGTTTGTTTAGTCCACCTTCAAATGGTCGTGCTGGAAAATTTCTTGATGAAGAACGACGTTTAGGGGATTATCCGTTCAATGGACCTGTTGGCTACTTAGAAGTAAGTTAATAAAAAATAATTATTTTAAAAAGCACGTTTTGCCAATTTTACACATGTTTAAATGAATCGTCTGATTGCAAATACACGTGATGAAAGTCAATTTAAAATGCAAGCGCGATTGAAGTCATACAAATAATTTTATAAATGGAATATCACTTTAAAAGTCATATTTCATGTTATTTTTACATCTTTAATATTTTAACACGATTTTCTCAATTAGTTTTTTATTGATTTTTTATTTACATTTCTTCCTTTTCTTTAGCTCAAGTACAAACGTCGCGTCTATAAAATGTTGAATTTGGATGAGAAACAATTGAAAGCACTGCATACACGTGCAAACCTACGACGTTTCCTTGAATGCGTCAATGGTGGTCATGTTGAAAAAATATCAAAAATGTGTACAAAAGGTCTTGATCCGAATTTTCATTGTCAAGAATCGGGTGAAACACCATTAACATTAGCTACGCGTTCTAAAAAGCCAAACAAATTGCTAATTGCCCTGGTGAATGGTGGAGCAATTTTAGATTATCGCACAAAAGATGGTGTTACTGCATTACATCGTGCTGTGGAGTTTGATTGTTTGGAGGCAGTAAGGTACGTGTAATTCAATTTTTTTCTTTATTAATGGATATTCCCACGCACCAATCTTCACTTACACAAGTTTTTTTTATTTAACAGACAATTTAATGAACTTTGCGGCAATATCACATTATATGAACCAAAAAAAAAATAACACAAATTATTGAATGAATGAGTGTTATGTTTGCGCTTTAATATTTTTTTTTAAAAAAATAAGAAAAAAAATGAAAATTATGTACAATCGTGATTTATGCAACCGGTTTTGATATTATTCGGTCAACGTATGACCATAAAAATATGTGTCTGTCACTACAGTTATCATAATTTCACATATCATATACGATATGATTGCTTTTACCTATTTTTTTCGTATTTGTACTACTATTTTGTTATTTATCAACAATTTTGTATTAAATTAGAGAGATAAAGAGTTGAGATACAACAATAATCAAGAAATATTTACAAGAAGCACCGTTACATGACACGATAGAAGGATTTTTTTTTATCGAAATTAGCTAGATTTTAATGATTATGTTACTTGAATGAAGTGCTTCGTACTTAAAATGTTATCACAGAATGGTAAATTACTCGGTAATGGGTAAATAATGAGGGTCCTTCAAAATATCTTCACTTTTTTATCGACAAATTAGAGGAATTTTACCAAATAAACGCTATTGAGGAATTCTCATTTAATTTTGATCTGCATTTAAGCGTAATTTCCCAGTCAGTTGGCCTCATAACATTGAAGAACCGTGCCCTGATGAAATTTCTTACAAATTATTGGCTAGGGCACACAAGTCGACTCTCAAGAATTGAATTCACTTTAAATTATAAAATATACCGTTAATTTCAATGAAAATTCTCTCAATAACGGTGATTTTAAGTAAAATAAGCTTTTAATCAACAGTTCCTTTATTAGATTAAATCTCAACACGACAAAATTAAGCCTTAACATATCAATTTATTGGTTAATAGTCTTAATTGTCATATATCAAAATAAAGTTAATAGTCTATTTAATTATCTAGATTATAAAAAAAAAATCACAGAATATTAAATAATGACACGTGGTTGTCCTTCAATATAATTTTTTTTTTTTGTGTATGCTTTAATTTTAATTTTAATCTACATATTTATTTATTTATTTAACTCCCTTGGCCATTATTTTGATTGAGTTTTTTTTATATTAATAAAATTTTTGATTTGAATGCTTAAAAACAATAAAGAAAATCGAATATAGGAAGTGTAATAAACTAATCAAAATATTGGCATATTGTGAGACCTAGACCTGAGTCAATGATTTTATTTTTTTTGTATATAGCTGAAAATCACGACACTGAACCAAATTAGTTTTATTTTTAATATTAAATG
Source organism: Culicoides sonorensis (assembly GCA_900002565.1). Lineage (NCBI taxonomy): Eukaryota > Metazoa > Arthropoda > Insecta > Diptera > Ceratopogonidae > Culicoides > Culicoides sonorensis. The sequence goes on along the minus strand of LN483516.1, from coordinate 558,871 downwards.
ATTTTATTTCATATTACAATTAATTTTAATGTCCATAAATTTCATTTTACAGCACTTTACTTGAATTGGGAGCCTCACCTAATTACCGGGATACGAAAGGCATTACCCCAGTCTATTTATCAATTGTGAAGAAATCAAATCCAAAAATCTGTGAAATTTTGTTGCACGATCACGCAACACTCGGTGTCCAAGACACACAAGGCTGGCAAGAAGTTCATCAGGTAAGTGTTCCATTCATTTGAAAATTGCATGTTACTTGTATTGATTTTATATGAAAAAATAAAAAAAATGGGTAGTTGGTTCTATTTACATTTATATTGAATTAGAAAATTACTTTTTAAATACAGCGTACTAATATTTTCTTTGTATTTTTTCTTCTCTTCTTTCTATTTTTATATTATAATAAAAAAACTTTAAAATGACATTCAACTTCAAGGCATGTCGTAATGGTTTGGCCCATCATTTAGAACATTTACTATTTTACGGTGCGGATATGGATGCTCAGAACGCTTCTGGTAATACACCGTTGCATGTTTGTGCGGTTAATAATCAAGAAGCTTGTGCTAGAATGCTTCTTTTTCGAGGTGCTCAACGTGACGCACTCAATTACGCCAATCAAACACCTTATCAGGTACTATCTTTAGTTTAGTTTCAAGTAGATCAAAGTATTTAGAAATGAAATTAAAATCAGTTCAATTAAAATCAAATACTAACCTTATTTCCTTAAATCATAGGTTGCAGTGATCGCAGGAAATCTAGAACTCGCAGAAATGATTCAAAATTACAAGTCTGAGGATATTGGTAAGATTTTATCCCAATTAATTTCATATCAACTGAATTTTAGCCCTCTTTTACGTTCAAACTATAATTTCCATTCTTTTTTATCAATACATTTTAACTTAATTTATTTTTCATAAATTACATCAGTTATTAATAAATCGATCAAATCCTAACACTTTTGTTACACGCATTTTAGTCAAATTAAAAGAAAATTATTGTTATTATTAATGTTTCTTGAATGTTTCTTTTTTGTTATTATTATTGTTACTTTGATTATATAATCATCAACATGATCATCATCATACTCATATCATTTATTGATTTTTAAAAGAATTTTATTTAAAAAAGAAATCATATTTCATTTCAATATCTATCAATTTTACTCGACTTTCAAATAAAACATTCTCAAATACCTTATTTTAAATGTAATTTTATGTTTTAAATTCAATAAAGTTACTCTTTCATATTACATTTTTTTTTGTAATTCAATACATTTCAATTGAAATTGGACTTTAGTTGCCAAGAATGACAAAAAAAATTTAGAATAGTTTTATGTTATTGCAATTCATCATTCATTTTTTGACTTACTGTCTTCATGCTCTTTTTTCTGTAGACAGCATGGAAGTTATTTTTATTGATTGTTACTCTAAAAAAAAATTTTTTTATTTTATTTTGATATAAAATTATGCCTTTAATGCATTGTTACTACGTTAAATTTGTATGTTCTGTTAAAAATATTTTTTTAAAAAAATCAATATGGCGTCATTCATTTATGAAGGGTGATTTGACAGGAAATTGACTTTTAAATTTGCTTTTTAATGTTTTATTGGAATGTGTTCCCTTCAGAATTAATCTCATTGAACAAGGAATTCGCTATCACCAAATTATCTGACTCTTATCATGCAGGGATGTGAAAGGCACTTGATGAGCTGATTATTTCAAATATGGTGTAATTTTATGTCATACAAGTCTCAGATACAAAAATGACGTATTAATTTTCGTTTACATCGTTCAGTTTCGTTTCAGAATTCGTTTCAAAATTTGACATCTTTATTTGTATAGATACACATACGGAAATGTCAAACGTCTTGTACGTAATCATGGATTGTCAAATTTTTACGAGGGTTAACAGATCAAATTTGACAGTTCTTTTTGTATAGATTCACATACGGAAATGTCAAAAATCTTATACGTAATCATGACATGTCAAACTTTTACCTGCTTAGTCCATAGAACAAAATTCATTTTGACGTTTGAAATTTTCCACATTCAAAATTTTGAAGTTTCCGTATGTGTTTCTATAGCAAATAAACGTCACGTAAGAAATCATCTTTTTGTAACGCGATGAATGAATGAGACCATATCGCTTAGAAAAATTAAGAAATCTAGTAAGTACTTTTGAATGAAAAAAAAAACCCACAGAAAAACCAATCTTCAAAAGAAATTACATATCGTCAAGGCCTCACAATATAAAAATAAATTGCATGACAAAAGCTATTACATTCCTCACAGTGTCTGTCATCAGCCATAAATTGTATTACGATTACAGACAATCGTAAATTGATATTTAAACATACTTGATTTATGAATGGACTCGATGGTGTTAAAATGAAATACAATGCGATATTACTTAAAATCAAGGATCAGATCAAATAAAATCAGCCAAAGTATTGTAAAAATTGTAATTTAATTGATAAATTTCCAATATCATTACAACGTGTTGATAACATTTTGTCATAATTGATAATTAATGTAGCGCCGCTTTGTTTGTATACTTTTTTTATCTATTCATATCAAGAGCACTTGATCAATTGTTGTCATAAAAAAAACGTTTTTATAGTACAATATACCTTGAATTTATGTTTTATCTTACAAGATAGTGCTAATCTATGAATGGACATTACATATCCATGTCTTGTTAGACAAGGAAATTATTTTAGTGATCATTCGATCTTTGTATGAATAAAACCTCTCTTAAAACAGAGTCAAGAAACATTTTTACATAACAATAACGTGGCCAAAATTGCTCTAATTTATAAAAAATCTGTAGTTCCCTTCCGAGGGCCACCCAGATACAATCCTCGACGTCGTTCAGGCTTGGGATGGGGTGCTACTTTATCAAGAATTGGTGGTCCACCGTCCCCATGTCCGTCCGAGCATCCATTTAGCTCAGCCAGTTCAAGCCTATCTGAAGGGTCATCAAGTCATCGAAGTCACGAAGATGATATCAGCATTGTAACAGGTATAATTTTTTTTTTGTGTTTTTTTTTTACATTGTGAATATAAAATAAATAATAAAATGAAACGTAATAATGATTAACAAGGGCTTTAAAAGGGTAATAAAACAAATAAATAATTATTGCATGAAATTCTTTTACCATCATTAGTCGTTATGTCAATTTAAAAAATATTTTTTTAGAGAATGCCTTGTATTTCACCATTTATTTTGAATTTTCCTTGCATTCTTGATTTATTTGTACCAAAAAAAACACATCAATCATGAGACATTTATAAAATATTTGAAAATAATTCGATTTATAATTCTAGATAAGAGTCTTGGTGACACGAGTGATATCATTAGTGACTCATCTGGTGTTGGAACAAATTCTGATAGTGCTGCATGTTCTATTGGTCATCCAAGTACAACGGTCGTTTGTATGGAATCATATAATCCGACAGTGTCTGGACACTTGGTTATTCAACCAGGTGACGTCATTGAAGTTGTTGGATCAACAGATTGTGGTCTGCTTGAAGGATATGTACGTGGAACAAATCGTACTGGTTTCTTTCCCACACAATGCGTACAAGAAGTGCAATTTCGTCAAAAAAGTATTGTTAATGTGTCGACAGCCAGTATGCACTATTCAAATTCAATGGTAATGCAAAGTAAAACGAGAGAAGAAGAAGTAGAGAAAATAAATGAAATTATCATGAAACCCAATAATCATGATATTATGAGTCAAAGTTTACAATTCAATACAGCGCCAAGACAAAAGAAGCTGTAAGTATTATAAAAATTGATTATAAGAGAAATTTTCTAATTTTTTTCAATTTAAAATAGGTATTCAAATGAACCTCGCACTGTAATACTACACAAATCTAAGCGAGGATTTGGATTTATTTTACGAGGTGCAAAGCAATCGTCGCCTTTGATGCAATTAAAACCATCTTACAAGTGTCCGGCTTTGCAATATTTAGACGATGTTGATCCAGGAGGTGTTGCTGATTTGGCAGGACTTAAACCCGGAGATTTTTTACTTGAAGTAAGTTTATGAGCGTTACATTTTTATGTTCAAATATTCTTAAAATAATATTTTTTTCATTAGATCAATGGACAGGATGTTGCTGCTGCGTCTCATGAACATGTAGTTGATTTAATAAGACGTTCTGGTTCGCTTGTATCACTAACTGTGGTGACTTTGCCAAATAATCATGCTACCACAAATCATTTATCAAAAGATGTGCCAAATCAAACAGGTTGCTTGACACCAATTGCAACACGCCAATGTGCAACTTTACCACGTCGTCTTAGTGGTCCTGGTAAATTGCCAGCTCCAGCTCCTCCACGACGAGATCCCAAAACAACACTCAGTGTGGGAAGAGCAAGAGCAAAATCAATGGTAGCTGGCTTAGAAAATGGCGGTGAAAAAGACGATGATGATAGTGCTAATCATACAAAATGCAATTCAATTGAATCGATTAATCATGCAATTGCACATTCATCAGCCATGTCAACTCCTACGGCTTATGGTCCTGGAACACCAACCCAACCAAGAGTAGCAAGTATTAAGTCTCGTCCAACATCCAGTCGAATAACAGCCGCTGAACTCGAAGAGCTTTTCTCAAGACAGCACGGCACTGATTCAGAAAATAATCGATTTAGCACTATGATGACATCAAGTCGCTTCCAATCAAGTGGAATGGATAGTAGTGCAACAACTCCACCAGCGTCTCCTAACAAAGCTCCCTTAGTTTATGCGAGTGTAGCTGACATGAAACGCAAACAAAAAGGAAAAACTGGAACATTAAAAGGACGACCTGTTGCAATTCCGACAGTGCAATCTGACTTGAAACGCTCATTCCATAGTACGCCAGATTTAGCAACTGGTCTAAATAACTCTACAAACTCCATTACATGGACATCTACATTCAAGAATCATCGATCACAAGATGATATGCATAATCTAAATATGTCAATGTCACGCTTGAATCTTCCACCTCCAACATGCCCTCCACCACCAATTCCCGAAGTTGTTGGACAAGTTGTAAAAGTTGATGTCAAATCCGAATATGAAAGTACAGTTAATTTACAGAAACAAATTCAACAGAAAATGCAACAAATGCAACAACAAAAGTCACAACAACAAGAGAAAGAAACAGAAATTATGTCAAGCTTTAGACCAGGTTCTAATGCTAAAATTTACGCTTCACCACAAGACCTCAAAACCATTGCAATCAAACAAAAAGTTGATTCACTTTCCACACCACAAGTTCCAGCAGAAATCAAAACAGAAAGTATCCAGAAATCAACTATCAGTCCATATGCACAACCAAGTTTACCAGGAACGAATCTACCGACAAGTAAATTGAGCAGCAATGGTCCTGCTCCGGTCATTCCTGAACCTGATTACAGCTTAAGTGAATCAGATGGTGAGGAAGATGTGTCTGTAAAGCAAGTCAAAGTCGAATCAGCATCAAATAATACTACAACAATTCAAGTTAACAATAGTCAGCCGGCGAATAATAACAATGTGACACAAACTCAACCGATTGAGACAAGTGGCAATAGTAATGCAAGGTAAGATACATTTATTTTCATTAGGCATTAAATTTATATTAATATTTTATTTCTATTAAAGTGGCAGTAGCAGTGGCTCAAGTTCAATGGCTCAATCATTTTCAGTGGATGATATTCAAAAGATGCGAACCAAATTGAAAACATCAAAATCATATCCGAACGATTTCTTGCGTCAACAAAATCAGAATCGTATCAATGAAAATAATGAGGAAGGGGACAATTCATCGTCGGGTGTTAGTAGTGATCAGGAAATTCAAGTCAATAACAATACAACACCGGAAATTAAGAAAAGTGTGCAGGAAACTAAATCACAATTGGCTCCATCTGAAGTGAAAAATTTAAAAATCAATTCAACCGGTCCAGTTCAGAATACGGTTGTTAAGCCTTCATTAGTTAAAGTTACTCAACCTGTTTCAATTCTAAAACAACCCTCAAATATACAGAATAGTAATAATTATAATAATAGTGGAAATAATGAACCAAAGAAAATTGCCGCACAATTTAATCCGACACCAGTTACAACACGTGTTACAACAAGCATTGTTGCAAAGATGATGCCTCAGGTAAATTTGAATTGAGATAATTGAAATTTAATACTAATATTATTTTTTTATTTTCATTACAGCAACAACAAGCTCCAATTAACAAAACACATACACCTACAATTCAGCAGCAACAACAACAACAAAGATACCAACAAACCTTATCACAAATAGCTGCTCATAAAGGCACCACACCGAAAAAGCTCGAATTAACACAACAACTAAGTAATGAACAACGTTCGGATGATGACGATTTGAGTCCAAGTCCACCATCGATGGGATTCCAACGTCACAATTCACTTACACGCAAACAAGCTGCACAATTGGCAGCACAACGAGCTAAAGCTATGCAAAATCAAGTGCGTGCAGTTTCATTGGCTCAACTACCACCTCCACTTGAGGCAGATTCAGATGATAGTGATACTGTGTCAACTCTCGGGCCAGCTCATGTTGTTTTGGCACCACCACCCGAATTTTGTGATTTTCATCCAGCGAGCCAAAATAATCCTAGAGTGAGGATCGTAGGAGCAGTGCCAAAATCCAATAGATTACATAGTCAATAAAAAATTTCTGTATTCTCAATGAAAACAAAAAAAAAGAATAATCTCATAAAAAATAATTAAAAATTTATACATTTCTTATGAGCCGATATTTTTTTTTATTTCAACACACATGATGTTATTGTTGAAAATCATGATAAAAAAAAATTATTTTTTAAATGAAAAATAAAACTAAAAAACGATATTAAAATCATTAAAACATGTAATATTACATAAATTATTACTGTTCGATGAGTATTTATAGGAAGTAAATTAATAAAATCCCACTAATTTAAATATTAATCAAATATACATATTATGTTTAAGTAAGAAAAGTCATTAATTGTAAGAATTTATTTTAATTAAAAGAGAAAAATTAAAATAAAATTATGTAAGAGATTGTGAATTGTTACAAAATATTGTTTCGGAAAGAGTTTTTTATGACACGCAACAGTTCGTTTTCCTTCAAATCCTTATTTGCAAATATTAACATAAATCAGTGGAAATACATTTTTAATAAATAAAAACAAAAAAAAAAATAGAACATTAAAATAAAATATGGAAGTGAATTAAATTAAATAAATAAAAAAAAAATATTACACAAGAAAATATTTAATATAAAACATTTTGCACCCATAAAGCAACGAAATTTTAAAAGATTTTATGATCAAATTATATTAAAAAAAATATTAAATAAAAAAAAATATTTATAAAACCGTGTCATTTATATAAAATGAAAAAAAAACTCTTTTAAATAAATTTATAGAAGCAAATCATACTAATCAATTATTAACAATACCTATAATAAATTAGTTGAATTGAAGTAACAATTTTAACGGAAACAAAAACGTATGAAAAATGAATAATAAAAAAATTTAAATAAAATTAATATGAGTCTGAATTTTTACATTGGGAACCGTTGAGGTAAATTTTTCTTGAAAATTTTTTATTGTTAACGGACAGGAATTGCCTTTTGAAAGGCCACGTTAAAATTACAACTGTCGAATTAATTCAAAAAAATATAAAATGTTGTCGTCAACGATATACACGAGCGCATTCCTGGAAATGTCAGCCATTTTGAAAAAAATCGTCTATTTTGAAATCGACACAAACGTTACTTTGCGACCTGCGGCTGTTTTACGATCCGTATTTTTTGGGATCTGTGGCACGCGGTTTATTCACGATTTTTAGTTTTTCCAGGTATTGGAAAGGTCAGCCATTTTGAACTGTTCTGCCATTTTAAAATAAATCGGCTATTTTGAATTTAACACACACGAACGGACTGCATGTGAGCGCATTTTTTTCCTAATCGACAGGAATCCACTTAAAATGTAGAACGTGATCGTTGAAGACAGAAGACATGAGCTCATTTTTATCATTTTTCATCAATCTTGAAAATATTTTATTGCACATTTTTTTCCTTACTAACTAAAACGCTAAGCTAAGAGAAAACAATATTAATGCTGCAAATAAGGTGAAACATCTTCAATTTCAATGAGACGATTTGAATCAACGCTCTCTGCACACATTGGACACTCGTTTGTAACTTCAAGTATTCTATTTAAAAATTAAAAAAAAACATTTTGAATTAAATCATCTAAGATTCATTTCTAACAGTAAAACTTACTTGACCATCTCATCTTTGAAGGCAAGGAAATCACATTCAGGACATGCAACCATATTATCTCTCGTTATATGACGACCCTATTTGACATTGAAATTTAAAAACATATTTTATTTGAAAAATTCAAAATTCATCACTTACCGAAGCAATACAAATCGGAATCGTGGATTTACATTGATGACAATTAATTTCCATGTCTTGTAATATCGCTGAACATTTCGGACATGGTGATGTTTCTGTTTCCGTATCATCTTCCTGTTCTTTTATCCCTTTTGGGGCACGTCTTACAATCGTTTCAATCTTTTTAATGTACTTTGGATCAATTTGTGATCTATGTTCAGGTCTCATCAATGTCACTGCATATTCAAAAGCATACTTTTTCAGTCCAGCTCGTTGACATTCAATTACTGCTGATGTTAGTATGGGAATTATATCTGAAAATTTAAATGTTTTAAATTTCAATTTAATGGAAGTGTAATTGAAATGTTTACGTGATGGAAATTGTGAAATATTTGAAGCAATTTGCACAAGTAATCTCGCTGCTAACGCATGATCACCTCGTTTGACATGAATTCTCACGAGCGTGTATCTATGCAGTAAATTTAATGCATAACGCATATCTGTGGCAATAGTTAAATTGTTGCGTTTCAATTCTTGATACATTGAAAACAGTAAATCATGGGAAGTTTTGTAATTTCCTGAAATTTGTTCCTGATTTGCGATAATTACAGCTGCCTTTGCTGCCTCTTTATATTGACGACGTGCCATGTAAAGTCTGAAAAGCAATTTGGGATCTTTTGGTACGCCGTCACTTTCACCTAGGAGATATTCAATGAGTTGGTTTGCCAGTTTGTCATCGTTTGAGGAAGCAACACAATCGATTGCGAGGGATAAAGCTGTATTTTCCTCGTTATTGAAGGAGGATGCTTTGAGAAGGTGTTTCAAGGCTTTTGAATATTCTTTGCCAAGGAAATAATATTTTCCTGTTAAAATTGTGTATTTTTCTGTTTCAAAATACTTGGCAAGTGTTAGGAAATCAGATGACTTCACGTTATCTGTTTGTTCGAGCACTTCACCATAATGTCGCATTTTATTGTATTTTTGTGCAATTTGAAATGCATCTGTTGTGCATCCACATAACACCAAAAATTGTATTGCTGAATCGTAATCGCCGATATTTTGAAAGAATCTTGCAAGCATTTTAGAACCTTCAACACTCCGTGAACTGAGAACAATTTCAGATGCGGAATGGGGATCATTCATGTGCTCAATTAATATTCGAACAACACTGTCCATATCATTTGCTATCGTATAACTGTTAATTGCTTCCTTGTAACGACCCTCACTTTCTTTGGCCTTCGCATAAATTGCATGGAGTTTCATTGATGTAACATTCGGCAGAATATCATCAACTCGATTCCATTGTTTAAGTTGGATGTACAATTGACAAGCACGATCCCAATTTTTGGCTTTTTCCATTAGTTGTGCCGCTTCAAAGATGTGTGCGGTGCCAACGAGTGCTTCCCCACAATCTTTAAGTAATTCTGGGTCATTAATTTCGATTGCAAGTTGCATTCCTTTACGATAATCACCAGCTTTGATACTTGTGCGAGCGATGCCAGCTTTACATGTACTGAAATGGTGATGAATTTGGTTTTCATGATCATCAGAATTTGGTTCAAATCGCATTGCTTTCTCATAATTCAAAAGTGCTTCTTGGTAATTTCCCGTATATTCAAGTTGTTGGGCATATTCACGTGCAATAAATGGAACTTCATCAGGTGCAAGGTTATTAGCTAGGGCAAGGGCTTGTTCGTAATTCAGGAGATCGCGACACAGTTCTAAGGCTTCCTTTGGATTATTACTGCTGGCAAACAATGTTTTTGCGATTTCAATTTCACCTAGCAATAAGGCACAATACCCTGAAAGGAGATTTAAATCTTCAACATATTGGAGTTCTTCCAAAGCGAGGACCATTGCCGCATCTTTGATATGACGAAATACTTTGATTGCTGTAAATTTCAAGAAAAAATTATAAAACTCAAATGAAATATCATAAAAAAAAATCTTACCAAATTGAATATCGACGTCATTGAGAGCATTTGTCCCAATTTTTCTCCAAAACTCTTCACTGTCAATCTCCTTACAAAGTTCCCAACACTCATTCATGCGTCTCAAGGCCAAAGTCATTTCCAACTGCTCTTCACTTGTATTACTTGGATCATTTTTATGCGTTTCCAGTGTAATTGAACTGATCCTACCTCCACTACTATTTATAATGACACCATCATAACACATCAATGGTAGTTGCTCCGTCAATAATTTCGTGTTTCCCACTTTTTGGATGTATTTTCCTTTAATACTGTGACGAATATAAACATAAGTCACACAAGATTTGCTATCATAAGCTACAAATGTGCTTGGATGTGCATAATCCCATAAAATTCCTGTACAGGTTTTTGGTAATTCTGGAATTTTTAACACCTCTTCCGTAGTTGGAATATAAACAAATCCCTGATTTTGATCATTTAAAATAACTAAACGAGCACTATCCAAATCAGAAAATATCTGTTTAATGCCCATTTCATAACGGTATTGGATGACAGGTGCCCATTGTTCTAACGAAAAGTGCACAATTATTCCAAGATCTGTAGCGAAACACAGAAAATCATTTGTCATCGTCATACATGTAATAACATTTTCTTGCATTCCAAACAACTCATCAGGAAAAATTCTCGGATCGTGATCTTGTGTCGCTGGATTTGAAGTTTCAATGGGATGCAACATTATTTGACCTCCACAAAGCACTGCACAATATTCAGCATTTAATGTTGCTTCCTTGATTTCAGTCATATATTCGCGATCACCCATCGCCATTGGAATATCAAGCAATGATCTGCCCAAATCATAAAACCAAACGTGATTATTCATGCCACACAATAAATGATATGGACCAATTGCTAGAAATGACGGTTCAATTTCAAGATTTACAACATGTGGTAAAAGTTTAATTTTGTCAGTACTGTAATGGTATATGGAAACTTCCGTTAAATTGCTCAGCAATGCAATGCGAGGTGGTGACACGGCATATAATGAATGAAGTTTTGTCACAAATACACAAATAGATCCTTGTTGAGTGGTCGCTGCTAGTAATTGCCCATCAGAACTCCAAGCGATTGCTTTTAAAGCAGCTTGATCTTCCAAGGTGAGAATTTTATTTGTCTCTTGCCAATTATCCATTGAATGGATTTTTATATTGTTATCGCCACATGATGAGATCAATTCCAATTCTTTTGTAACAGCAATACTCACAAGTGAGTCTCGATGATTTCGGACTTGCCACAATTCTTGTCCCACTTCCTTGGGATGCGTTGAAATGACGACAACATATCCCAAGGAAAATCCCAACATGATGAGACCATCTTTGAACCATTTATGTTGCAAGAGTTGTCCGTATTTTTGTTGGAATCCCAATTCAATTGGAGAATCTGGTTCAGGCAAGTAATACAAATATAACGTTCGTTTTCCAAGAATCATGCTGACAGTTGTTTCTCCTCCGACATGATCATCAGTCCGCATTTCAGCAAAAAACATATCAGATGGGACATCTCTCACGTGAACAATTCTCAAGGAATCTCCCTCCTCATTACTAATTGAAAATGTTTTATCTTCACTTCCAAGTGCCAACAAGTTTTCATTGGACCATGCACCACAAATAATTTTCTTATTATGTTTTCCCAAGACTGGGATCCGTTTTGTTGTTTCATGATTATACAATGCAAGGTTGCCTCTAGATGTTGCCACGGCAAGTAACGGCTGTGTTTTAGCCCAAATTAAACAACTCGGTGGATCACGGAGACCAGTATCGATTTGTTGTCTTTTGTGAGTATTTGCATCCCATATGATGACTTGTGATGTGTTTGATGTTGTGATTGCTAATAAATCTCCCTCAGATTCCCAAGCAAATCCAGAACAAAATCTAAAATAAAAAAATCATGGAATAATTTTCTCATTGAATTAATTTAAATCATACCCTGGCAAAACAATTCTCTCTACAATTTGACCTTGACGATTAAAAATTGCCACTGTTTGATCCACACCAGTCGTTGCCAGAAGCTGACCATTTCCCGTTTGCCAAATAAAATAAATGTCACCACTTCCATGGACGTCATCATGACGAAATAACACCTATTAATTGTGAAAAATATTAAATTCAGTTTAATTTCAAAATTTTCTTACCTTCTCATTCGCCATTTAGTGCAAATTTTGTTTAAATTTAATTTTCCTTGAAATTAATATTACTATTATTTATAATTTTGAGTAAAAGTTTTCATTATCATGAATTCGTAGCTGTTTGTTTCAACAAATTACCAAGGCAACGTGTTTCAAGTTCATAACTGTCATGTTTACTTTTGAATTTGGAACTCATCTGAGAATTTAGTATGCTAACTGGGAAATGAGTCCACATCAAAACAAAAACAAACATTCAACAATTCAAGATCAATTTTGCAATTAAAATTAATTGTAAAATAAATTAAATAATTTTCAGAAATGGAAGTAGACATTTTGAAACCAGGGACCGCTCCACTTCCTGAGGAGACTGTGCTTTGGTTTGAATTTCTGTTAAAACCATCATTATTGGACAAACATTTGAAGAAACCAAATCCCGGTATTTTTTTCACTTTAAATTTCTGTAATCATGGAAATTTTATTCAAATATTTTACTTTCAGATCCATCTCCAATAGATTTAATTCAACTTTTTCTCTCTGTAACACCTGATCCTCAAATACAAGGTGCCACTGAGCCGAATTCCCCTGAGTCAGATGGCTCGAAGATTGAAGGCCTTCAAAATAAAATTGGACGCAAACAACTGGCATTGAAAATATTGGCATTAAAAGTTGCTGCTCATCTCTCATTCAATCTAGATAAAATTGAAAAAAGTTTGCCATTATCCAAACAAGTGCAGCTCTTGAGTGATTTGTGTACTGTCACATCTGGCAAAGTGCAGAATCTTCCCATTTCATTGGTGCATGAATGTGTTTCGGGTCCTGATGGTTCAAAACACTCACTAACATTTGCTTTGACTTTATACCATCGTTTTATTTTGAGGGCACAAGTTCGTCGTGGTTGTCAGACAAAAACAAATAAAATTACAATGATTCCACCTGGACCTGATCCGAATTTGATACCGACACGAGATGATTATTTCATTTCATCAATGGAAGCACTCACACAAAACAGTATTGACTTTTTAACGCAAATTATGGAGGATGGTGAGCAATTTAAATTACTGACATATGACTGTTTTGTGGCATTAGATGCACATAATGATAATGTTACACAAAAATTCGATGCTGCCGAGCCAATTTCCAAAATTGAAGTGCAAACACAGATTTATTTTGATTTGTGTATGTATTTTCTGTTTATTAAGAGTTATGCGAAGGCTCGGGAAAATGTTATCAAGTGTCGTGATAGTCTCAAATTGGTTAAACATGAATATGCATTGAAGGGAAAATCTAAATTTTTGTATTGTAATGTGGATGAGGAAGAACTTGAAGCATATCTTTTGGCGTGTGGTGTATTTGAGGATGATCAAAGTCTCTTGTTACGCATGAATAAGTCAATTATGGCTAAATATGATGGAATAATTGATGTACTAAAAGAGGATAACGTTAAATGTGAAATTCCGATGGTTCAACGGAAAATTTTAGAACTTGATATTGAAGGATCGTTATCGACACAACAACTCTCAACCGACGCAAAAGAAGTTTATTATACGGTAATTGTCCTAAACACGATTCGATATGTCGTGGATGGGAACGATGTAATGGCATTTGATATTTTCACGCGAAAGTACCAAAATAATGAGGGAATCTTGGAATTGTTTTTGAAAGTCATAAGAGAAACTTATGACACCTTTGATTTGAGTAAGAAAAATTTATTGAAACAATATGTGCTGAAACTCGTTATGATTCCAAGTGGGATGAAGCATAATCTTCTAACTTTATTGAAACCATCATCGATGTTCTCTCACAGAGAAATCGAAGACTTGAAACGTCAAAAAGGGGAAGATTCTATCACAATTTCCGGAATTGGTCAAAATAACGATTGGATTTTCACGGAAGGAAAAACAATGAGTCGTCTAGAGCTTGCCCAAGTCGAGCGTCAATTAATTAATTCAACAAATCCCAAAACGTCACGTACACTTTTAGTCAAATTTGCTAGTATGAATCCAAGCAAACCGTTGTGGAACATAAATCCGAGTTGGGTTTTACCAGATCCAATTCGAGCCCTAATTTTATCCTTACCACGTGGATTTTTGCAAGATTTTTCATTTGTATTAACGGGAAAAGCTAAAGAATTGGCAGCAAAAAATGATTTTGACACTGCAATTACAATGTTGAATGCCATCAAAACTGAGACAAAACGAACAGACTTCGCATCAAATCCAAATGTAGTGAAACTCAAGAAATTAATTCAATATGAAATAACATTTGTTCAAATTCAACAATGTTTGGAAGAGTCGTGGCCTGTTACGCAATCGGGCATTAAACCACCTGGAATTTTAATTGGCTGTAAACATTTACTTGGAACGTTGACAAATAACGAAACCGTCATTCCTCGTACAGAAATTTTAGAGGCTGCAGCAACAATGCTTCTTAATTTGGGACAATGGACCAGTGTCTTAATGACTGAAAAGAGATCAGCTTGTTTGGATTTATGTTCGGCATTTGCTACAGCTATCATTGATATTGACAAGATGAAAGGTCAAGGTCAGAAGAAAGTGAATAAAGAACCATGGGATTTAATTTTACCGGTATTTTTAATTCAACCTGCAAATGCAAGTGGAAAACGACCAGGAGTGCGGGATTCCAGAGATTCACCCTCATTACAACAAACATTGAATCTGAATTCATTCCTTAAACGATTGCGAGATCCATTCATCATATCGATTGTATTGTCACTGTTATCACGCTTACATAACGCTTTGAAGGACGATGGCAATTTTGAAATACATGCCGAATATATGTTATTATGGCCTGCTACTGTAAGCAAGTAAGTAATTTCACATATGTATAAAACAAATTTAATGTAAATGACATTTCCTTAACAGCGCCGTTGGATACAACATCAAAGCAGTATCTGAAACAATAAATTTACTATTGAAACAAGCATTCAAATATTATCCCACAAATATTGCTTGGTTAAAATTAAAAGGTGATCTTGAATACGTTAACGGAAGTTTTGAGTCTGCAATGAAATATTATGTCACAGCACTAATAACTGGCTCAGAGTACTGTACTCTCCCACTTACAAGACCAACACTAGATGAACACGTCGTACGTAGGATGATCAAGTGCACTACAAATTTGGGATCTTACATGCAAGCAGCAATTCTCTGCCAATTCCTTGATGAAACTGATTATGGATTAGCATTTAAAAGTATCGCTGAAAAAACTGGAAGTTTTTCAGACGCTATGGATGCATATTACGGCTGCATTTGGGATGTCACATTACTTGAGTTCATCATTAACATGCATAGTAAAAAGGGTGAACATAAAAGGAAATTACAAGCGATTTCTTATATGGGTCTGTTGGAACTCAATGCAAATAATAATGATGAAATTAAACGTGAAGCAGCATCTGCGAGGAAAATTAAATTTTTAAGATCATTAGCAAAACAATACATGTTATCATAAATCCCTTAAAAAGACTTTTTTTTATATTTTTATTACTCATTAATTTTATATTTTTATTAATATTATTTATAATATATTTGAATCATTTTTTTAAATATAATTTGACAATTACATTTAATTTATGTATTTTTACAGTGCAACCAAATAATCTTTATCAATACCTTCTATCTAAATTATGGTGAATTAATTTGATGATTTTTTCGGAAAAATTTATAATTTATTTTTATTGTGCCTTGAAATTTACTCAAACACTTCCTAAACTATTCACTTGAATATCTTGACAGGATCCAATTAAATGTTAATCCAAGTAAACAGCGATTTAAATGCATTTACAAAAGAAAAAAAAATTAATAAAAAATAAAATTAATTTTTAAAAAACTATACAATGATCCTTTTTTGAATTTAATCATTTAAATTTTAATAAAAATGTGAAAAATTTTCGATTATTCATATATTAATATTTCAATGAATTTAAAATTTTTACACTTAATTATTCAATTAATTCTGAATTTATATGACTAATTCTTTCAATTATATGTTTACTATTTTAATAATTATTAATTAATGACACGTAAGCTCAATCTGCCAAGCACCTAAAATTTTGATTTTAAAAAAATTAATTTTTAATGAAATTTTGTTTTTTTTTCTAAAATTCAATCTGAAAGTTTGATTTTTTTTCATTTGTTTCAAATTTTATGTTTTTTTTTTAGTTTATTTGTACTCAAGGCAGATGTCACATGTTTTAGGATGCAACACTATTAGAGCTAATTATGAAGAATTTTTGAGCTCTTTCACTTTTTTTTTATTTATTATATGATTTTGTTTTACTTTTTTAACTTTATTTTTAATAATTAAAACAAAAATAAAATAAATTTGATGAAAATTATGTGTAATAATAATTATAGTTGCAAGCGAAATCGCTTAAATTTTCTTAACTTCTAAAAAAGTTTTGTTTTGTGATCGGGATAGTTGATGATTTATGTTGCTATGAGCTGTAAGAAAAAGATGAAAAAAAAACAATTAGTGGAGTACTTTTAATAAGGTTTTGATGTTGAATTGCTATTTCATTTTCCCATATTGTCTAGTGGTTAGGATACCAGTCAATTTCTCATACTCAAATGAGATGAAAAAATACTTACAGATTTTACTGTGGCTTTGATAAAATCTTTCTTAGATGTTAAATCATGTTCCGGGTATTTTGCGTATACCTGAAGAAAAAGTTTAAAATTATATTAAAATTAAAAAAACTTTCAGAAAGATTTCATACCTTTTTGCAAACAGTTTTCATAGTGATTTCTTCCAAATCAGCATCATCAAGAACTTCCTTTAAATATTTTCGTATTTCTTCGTCCTGTAAGATGATAATTAAATATAAATTTCACGCATAACCATAAAACTTTGATAAAACTTACAGATGGAAAAGATTTTTTCTTTCCAGCTAAAGGTTCATCATCCTCCTCTTCTTCCTCGTCCAATTCAGGTTCTGATTCCTCTTCGGATGAGTCTTTCTTGGATTTTTTCTTGCCGGCTAATGCGCGTTTTGGACGACCTGTTAATTTTATTTCAAATTATTAATTAAAAATATTCGAAGTGTATTTTACCTCGTCCTTGAGCTCCCTTTGCCTTGTTATTTGGCTTGGCTTTGCCTTTTCGTTTAGGAGCATCACTATCTTCACTGAATTCACTTACTTCATCAGATTCCTCTTCTTCTGAATCACTATCTCGTCTACGTTTACGAGCAGATTGACGTCTACCGCGTGATGGTGGAGGGCCTCGTTTCTTTCGTTTAGGAGCTTCCTCCTTAAAATATTAAAATTAAGGTAAATTTTATATTTAAATTCAATCAAAGTATTAATTTGAATTTACCTCACTAAAGCTCTCATCACTTATATCTTCTGATAATTCATCAGATTCACTTTCATCATAACGACCTCTTTTTCCACTGGTACGTCCAGAAGCTCTACTACCCTTCTTTTTACCAGCATCAGAGTCAGATCCAGCAGATGGATTATACTATAAATTAAGTTGAAATAAATTCTAAAATTGATGTGTTAAATAAAAAATTATGCTTACATCAGATCCACTATCAGAATCTTGTTTTCCTCGTTTACGTTTAACAGCTGGTGGTTCCTCCTCTTCTTCATCAGATTCATAGTCAATGTAAGATACATCCTTGCTAGAAGCTTTTCCGGCTGTAGCACGTCGTGGACGTCCAGATGATGTTCTACTTGCAGTGGTGCTTTTCTTTGTATCTGTTCGCTTATTATTAGCTTTTTTGGGGGTTGCTTCTTCTTCTTCTTCTTCCTCCTCATCGACGGATTCTTCGGATCCATTTTCGTCATTGTCTGACTCTATAGCACCAGATTTACCGCCATCCGGTTTCAACAGGAATGTTAAAATACGCTCGCTTAGTTCGTCAACCGAACCTTTATCACTTAAATTAAGCACATCGGCTGACAATGCCAATTTACTTTGTTCTACTTTTTTAGCTGCTTCTAATCGACGTTTATATTCTTCTGATTTTGAATCAAAATCGAAACCATTGAATTTTCGTAAATTCTTTTTGATTAATTTTACATTTCCGGGATCTTCATAGATAATGTTGTGCAATACCGAAAGGTTATCTGCTTTGGTATTTGTTATATTTGCATCTATCAGTCCAATGTCTGTTAAAGCCTTGCCTTTTCCTTTAAAATTGGTCAGAGGTTTCTTGGCAGGTGCTTTCTTTTGTTCCTTATCATCCTTTTCATCGTTCTCATCCTTTTTATCATCATTTTCATTTTCCTCATTATCCTCGTCCTTATCATTTTTTTCTACTTTTTCCTCTTCTTCACCATTTTCAGCAGCAGTCTCCTTTTCAGCTAGAAAAAAAACAGAAAAATTAATTTAATTATCACAAATATTTTTGTTATCATAAAATTTGTTTTCTCTGTTGGAATCAGATTCAACACTAATGTAAGTTGTAAATGAATGGACTGAGAAAGTTTTTGTTCCTTGATTTTACCAACAAATAAGCTCAATGAAATGAAAGCAAATTTGAGAACATCAATCAAGGGTGTGTGTGTGGGTCGAACCCAGGACCCGGAAATTCAAACACACACAATCAATACATTGGTACATGATTGAAGCACTTACCTTCATCGGTTAATTTTGAATCCTTTTCTACCTTCTCATCCTCGGTAGTTTTTGTGTCAACACTGTCCTTTTTTTCATCCGTCTGTAAGAACAAAAAAAAATTACTAAAATTATTCCTTTCCAATCATATTATGAAATATAAATACAATTTGTGATTTATTATTTTTATTATTTGTATATATATTCTGTACGAGTATATACGCATATATAGATACAAAAAAAAGTAAATTTTAGAAACGCATACACAGCATCAAAATATGCGAATGTTTTAATCAAATTTTACGAAAAATTACGTCATATTTGTACTTAATTTCAATTGTTTTGGAATTATATGAAATATTTTGACATTTTTCACTAGTTTTTTTCTAGAATTTGTAACTAAATAACCAATTTTCTTACCATTTTTATTTATTTTACTCAAAGTTGGCGTCACAAAATTTTTCTGAGTGACTGTCAAATGGAAAATCATAGGGTGACCATTTAAAAAAAAATGTAAAATAAAAAATCACTAAAAAATAAACTTTTGCATTGATTAAAATTTCAAGAATTTATTTAATTTTCTTTGAAAAAACCTTTAAGTATCGAATAATCGACTTTAATGAACCTTCATTTCAAAGAAATTTTTAACTGTAAATCTCAAAACGTCAAATTCAATCATTGACCGCCTTAGATAAACCTCAATTCAAAATTGAAATAAAAAGTTTTTGAGGTTTTTCCTTGAAATTTCCATCATAGAAAAATAATTTTTGAAAATTTCACGAAGCATTTTCAATCAGGTTTTGATCTGATACATTTTTGACGTTTACCACTCACGAGTTCCCAAGGCCATGCGATTGTGGTCCCGCGCAATTTATTTATTTATTTGTTAAAAATTGCAGCAACAAAACATTTCAATCAGCATTTTAATTAAAATTTAAATTTATTATTTTTGTTACATTAAATTAAAATAAAAGACAGCTAAAATGGGTATTCAAGGCCTCTCCAAATTAATAGCTGATATTGCGCCATTCGCTTTGAAAGAAATGGAAATTAAAAATTTTTTTGGTAAATATTTTCATTGAAGTTAAATTAAAATGAAATTTCTTATAAATATTACAATTTAACAGGAAGAAAAGTTGCTATCGATGCAAGTATGTGTCTGTATCAATTTTTGATTGCGGTCCGTGCAGAAGGAGCTCAACTAACCTCAGTTGATGGCGAAACAACATCACACTTAATGGGAACATTCTATCGCACTATTCGGCTAGTTGAGAATGGAATTAAACCGGTTTATGTATTTGATGGTAAGCCACCAGATCTTAAATCAGGTGAATTGGCAAAGAGAGCTGGAAAACGTGTTGAAGCTCAAAAGGCACTCGATAAAGCCACGGAAGCCGGTGATGCTGCTGAAATGGATAAATTTAATCGTCGATTGGTGAAAGTAACAAAAGATCACTGTAATGAAGCCAAAGAGTTGCTGAAATTGATGGGAATTCCGTATGTCGAAGCACCATGTGAAGCTGAAGCTCAATGTGCTTCTTTGGTCAAGACCGGAAAAGTTTATGCCACAGCAACTGAAGATATGGATGCACTTACATTTGGCTCGACAATTTTATTGCGCCATTTGACATCTGCTGAAGCTCGCAAACTGCCAATTCAAGAATATTACTATGAAAAAGTCTTAAAAGGATTGGAATTGAATGAGGATGAATTTACAGATCTTTGTATTTTGTTGGGATGTGATTATTGTGACAGTATAAAGGGAATTGGCCCCAAAAAAGCAATTGAACTTATTGTGAAACATCGAAGTATTGAAAAAATTTTGGAGAACATTGATACCACAAAATACATCGTACCCGAAGATTGGAATTACGAACTGGCACGAAAGTTATTCAAGGAACCCGAAGTTGCAGATCCAAATGAAATTGAATTGAAATGGAAAGAGCCCGATGTAGATGGTTTGGTTGCATTTTTATGTGGTGACCGTCAGTTCAATGAACAACGAGTCAGAAGCGGGGCTGAACGTTTAATCAAATCACGAAGTACAGGCACTCAAGGCAGATTAGATTCATTTTTCAAAGTTTTACCGTCAACGACGCCCAAACAGGAAAAACGTAAACCGACAGATGATAAAAATAAGAAAGGCCCTGCAAAGAAAGCTAAGACTGGTGGAGGGCGCAGACCAAAATAAGTTCAAAAGTATCATTTTTAAAATTTCGTTTTCAGGTAAAATATTTTTTAAGCGTATTTTTTTCGTTAATAAAATAATCTCAAGTTCTCAAATTTAAGATTTTTTATTCAATAATTATTTCACACTCAAATTAATTAAGAAAATTTTTAGTACAAAAAACATTGGTACTTTCACTGTGCATCATCATCATACACTTCTAACTTAACAATCATTACAGGCAATTTGGGTGCTGTCAAAAGGCCTCAAATTTATTCTAGCATGGCTCGTATTTTTAACTTAACTCTTAAATCTATTTTGTTTTTAAATCTTAACAAAAAAAGTACTTCAATAATAATAATAATAATAAAAAAAATAAATAAAGCGAGAATTTTTGTTCCATTCACTGTTCCATTTAGCTGCCAATTAACAAAAATACAAAAACAGCAAAACCATTAAGAATGGTCATTATATAACTCAAAGAATACTGATTTTTAACATGTAACTGATATCCAGTTCGATTTTTCCTCGGTGATAGTGGTGTTGGAGGATTAATTCCAGGTATGTCACTATCCAAATAAACGATAGTCCAGGAAAATACTGTAACCAGAGCTCCAATAAGGCTACAAGTCAATAAATTCATTAAATTTAATCGGAATTTAAAACTTGAATAGCCACTGCTAAGGTGATCTCTTGTTATGTCCCATAACGATGCACTGACATCTCGCAATGAAATGTTGTCCATTCCTGTAATGAAAGCGAAAGAGGTATTGAATTAATATTTGTTTATGCTTGAGTTGATACTTGTGTTGACTGTTAACAGGTAAAGATGTGAATAAAATGTGTGTTAGAGTGGAAAAGTAAAATGAAATGTAATCGTGATTGATTTGCATAAGCGCGTTAACGCAGAAAATCATTTAATTTTTGATTTTCTGGTCTTTCAGGGTTTGGCACAAACTTGTGCGCGTCTATGGATTTTAGAATTATACGATAAATTCATATAAAATGAAGTATTTTTCTCCAATTCAACCAAATCTGTGCCCTTTCAACGACATTAATTTCCAAGGTCACATTTTAAACAATGCACGGACTTCCAAAAATAGCACAACTTCCTATTAAACAGGAAATGTACTTAAAATGATTAATTGATGCAATCATTTGGAACACACACAATTGTGTGGAGTTTATAATTAGAATAGCATTTTGTTAATCTGCTCAACTTTGTACAGAAGATAAATAATTACAAAAGAGATAAGTAATTAAATTGAAATAACAGACACTTACCCAAATATAAGGCGAATTTTACTATTACAATTATAAATACTACACTCCAAATTAAGACACCTACGTTGTTTTTTGAATCATGTTCACCTAATTTTTGAGGAAACTCTTCTGTGGTTGTCCATTCAAAGAGACGCTTTTTTGGCTTCGACCTTCCATTACTCTCAAGATAAGTTCCATTTGTTAAAAACGTACCTTTGATCGTTTCTGACATATTTTAAAGGTAAATATTCCGAAGAATATTAGATTTTTATGTCCGATTAATATCCAATTTTTGTTGAAAAAAAAATAAAACAAAAAGTTAATTGTATTCAATGATTTTTTTTCCTATGAATGCAATAAATGACGAAGAGCACAACACGAATACAGCACGAAAACAAACCAATAAAAGTGTAAACAAAAATAACCGAAAGTCTTATGTCATAGTAGTTCGATGAATATGTTCTGACACTTTATTTTGCAAGAAAATGGTACATTTAAGATCAGTTTAAGGGTTTTTTTCTATCGATCATGAAAAAATTCGAAAATTAAATGAACGTTATCCGTTAAATTAAAAAAACATTTCAAAGTATTTTCTTTCAATGTAACATCCCAATACTTCTCAAAATTTTCAAGTCACCTCAAATAAATAGCAAATTTTATTTCATCTACTCACTTCTAAATTCATTCACCTCAGTATCTATAGGTATATGATACAGTTTGTTTCATTATACGAGAATTTACTGTACAATTTTGATTATCATCGATAAGTCAAAGTAAATTTCACCTTGAAGTAGTCAAAATATTTTGCTCCGTAATTTTTTCAATTTAATTCGTTGAATCCCTCATTTAATTGAATGATTTCGAGTCAAATCAACTGTGTCCGATTTAATCGAATGTATAAGCTACTGTTTTACATACGGAAATGAAGGAGTAATCTATAAGGATATGATGATTTTAAAATGAGCGAAATAGAGGTTTAGTATGATATTTTACTATTAGAGTTGGGAACTGAAACAGATGCAACATTAAAAATTCATCAATATTTTGTTGTAAAAGTGGTGTTAAACGTTACTCATTAAAAATTTATTGGAAATTTAAAAAAAAAGTACCTTGATATGTCTGTGAACGATAATTTGAGTGGGGAAAGAACGATAAATGCTGATGGTAGTAGAGCAGAATCTGTTGGCCAAGACAGTTTTAAGCATCAGAAAATGATAAAACAGTTTGCACAAACATTAATTTTTATTGTTTTGATATTTGTTGCAAGTTTTTTTCGTGATGCAATTAAAAATGAGAAGATCAAGAAGAAGGAGAGAGCTGAATTGGCTGCCCAAATTGCCAGACAAAATTATTTGCTTGAACGTGAACGATTCTTGGAGAAACATAAAGTGTTTCTTGAATCATTTTTAGAATATGAAGACCATTGTAACAAAATTCATGCTCTCATCTACAAAAATCCAAGTGGATTGGTATTGGAAAAGGTAATCGATAATAATTACTGTATCAGTAATAAGAAAAACTGTCTTGGTACTCGAAAATTGCCAGTTCGAATACAAATGGGCGATCGAACTCCACTAGATTTTGCACTAATTTATGTTTTCCTTGCAAGTCTGATGTTTCTGTTTGTCCGTGCCGTAATTGATGTTTCAAAGGAATTTAATGCACCACACAATGAAAATACTGAAAAAACTTCATTACACGATTATGCTTCTACTTCTGCTTCCAATCAAAATAATAAAAGTTCTAGTAGACGTTCTTCTAGTACTTCTACACCAAAATCTCATTCAAAAGACACACGATATCCAAGACTTTCATTTTCTCCGTGCTCTGATAATCAACAGGTCATGATGATAAGTGAAAGCTGTTTAAAAGATTCTCCATCGAATGAAACTTGTGCAAA
This sequence comes from Culicoides sonorensis, assembly GCA_900002565.1. Lineage (NCBI taxonomy): Eukaryota > Metazoa > Arthropoda > Insecta > Diptera > Ceratopogonidae > Culicoides > Culicoides sonorensis. The sequence continues at coordinate 534,443 of LN483516.1, read as the reverse complement.
AGACAAAAGTCGTCGGTGTTCTGTACCAGCAACGATGGCTCATCACATTCTTAAAGGTATAAAATATCATTTTCATTCATTCATTTCATATTAAGTTTCATTGTAATTTAATTTTAGATACAATTGACGTTCATACTCGAAGACAATCGGAATCATTTAGTGAGGAGGACGAACACTGTGGGGCTGACGGTAAGAAACATCGTTTAATAAGACGATAAGCAATCAATCAAAAAAAAAAGAAATAGAAAAAAATTGAATACTGAACCGAAATAAAATATGAGTGTGAAGTTTGAACTGGGAACAAAAAGATTTGTGCAATACACATTGCATAATTTTATTAGAAAAGCAGGTAAAAAATGCCAAAATCTATTTTTGTACAAGAATTTAAAGTTTCTGTGTGTGTATCGTGTATAGATGATGAACTGTCAATCGATGGACAGTAACTAAATCGAGAGACTATAAGAAAATAATGAGACCAAGAGTTTTTATTTGTGTAACCTTTCGGGATGTGGAGTAAATAATTAACGATTTATTGTGAAGCAGTGTCTTTCTTTGATTTGACAGATAATTTGAAAGATTTTGTATTAGATTTGTTGGGTTTCCTTGAAAATCCTTATCAGCAAAATTTAGATTTTTCATGATGAAAATTCTGTACGTATTTCTATAGGAGTTATACGTATTATGTTTCTCCTGTACTCAAATTGAGGCAATATTTGCCCATTCGCGAATTGGAGTTTATTTCCAATCCTGGAATTTATGATTATGACAACTAACACCCCTTTTGGTTTTTGTAAAAATGTCCATTTGGCCAATTTAAGACTGTATTTGACCAAAACTAGTCATTTTATTACTTTAAAAAAAATTTGATGCCAGTTCAAACTTCACACTCATGTAAAAAATTATTTATTTACTAGAAAAAATGTTTAAATGTTATATGAAATGTAATTAAAAGAATAGAAATAATAAAAATTAACATTGACGTGATCTAATGATTTTCTTATTTACCTATTTTTTGATGTTATTCCATCAGCGATTACACAGCGATCCTTGTATTTCAAACCTTAAAAGTTCTGTAATTTAAATTTTGAATGCACTTTTCTCTGAGTCATCAAAGATTTTATCAGAAGTCATTTTATTTGGACAATGAAGCCTTTGAATTTTTATTCAATGTCATTTAAAAAGCAAAATTTATTTTTTTTTAAATTTTCTTTCAATTTAAGTACATGACTTTATCACTTTTATTTTATTCATTTGTTTCATTCAAAAATAATTGATTTTTTTTTGTATACATTTTCATTTTTTTTTCTAAACAGTTTTTGTTTTTCAATCTTATTTTGTTTCATTTAAAAAAATGTTGAAATAAAATTAATTTTTTTATTTTAATAAATAGACTGTATCAAATGTTTTTTTTTTATTTTTTTGTGAATAATTATCTGCATATTTTTTAACATTTCAATTGTATTTTGTAATATTTTCAGTTTCAATTTTTAAAGTCTTATAAAAATAATGATTTTTGATGTTTTTCTCTGTACAATGTATGTATGTATGTGTATGTGTGTGTATGTGTGTGCGAAAATGTGTTTTATATTTTTTGTTTAAATTGAAAAACAATGATTTTTATTGTAAATTAACAGCTGCCTAACAATTTTTTTTCTTCTTTAATATTTTTGTAATACTTTTTTTATCTCTTTTTTAATTTACGTATTTCAAACTTTTTTTTCAATAATCTTAAATTATAACTTAAAGGCAATTACAATAATAATAATTATATTGATGATAAAAAAATAGAAAACAATTCAATAATAACTTAAAAATATTAGTTCACATATTTCATAGAAAAAAGAATTTTAATTTTCACTTTTTTGTAATGTTTAAAAAATGATTTTTTTCTGTTTTGTTTGAATACGAAAATAAATTGTCTTAAAAATCACAGACATTCTCTCGCTCTCATTTCAAGTAAATCACAAGCAATCACACACAAAAAAAAAACAAAAAAAAATTTCATCCATTTGCTCAAACAGTTAATTGTTTGGGACTTTCCACATCAATTTCATTCCTACTTCATATAAATTACTTATCGCTAAACTTAAAGCATTCTTTGCTTTTAACTGTAGGTAATGTTTATATAAAAGTAATGCTGTTCGTGCATCTTCAATTGAATCATGTGTTTCAGACTGGATTTTAATGCCTGTTTATAGTAAAATTATGAAAAAAATGAATTATGAAAGTCCAAGAATTTCTCACCTAAGAAGTGCCACGCTAAAAATCTCAACGAGATCATACGATAATGAGGAATATGGAATAAATATACAGTGTCAACAATTTGATCAGCTGGAACAATCATATTGATAACCCTAAAATCATTTTTCAATCCATGTCCAATGAAAATCACACCACTATCGACCAAATATCTTAATTTCTGATACGATTTCTTCAGCGTTGTTAATCGTTTATTACTAAAATGTGCATCTAAATCACCCGGTTTTATGCCCGAATATTTTGTAAGGTAATCAACGACTTGTTCATGTGTCGAAATGTAATCATCCATAAATGGTTGACCCTCAAATGGACCTTCGCCATGAATACACGTGATCCGAGCAGCATTTTGTAATTTTGGTTTAATTGTCGCCATTTTTCCATCAGCTCTTATTTCATTTTCTTCCTGATTCAATGTCACAAATTCCGCGTCCATTGCCACCAAATATCCTTTGTTGAATGGTTTTGTAGGTATTTTACATTTTTCACCATTTTTTTCCGGAACCGTTGAAATTTTTGGCTCTTTGAATAATTCAAATGTCATGGGAGTCGTATAATCAATTAATTCATTTACATTCGCTTTATTTGTAATATCTGTACAGGTGTAATAACATACTGTGGGAATTTTCCAGTCAAATGTAAACCAAACGGCTTCACTCACAGACACAGGTGACACGGTAAAGTCATTGAATAAATACCATCGTGTATCGGGTGGTAGAGCCGCTGATGATGTTTTAAGTGTTTTAAGCTCATGATACGCCTTTTCAACGTTAATTAAGGCAACAAGGTTTCGATTCGTCCCTTCATCAATATGACAAACAACGGCAGTGAGTGAATAATTTTTAGACATAATTGGCGCTAAAATTAAATTCAGTTAGAAATTGGAATTTAAAATCCAAAAAAAATGAAATTTTACCCTCCTTATCCTCAGTTACATTGTCAGTAGTTGTACTATCAGAATTATGTCCATTTTCAATGCCATGACATTTCTCCGTTTTCACACTCTCCTCAATTTTGAGATGATCCAAGTTAATTGTTGCATCAACTTGATCGCCATGTGCCGTCATTTGAGTATTTTCAGCTGTACATTCATTACTTATCAGAACTTGGCCATCATGTGTGACATCAACAGTGAAACTTAACGGAAACCATGTATTCAATTTTTCGTTTTTGGTCATGAAATTTCCTGAATTTGATGAACTATTGATTAGCGATGTCATGTGATTTGTACTTAATGAAGGTGATTTTCTGAAATGAAATTAATGAGATTTAGATTCAATCAAAATTTGCAAAAAATACCTTTCTGGATGTGCGAAATGACAATCAATTCGCGAACAATGTGTTCCATAACGACATTGTTTAATGATGCCATTACCTGGCTTTGAAATTGAATAATTTGTTGGTGAGGTGCCTGCACCCAATTCTGAGATTCCATTTGTAGGTGTAATAGTACTTGTGTGACCCGTTATCAATTTTAAATATTCCAAATGTCGTTCGTTATCAAGACCAGTGTTAAGTGCCAATATGTTTGGTAACTCTTTCACCTAATTGAAAATTAAAATTAAAATTAATTGAATAAAAATTAAATGAATTAATTTCTCACCCTTGATTTTTGATTGGTTGGAGTGAATTTTTTACATGTCTCACACCAAGCAGGTGTTGTTTTATCAAAGCACAACGATGATTCCATGACTTTTTTGAATGTACTTGGCTCATTGGGATCTTTACTTGCTTTTGAGAATGAATACAAAAGATTACAAACCATTTGTATTGTCGATTTTGTATTTTCTTCGTTGCATTTCAGACAACGATGAATGCATTCTTGTTTTGTGCCAAATAATTGACTTATCCCTGAATTATCTTCAACGCGTTCTGATTCCATATTATCCGATTGATCCGAATTTGATGATGGTTTTTGATCTATCAAAAAAAAAATATTATTAATTGACTTTAAATTCATATTTTTCATGTACATACTTTCTTCCGTCCCACTTATGTTTCGTATTCGATTTTGAATACCATTAACTTTCACTGGAATATCATTCGATTCACTTCCACTTGGATCTGTGTGATCTGAACCTGAAAAATGTTCATACAATTAAATTTCAATTTTTATTCAAAAAACAATTCCTTACCAGTTGACAATGACTCTGAAGTCGTGTGTTTCCTTTTACTACTTTCCATTGTTTCATTATGAATTTGATGCAAAATAAATCGATTCCAGTTTTGTATCAGACTTATAAGATTATGCCCATTATCTGTGTTTCGATCTGACAATATTAGACCGAGGGCGGAAGCTTCAGGTACTGTACGAAATACTCTTAAAAAATTACTTGCTTGACATGGAGGATTTGGTGGTGAAGTTATATCGAACATGTGAAATAGGAATCCCAATTCACATGAAATACAATGTTCACGCGCACACGAATGTGATAAAAGCATTTTCCTTAGTGGACTGATGAAATATAAAACCTGAGAAAGTTAAAAACAAAATTGAATAAGAAATTTTGTTGGACTGAAATTGTCAACGACCTTATCAACAGAAGGTCGTCGATGACTTCAGTTTAATTCAATAATTTTATACCTGTAACATTGGATTGCAATAAGCATTCGGTAAAATTGCCTCTAATCCAATGAAATCCGTTTGATTGTATTTATCATAGTCGATATCTTGCGTTCCAACTTTGCTAAACTTAATATCAGCTTTTCGATATCTAAAAACAAAAAAAAATAATCATTAATTTCTGAAAATAAGTTGAAGATACTTTTCTTACCTTCTAGGCATCATTTTAACTCCATTTTCATTGTTAATTTTTGCTTTGTTGATTGGTGTCAGAACCAAATCATTATTTTGTAATGCATGTAAATTGTATGGAATCTTTAAAAAAATAAAAAGACTTCCATTTCAAAAAAATAATTCGATATTTAAATGAAAAGAACTCACAATATTTCTAATTGTCTTTTTTGGATTTAAAGCGTAGCCAATGGGACCTTTCATTTTCATATTTTCGAGTATTTCGGCATCAATTGGATTTGGTCTAAGGTGCTGGAATTTCATTGTGTCTTCGGGTAAGGTACTTGATAGTTTTTCATGTTGTGATGATAGGGTCGGAAGTGGAACAGATGCCATTGGAAATGATTTATCTGTTATTTGTACAAATGGAAGTGGTTGAATTGGATCAGCAAATTCAGTAGGTCTGTAAATAAATAAAAAAATAATATTAAAATTTGGTTCAAATAAAATTAATATCATTTTACCTTGAATAATTATTGAATTTTGTTTGTACAAGTCCAACAGAACCTACTAAATTAATTTTCCCAGCTTGATCACCAAACACCATTGCTTGCGTTGTTGATGAAATATCAAATGATAGACATTGAGCTCCCGATGTATTAATCTTAAATAATATTTAAATTCAATATTGGATTTAATTTCAGTGCGGAACCTTACTTGATACATGCAAATTCTCGGTTTACTCAATTCAACGGTATCAACAAGTTGTAAATGACCTAATGGTGAAACAACTGCAAGTCGTTGGCAATGTAACGGGAGAAAATGCAACAAAAATGGATCGATTGTTGTGTGAATTGGTGAAATTAACCGGTGCATTCGTAAATCATAAACTAAAAGATGTCTATCAGCAATTAATTTTCCATGTCTATAATTTATTTAAAGAAATTCATTGAATTGCATTTTTTTTATTGAAATTCAATAAATTTACCTTCCATCACTGTATCCACATGATATAAGATAATTCCCTTGCACAGCAAAGTCTGATAGACTTCCCGAATGAGTACTGATAACATGTTCTTCGTTGTACGTATTTGGATCTCTTAGGGAAATTTTGCCAAAGGCATTTCCACAACAGAGATATTTACAATGAGATCGTAGCACAGCACAGCCATCCATACCCAATGAAATCTAAATAAAAAAAATTAAAATTATTTTTATTTAAATTAAATTGAAAAAACTTACAGTTGAGGTTTCTGTAAATGTAGCAAGATCGAAATCAATCAATTGGTCTTGATGTCCTCCAATCAATAAACGATTGGGACTAGTACTTAACATACAATGCGTACTAAGCATATTTTTGGAGCGATGGGTTTTCTTGGGGATTCCACGACGTAACTGATACCGTAAACTGGTGTCCGTTAAACAGAGAATACCATCATTTAAGAAGGCAATTTGGCGAACCGGTTCATCTGGATGCACTTGAAACGAGGTATATTTTTGCATTTCTGACCCATAATATGATGTCACATGCCCACCTGTAAAATGTCACAAATTTTCTTAATTGTTTAAAAGCAAAATAAATATAAACAAGTTCAAAACCAAGATAAAAAAAATAAACATATGCAACATATGTTTTTGAACTACATATGCGTATCTATATAATTATATGCACATAAACACACACACACACGTATATATGTATGTTTTTATTGACGACAACAAAACAACAAAATATATATATAGATACGTAGTTGCGAGAGTGAATTGTTGTAAAACAAAGTAGAGGTCATGGCAAAAACTTGACATTAATTTTCTTGGCAAAATTACCTTGATTTCCCATCCAGATGAGTTCTTCGATAGGATCAAAGTGGACAGTTGAGACTCCAAATCGGTCACCTCCATCAGCTAAAATTGTTCCTAATTCTTCAAGCTCTGATTCGCCTTGGCCTATATTGAAATACAGACTATGTTCTGTCGGTGGTACTGTTTTTTTTTTGTGTATGTATGTAGAAGTAAATACACAGACAAAAATTGTTTGAATCGACACAAATATGATGTATGTGCAAAATGAAAAGTAGAAAAAAAATGGAAAATGATTGCGTATTTTGGCCTCAATATTTTCTAAGCCCAATTTAATTTATGTTCACTTACTTGGAAGTGTTAGGACACTCTCAGTTACGGTAATCGTATCATAAATGTAGTCCATTCTATTCCATTCAAGCGTAAATTAAATGCCAAAGTTTTGACGATTGTAAAGCTGGCATTACAACACTGTAATTTTATCAAAATACCAGTTTCGTGAATTAAACTAACATCTAATTACGAAGAAGAGCACAACTTACATCTGATTTATTAACTCCAAACTAAATTTTAAACCAATTGAACATTTTTACAGTAAACACAAACAAAGAGCAATTGCTATGTCGAGTCTTTGTTGAGGTGAAACTAGCAGGATTTTTACACAGACTACAATTCACTTATTTACATGTACAAAATCAGTTTGAAACCGATTTTCACTTTGATCACAATTTTATGAATGAAAAATTACTTCAATTGAAATGTTATCAATAAAACATCCTTTTAATTTGAATAAATATTACTATTAATGAAGTATTTTTGAATTAAATTGCAATTTTTAAATAAAAATCGGTGTTTTATACCATTTCCTTGTACTTTTTAATTTCACTCTCAAGTAAATTTTCTCAAATCATATTTTATTTTAAAATGAATTGCACTCTTAAATAGATTTAATATCAAAGTTGAATTGTTCATTGAACTTTTTTCAAAAATTAATTTGAAACAAAAATTTTTTGATGGGAAAATTAATTTTAAATTTATTTTTGAACATTACCGTGCTGCCAAAGATCAACTGTCAAAATTGCGATGACAGTGAATTGACAGCTGTTGTCATAAGTCGGTGAGTTTGCATAAACGCGAATCAAATAAAAATTTAATATTTTTACTCATTGTTTTAATTAATTTGTTATCAATAAAATCATAAAAATGCCCTCGGAAATACAAGCAACAAAGGTAGTTGTCCATCCACTCGTTTTACTGAGTGTTGTGGATCACTTTAATCGAATGGGAAAAATTGGAAACCAAAAAAGAGTTGTAGGTGTTTTACTTGGCTGCTGGAAAGCAAAAGGAGTTTTGGATGTTTCAAATAGTTTTGCAGGTAAAAATGAAATATTTTTAATTGAGTTTGATGAAAATCGAATCTCAGGAAGGTCTCCATGATAAAGGACAGGATAAAGGATAATGGACGAAATTTAATTTTCATCAAAAATTTCACAGTGTTGTCATAATTCACAATATTAAATGATATTTTTTTTGTAGTTCCATTCGATGAAGATGACAAAGACAAGTCAGTTTGGTTCTTGGATCATGATTACTTGGAAAACATGTATGGAATGTTTAAGAAGGTCAATGCACGTGAGCGTGTAGTTGGCTGGTATCATACTGGACCAAAATTACATCAGAATGACATAGAAATCAATGAATTAATTCGAAGATATTGTCCAAATTCTGTTCTGGTCATCATCGATGCTAAACCAAAAGACTTGGGCCTCCCAACAGAAGCTTACATCGCAGTCGAGGAAGTACATGATGATGGAACACCCACATCGAAGACATTTGATCATGTTCCAAGTGAAATCGGGGCCGAGGAAGCGGAAGAAGTTGGTGTTGAACATTTGCTACGTGATATTAAGGATACCACAGTTGGATCTTTGTCACAAAAAATCACAAATCAACTTCTTGGATTGAAAGGATTAAATTCTCAGTTGAGAGAGATCAAAAGTTACTTAGAACGCGTTGGAAATGGCTCTTTACCAATTAATCATCAAATTGTTTATCATCTGCAAGATATTCTCAACTTGTTGCCTGACATTACACACGACAATTTAACAGATGTGTTGTATGTAAAAACGAATGATCAGATGTTGGTTGTGTATTTGGCATCTTTGGTTCGATCAATAATTGCATTACATAATTTGATTAATAACAAATTAACGAATCGTGATGCTGAGGAAGGTAAAAAAGACGAGGGCAAAAATGGAAGTAAGAAGGAAAATGAAAAAGATGGTAAAAAAGATGAAAAATCAAAATCAGACGAAAAGGCTAAAGTTGAGGATAAGAAGAAGTAAAAATATTGTATACTTAAATTTTTCATTTCAACTTTTTTCATACTATCGCCAATACACAGATAAAAATAAATTTATTTCAACATTAATTTTCTAGTAATGATTCCTTACTAATTTCTTTGACTAGTTTAACTTCGGGAAGCACTTTTGTTTTCGTAATCCGATCTTTCTTCATATATTTTCGTAAAACTTTAGGTATCTCAATAAATCCCTTCGGATTCTGGAAATTTTCAATGATAGCAATTAAAAGTCGAGGAATTGCAGCTGCTGTGCCATTGATTGTGTGAGCAAACTCCCCATTTTCTAATTTAATATTTAATCTCGAACTTTGATAATCTGTACAATTACTACAACTCGATAACTCTCCAAACATTTCTCGTCCAGGCATCCAACTTTCAATATCGTACTTTCGATAAGCAGGTGATCCAAGTTCAAATGGTGGCATATCAAGAACCTTACAATGTAGTCCCAAGTCTTTAAATAAATCTATTTGTATCGTCTTGAATTCATTGAGAAATTCTTCAGATTGTTCTGGACCACAAACACCAAACATTTCAACTTTATTGAATTGATGTACACGATAAATTCCTTTTTCTTCATTCAAATTCGAGGTTTCCGCCCTAAAGCATCTACTAACAGCCATAAATCTCTTTGGAAGTTCATCAACTTTAAATGATTTTCCAAACAAGTATGTTGCTAATGCCATTTCCGATGTCCCTGAGAGACACATTTCACTTCCATCTGTTTTCTTACTCAACTTATACACTTGATTCCGTTCACCATGAACTTGCATTCCACAAGCTTCGATATTTTTGGCTGGTAAAATGTCAGGAACTGAAATCAATTCAAAGTTTTTTGACCTCAATCTATTCACAGCATACAATATTAAACTTGTTTCTAACGCAGCTAAATCATTCATCAAATAGTAACTTCGACTACCGGCATATTGGCCAACATCCATTCTCAATAAATTTAGTTTATGACAAATTGTGTGGAATGTCGGCGGTTGTTTGGGAAACTTTCGAATTTCATTTATTGTACTTTCGGTTTTTGGGACATCACCATACGAAATGACCGATGGATGAATTAAATTTGGTAACTGTTTGTGATCAATATTTTCAATTCCTTTTGATTCGATTTCGTTGAGAAGGTCATGACGATTACGTGCTTTTAAACTTTCTTTTAAAAGATCGAAATTGCACGGATTTGTCACACTGCTAAAAAATCTATCAATGTATCTGTTTCTTAAATTGTGAAGAACTTTTGAAGACAACATCATTTAAATTTATTGAATTGAATTCAATTCTTGTTGTGTTAAAAACAAATTTTTCAATGTTTTTAATACAGTACGCGTCAACTTTTGAATACTTTTTTATAGTAAAAATCGCTCATTCAGACTTTTCAAATCAAAACAAAACACTCAAATAAAAATTTGACAGCAGGGCTCTCAATTGTGAGTTACTTTTAAAAACAAACAACAAAATATCGAACAAAAAGCCGCATTCTTCACAAATTTCCACATTTCATATAATACTAAAATGGTAAACGCTAAATTAAAACCGTATTATTCAGTTGCATTGTCACAAGTTTTATCAGATGACGGTAAATATCTATTTATTGGCACAAATTTCGGAGAAATACTCGTATTTTCAGTTGAAAGTTTGACGATTGACATTTCAACCACTGAAAATCCTTCAGACGAAAATCTCACGATAGATCCTAAAATCGGTTCAAACACAGAGCCATTAGAAGTATTTTCAGCTACTGGAGACAAATCACAAATATACAGTTTATCATATTTCAAGGATGTTCTAATTGTTGGAACTAATGCCGAAATTACGGGTTATGCATTGAAAGGACATAAAATTGTCAAGAAAATTTGGGAGATTCGTATTCCATCGACACCGGAAAACGCTGAAGTGAATGAAATTAATTGTTTGTGGCTCGATAAAGAAGCTGCTGTCTTGTATGCAGGTTGTGGTGATAATAATGTGTATAGTGTCAGTCTGGAAGATGGAAAAATATTGAGGACATTTGGTGGTCATACAAATTACATTCATTCAATCGATGGCAATTGTAAAGTTGGACAAATTGTTTCGGCTTCGGAAGATGGAAGTATTCGATTGTGGGATGTGCGTCAGAAGAAATCAAGTGCAAAATTGGATCCATATAAAAAAGATCAAATTTGTCGACCGGATTTCGGAAAATGGCAAGGATCTGTCTCAATTAATAATGATTGGTTAATTTGTGGTGGAGGACCAAGATTCAGTTTATGGCATTTACGTTCAAATGAAGTAACGGAAGTCTTTGATTTCCCTGAAAAAATTCACATTTCCGGGTTTATCGATGATTTACTGATGGTAGGTGGAGATTACAAGACTGTACAACAATATGATTTAAGTGGAAAATTAGTGACGGAATTACCAGTCTCATCTCCATCAATTTATTCAGTTGTATGGCAAAGTACTCCACATAAACTTTTGTCTCTTGGAGGTTCCAGTAATGTTTTAGATATTTGCACCAATTTCAATTATCGAGATATTTGTTTAAAACTTTATCAATAATAAAATATTGATTTAATTTCTACAATCAATTACTTTTTATTGTTAATATTTATCAAAATAATAAACTAGTACATTTCAGATAATCCTGGACGTTGAGGTCTACCTGACATGGGTCGTCTATTACGTGAATTTTGGTTATCTCTTGAAAAACTAGCATTAATGAAAGTTTGGTTTTTGTTTCCCATATTATTTGTTGGCATGGATTTTGTATCAATTTCCATACATATCAGATCATTGATAGTTTGATCTGAGACATGTCCGTTCTCTTTGAGATACTTTTCAATTCGGTCATAGTCGATTTTTAGCTCCTTATTTTCAGATTTATCCACCGCTGCTCTAACTCGTTCCAGAATTTCAGCACAGAACGTTTGTTTAGTCAGAGAACCTCCAACAGCTTCAAGCACACTTCGCAAAACTGGAATTACGTCATCAGTTCGTCCCAATTCAATCATCGCAAGCACTTTCATATTACGAACTGTAATGTAATTTTGTTGTTTTGTGTTATAAAGCATTTCCAAGGCAATATGTGGTGCATTTTGAGCTAACGCAAGACCAGCACCAAATGTTACAGTGCGTCTCATGGGTGAATGGCCAGCTGATAACATTTTCTTCCATAATGCAGTAGCATATTTAAAGCTTTCGGGAGTGTTCATTTTATAACACGCTCCAAATACTAAAATAACTGTGTGTTTTGGAAACATACTTCCTTCAATTTGTCTCTCCTGTATCAAATCGTACACATCCAAGATATCCTGATATCTTTGTTTTTCATAGAGCATATCACACAAAATTTGGTAAGACATCCACTGATCAAAAATACCATCATAACTCTTGTCTTTGAAACATTGTAAGGCTGTTTCTTCATCTTGTAAATAATAGAACATTCGCATAATAACTGGCCCGAACACGTAACTTCCGAATCGAAGTTCACTATTTTGAGTCGCAAATTTTTTCAACATTTTTATGACAAGAGGAATGTCTTCTTTCTCTGCTAGATGCACAATATTCTTTAGATCTTCAGAAAATACCAAATTTTTAGAGTCCTCTGAAATTATTTTGGCACAAAATTAAAAAAATCAGCATGAAAGTTCAAAATAAAAATATTCAAACCTGAACTGTAATTATTCATTTTTTCCTTGAATCGATCAACTGTTGAAGAAAACATTGATTTTGTCCTAGTTCTGTTGCTTTCATATCCATCAAGACCCAGAGATTGCACTGTGTAAAGTGTTCGTGCTACAAGAAGAGGATGAACATTAAATCCGGCAACTTTTTGTATACTTGGAAAATTGAAAATTTACCTGAATTCGCAACAAGATTTGAATAAACTCCATTGTATCCTTGTAGCCCGACACATCTTATTATATTTCGTAACATTTTTGGTTTGATTTGATATTTAATTTCTTTAGTATTTTATTTATGAATTTAATTTACGATTATAAAAGTAAATAGAAATTGACAAATTTCCTGAACATGTGAAAAGTGAGTGGTCTTATGTCATGACAGCTGTCAAAATAACCATTTGTTTTTTTCTCCGAAATTGCATGGAGATTTCTTCACTAAATTAAATTCCTTTAAAATGGCACAAAGAAACATTTTACGATTATTACAAACAGTGAAAACGGGTTATTCGATAAGTGGACGATCGTATGGTGTAAATGTTGTGAAGAATTGTCGAAGTTATTACTCGAAACACTTGTATCAATGTTGTCGGCAAATGTCTCAGCAGCAAGGTAATTAAAGTGACTTGGAATTGAATTGAATTGGTTTTTTAATTCAAATGTTATTCGTTTTTAGGGACACCACCTCAAACACCTCCAACGGGTCCAAAAATATTGTCAACATTGTTTCCACAAACAGCGATTGATGCAAAAGCGGAAGAAGAGGCACGAGAGGAGAAGCAACGTGAAGAACAGGAAAAAAAGGAAAAAGAAAAGTCAAATAAACGAATGAAAATTGGTATGTATGTCTTTGCTGTGTCAGCTGGAGTGATGGCAGTATGGACTGTAATTGATTTTGGAGCCCCCGAGACAGATGCTGAGGGCAAAGTAATCGAAGATGAATTTAGTAATTTACCAATTGTTGAACAATATTTCCGTCGTATGTGGAAATCCCTGACATATTATCAAAAAATCATTCAAGAACCATCTGCACAACGTTTACTACCTGATCCTCTTAAATATCCGTATATCCAACCCAAATATACACTTGTCTTAGAAATGAAAGGACTTTTGGTACATCCTGATTGGACTTACAAAACTGGATGGAGATTCAAAAAACGTCCTGGTGTTGATCAATTCCTAGAACAATTAGCCAGACATTTTGAAATTGTTGTATATACAGCTGATCAAGGTATTACAGTTTTCCCAATTTTAGATGCCCTTGATCCAAATGGCTACATCATGTATAGACTTGTTCGAGATGCCACACATTTTGTAGATGGACATCATGTTAAAAATCTAGACAACATTAATCGGGATTTGAAACGAGTAATTGTAGTGGATTGGGATCCCAATTCCGTAAAACTTCATCCAGATAATGCATTTGTTATTCCAAAATGGGACGGAAATGATCATGACACGACTCTACTCGAATTAGTTGCGTTCTTGAAAACTGTTGCCACTTCAGATGTAGACGATGTTCGTGAAGTTTTACATTATTATAGAGAATTTAGTAATCCTTTGGAGAAGTTTAAGGATAATTTGAGAAAATTGCAAGAAATTGAGGAAAAGGACAAGGAAGAAAAACAAAAACAAGGCACACCAGCTGTTAAAAAATGGTCACCTAGTCTTTTCCAAAAGAAATAAAACATAGTTTGCTTATAGCTCGATAAAGTTTAAAAAGTTGGTTAAATTCGCTTCTTCAAACAATTAATGAGGATTGTATGACTCGGAATGTATTTTATGAATATTAGATTCGTATTGGTTTTGTAATAAAGATATAAATTTTCTTCATTTAACATTCAATTTTAAAGAGCTTAATTTTATTAATTCATGCTATTTGGAAGCTAACAAATTCATACTACACATTTTTGAGTGCAATTTGTACGTTTAAAGCCATCCTGGAGAATTTTCAGTATCATTAAGCAATTTCTTATCCGAAAATGTTCCGACACATTTTTTCTGTTGACGCCAAAACTCTTGACGATTATTCAAGAAATTGATGGCGTCTTTTGCCAAATCCGATACATTTTCAGTTTGAGTGTCTGCCTTAACAAGATCAGGATGTTTCAATAACTTTTCCAAATATTCTTTATCGATGAAAAGTTCTCCAAGTAGTTTTCGTGCAGCAATTCGTTCAGGATCAGCTTTTGTTCCAGTGCGTTTAGATTTAGATGAAGCTGTTTTGGCTCGAGTGGGTGCTGGCTTAACTTGTGCTCCAATTGTGTTTTCAATTGCCTGGAAAAAAATAATAAATTTGATTTATTGAAATTTAAATGAAAAAAAAAATAAATACTTCTTGAGTTTTTTGAATTCCCAACTGGAAATTTTTCAATTCAGGACGAATTTTGTGACCACGATGGAAAAACATGAGACTATGCTCAAATTGTCCCAAGTAATAGAGAGATTCAGCTTTTTGATATATAGCGCGAATATTTGATTTATCTGCATTAAGAGCAGTTTCTGCGTCTTCCAATGCCTTGTTTGGCCTTCCTAATTGAAGGTAACAGTTACTACGAGCAATCAAGGCATTTGCATCAGTTGGACATATTTCAAGAGCCTGAAAAGAATTTTTTAGTTTGTAATGTATCTAAATTATCTTTGAATAATGAAAAAAATGCCTTTGTTAAAAACAAAACGCCATTATCGAGATTTTTTCCTTTAATTTCACGCATTCCCAATGCAATTAAATTGCTTGGATCCTGTTCTTCAGGGACTTGTAAGGCTTCAGTTCTATCTTGACGTCGTTTTTGATTCAAGCTTTTCTTGATATCAAAATCACCGATGCTCACTGCAGCGGCCCTGTCTTTGTCACAATAGACTTCATCATAAACGGAATAAGGACGTTTTTTACGTAATTTTGACTGTTCAACAATGCTTGGCAAATTAAATCGCGAACGAGGTTTTGGAGCCTCTTCTCTACGTTCCTCTTTTGGCTCAGAACTTCGTCGTTCACCTTTATTATCTTGTTTTCCCATTGTTTATCCCCCAAAATTTATTATTATTTTTTTCTTCTTTTTTTATTATTTTTGAATTCAAAAGTAAAAGTGTGAAAAACTTTCCTAATAAATCACACTTTTTGATAACACCTCACATATTTTTTTATATTTTTTGAAAAGAGAATTCAACAAAAAACATAATTCTATGGAAACCTAATATGTGAGTTTTACTTGGAATTTATTCAATTGTTCGATATTGCAACACGTTTTCATTGTTATTCATTTTTAAGCAGAATAGATAGCATGATATCAAAATTTAGGAGAGAGTTTTGCAGTTTTATGTTCATTTTTATCTTTTTGAACGTATGACTAACTAAATGAACAAGGATCTCAATATAGGACAAAAACACCATGAGCACGAAGACGAAGTGATATGATTAAAGTTAAGGTATAAAGACATTTTTTATTGCAACCTTGAAAATTATTATTATTTTTATTCCTTATTTGGGGCAATTTTCGTGATTCATTTTATTTCGACACAAAAAGTAAATTTACCTTCGCAAATAAATTCATCGCTTTCTGCTCATTTCCGATTTTCATTTGGTTATTTCCTGTTTCAGTTAAATTTGTTAGTTTAATTAATTATTAAATTGGTGTGATAAATTGTTTTACCTTCATCACATAACAGCCTACAATTAACGGTAGCATCTTCACCACGAGTCCTTCTTCTTCGTTTTCCTCGATTCATTTTTCACTTTAAAAATAAAACAAAAGAAGAAAATTTCTATGATTTATGGAAATTAATAATATTAAATTATATTTATGAAACAGATTTAAATTTAGCTATCTCGTTATGATTTTTTTTAATGTACGTTTCGAAGAAAAATGCGTTATTAAATACAGACAATTTATTTGTCGTCACTTTTTAGACTTTTTTTTTGTATTGGATCATTATTTTATTTGGTCGTTGGTTGAAAAACAAAAATGATTGAAAATTAAATACATGTAAAATTGGATTTTGTTTCATCGAAAAACGTTTGAAAAAGAATGAAAAATTCTATCACGGCTTAGAAAAATGCGTTTCAATAGAAACTATTTCATTAAAAAAATAAAATTTTTTGTCTGTCCAAAAATTTTTCAGAAAAAATATAAATTCATAGAGTAGCTCATCAAGCCTCTTTTAAGACATATTTTTAGTGTATTTCGTAAAAATGCACTTTTACAGAGGGTTCGTCCGCCGTTTGTCACTCCGACACTGATCGCTATCCATTGCTCCGAACCGGTTGAACGGAGCGAGGTCAGGGTTTTCTGTAAGACAAAGGAGCTCATAAGGATTATATTTAACTCATTAGTTTTGATATTGGGTTCTAGAGCCTCCAAAGCCTAAAAAAACGTTAAAAATGGTTTAAACTTTTAAAAATTGGTTTTTTTTATTGATGAGGAGCTTATGAGAATGAACTTTAACTCATTAGCTGTGAGATTGGGCTCCAGAGCCTGAATACGTTCAAAAGCTGAAGATTTTTCCAAACTGGCCGATTTTTCTAAAATTGCTGATTTTTTTTAATTTTTTTCAAAATGACAAACTTTTTTCAAAAAAATCAAAATAGCGGAGTTTTCCAAAAAATTTCATAATGGCTGAATTTTACAAAATGATGCTTGTCTCAAAAAAAATCAAAATGGCGAACTTTTAAGTGTTCAATGAAACGAGTCACATGGAAATGCACTTTTCTAAACCTCCCAGTGGTTAGAATTTCTCATTTTTCCCATTATATCAAGAGAAGGTTAAGCTCTATCCTGTCATTAAATTCTACAAAAATTCTAAATTAAATATATATTTTTTTTTCGTAGCGATACGCACCCTTGAAATTATAACGTCTATAAGAATTAGGTGCCGTCAATCAGCTGCGGTTATTCGAAATAATATTCAAAGAATTTAGTTTTTTAAAAAATAGGGAAGACGTAATTTTTTTCACACTAAAACGACAGGTTTAAAAAAATTTCATATTCTCAATTTGATTAATGAATGTAACTCAATCAATCACAAGAAATACTCCATGAAAAAATTTACCGGTCTTATAATAATTTTTAGGCACTGGAGTCCAATTCCAAAAATTTTTCATTTTTAAGGCTTTTAGGGTTTAAGGTTTTTGAACCTTTTTTTTAAAACTCAATCATTTAATCCTGGTTCAACAAGTTTTGAACCATATTAAGGCCTAAATTCTGAAGCCTAAATTTTTTCAAAATACGTATTTCATAGTTTTTAACTAACTAAACAACTTTTTCAATGTATCACTACATTTTTTTCAATTCAATTTTAATTCAATTAAAAAACACTAAAAATATCCTTTTTCCTTTGAATTCAATTCAATTAAATTACCTCAAAAATTATATCCAAATTAACTATTCATAAATTCCTAAACATAATCAAACTAAATTAATTTTCCTTTGAATGAAGTGAAGTCCCCGACGACTAAATTAATACTAAAAAATCTTTTGTCAAATCCTTTTAGTCAAAGCACAAGAATTTGTGGTTTACCTTAAAATAACAATAATAAATACAATAAATTTTAATAGAAACATATCTCTATATAGAACAAAAAAAAAATATAAAAAATAATAGGAGTATAATAAGCATAACGATATTTTTCGATTACAATGTACGACTACATAAAAAAAAATTTTTTTTTGATAAAGCAAAGAATTTTTGATAGAAATTTCTTTGTATATTTATTTTATTTTTCGCAAAACGATACACTTTGATTCAATATACATAGATAGAGAGAGGAAATTTGTATGTATGACAAATTTTGAATAAATGTTATGGAAAAACAAAAAAAAAATAATAATGAATAAAACAATTTTATTGCCTCTTACTTTAACAAGTTTATACAGAAGAATAAAAATACTCATTCAATTTGTGTGTGTGTATTTTTTATTATTATTATTTTATTTTTAAGGACACGCAATCAGAGTTGAAGAATGAACGGGGTAAAACTGTTATAAAATTCTATTTTTCTTTTAATGATAATAAAAATAAACATACTAATAATGTTAGTTCATGATGAAATGGAGGACATTTTTTTTGTTTATTAGTTGTTTAACAAAAAATTTCTACATTATTTTCAAATTAGTCATAATAAAGTAAAAATCGGAGCTAAATTGTGTAAAGTAATAAAAAAAAGTTGTATCATAGCAAATAAACATTAAAAAAAGAAAAATTCCATCAAAGTAAATTTAATCATTCATTTGAAAAAAAAATGCCATGAAGGGATGTCGCTTATTCTTATTTATTTTCTTTTTATATTTTGCTCCGTGCCATTAATACGAAGTAAATTATTATTTTATTTTTTTACTGTATATTTACACCACATTGAGAGTGTCAGTGTAAATTTATGTTTCAATGTGAGAAATTAGAATGAAAATTAAATGAATATCGTAAGTGCATTACTGGAAAAATTTCTCTTGCAACCCAAAACCAGTGGGGGACCAGTTGGAACACTCTTTCCCACGTCACGTGGGCGGATTGTAATTTTTTAACGGCCTTGGCATTCGGGCTGTTTCGCTATAAAAAATTAGCTCAACTTAACTTTTGCAAGACGATCAACAACGACCTTTCTGGCATTTGCCAGATTGCTCATATGGTCAATCCCCCACTGCCCACTGGTCTCCCCCTGGAGCCCCACTGGTTTTGGGCTGAAAGTGTACTCATGCAATTTTTCCATAATTTTTCAAATGGATTTTGAAGAGTCGATGTTTGACGATGACTTCCGATCACAGCCGATGGCTACCGATTGATTTTGATTGCCACGTTGCCGCACTGTGTGCCGTTTCCACAGAGCCTGTACGTCATTGTGGCCATGTGTGTGCTTTCGAAACTGGTTTTTGAATTTCACAAAACGAATTTCAATTTTGAGGCTTAATGTATGAAAAATCGGTCCAGATACTCGTCGTGTTGAAGCTCGACTTGACTTGAAAATCAGAAATCTGAATTTCACATTTTTTTATTTTTCAATACCGAAGACGCATCAAATCACCTCAAAAGAGTATTTTCCACTTGAAAAAGCAAAAAAAAGAAAATTATATTTAAGTATCATTTTCTATTTTTGTGTTAGAAATAAAAGGTGTCATTATTTGTTCTGACTTAATAAATAAACCGTAAATGCGAACAAAATTCAATGATAAAAAAAATATTTAATCTTCTTATATCGCAGCATTATAATCATCTTAACTGAAAAAAAGGTAACTTTTTAATGCAAAAAAAAAAACTTCAAACACAATTTTCCTTTAAAATTTTGGTTTTTTTTTTATTATTTATACAATTTCCTCAATTTTATTTTTTTACAGCAGACATGAAAGTTAAGTAAAAATTATACATCATTCAATTTATTTATTTATTCACTTCTTTCACAGTTAAAAATCAATGAATTTTACATACAAAAAAAAAAAATAATAAAATAATAAATAATAAAATAAGTTAAAATTATCCCTCTACTACAGTATACACAACGTCGTATCTTTGCATAATGAAATTTGTGCTTCTTGAAGGATGCGAAGTCTGGGACCTAACGGTACACCCATTTTTTGTAGTCGTTCCTCACTCAAATACGGTAATTCAATCATACCAACTTTTTCTTTTTCAAATAGTTGAGCATATTTCTGTAAAGCAAAAGTAAAAAAAAAGAATCAAATCAGCAAAAAATTTAATACATGTAAGAGAAGCAGAAAAAAAACTGTTAGGAAAAGTTTTCATACATAGTTAAGAAAAAGTTTTTACTTTTTTTAATTTTTTTTTTTGCAAGAAAAAAGTTATGTTACTACAGGGCAAAAAAAAAACATCTTACTACATATAAACATTTTTAAATTGAATTGATCAAATATTGAATTTCAAACAAGATAATTTTATATCAATATATATAACACGTTTGTATCAAAAATTCACATCATACCTCATATCCTAATTTTCTAAGGAACAATCTCAATAGAGGCGGGTCATCACCGAAAAACTTTGTTAATTTTTTAACACGTTTTGGATTTGTTAAATTTGGTGGTTCAGGATGAGATCGATCGATTGTCATCTGTTGATTTCCATTGAAAAACATTGATGTCCGATTATTTTGAGTTCTATACAAAAAAAAAAAAAAATTTAATTAGTAAAACACTGAAAAAAGGGTTTATTTATTTTTTAAAATTTACCTTAAGTTAGCTATATCATTTTTGAGCATTTCTATTTCTTGGGTCACTAAGTGTTGTGATCTCATTTCTGAAGATAAATGAGCTACACTACGCGCTAACGTAACAACATGAGATTCTAAGCGTTGGAATCGTTTATTGATGCCCTGCAATTAAAATTATCATAAAAAATGCATTTTAATGTAAAAAAATGCCATTTACTTTAATATCCCTAATTTTTCGCCGCTCTTCTATTCGTTTCTTATCTCTAATTGGACGCCCACTAACGGAACTAGATGGTAACGAAGAAATACTTCCATATCTCCTTCTCGACATTCCCCTTGATGAATTTTCACCCATTTGCGGTCTACGTCCTTTGAGCATCTTCAAAACTTCAGAGTACATATTTTCTAATCCCTCTAATTGATATTTAATATTCCTAAGCCCATTTGTATCAGTTTCCGAATCACTCACTGACTGTCCAATTCCTAACAACGATTCCAGGTCAAATGAACGTGTTGTGGTCGATGTCATATCAACATCCAATCCAAATACTGTAATTAAAAATATGAAATTCAATTTATTTTTGTTTTATTTTAAATGATAAGATCAATTTGCGTACAATGGCGTTTCAGTAGTGATTGTTCAACCTGCTTTTTCATTGGAATTGTGTTCATTTCAGTACGTTTTTGTTGGAGACTAGTACTTGGATATCCTTTGCTGGGTGCAATTGGTTTTGAAATGTTATTAACACGATTGTAACTGTCAGTACCGTATTCCATTTTGTCGTTTTTCATTGATTGTTGCTGTAAAATTAAAAATAAAATGTGATTAAATTTCAATTTTTTTTGAATTAATTCTACTTACATGTGATTTCACTGGTCTCGGTGGTGGTGGACCCATGATATTTGGCAATGAAGGTGAAGCAGATGAAATGCTATTAGCTTTCGATTGATCTTTATTTAAGCACATGTCTTTCATTCCAGGTTCTAGAATGTGTTTCAATTCTGCATCAATGACATCAACCCATTCCGAGTCATTTCCATCGATATTTTGATCCATTGTTCCATTACTTTGTGCACTTCTATTTTGATTTCTCGAGGCTGGAGTATATGCAAGACTTTCTCTCCCTGAATCAACATTTGAACTGAAATGTTCTCCCTTTTCATAATCTGAAGTATTATTAATTGGTGTCGCTTGTTTGCGTGAATTTTCAATGATATTATTGCGACTTTCTCTACCACTTTCATTTCCGTTATTATTGTGCATTTCAGTTAAGCGTTTTTCATTCACATGTTCTAACATGCTTTGTGGTCGATATCCCGTGAATTGCGGCGTTTTTTGTTTTTCATAATAACTTTGAGCATTTGGGGTTAAGCACGGAGTTTCATTTAAATTCCTTGCTGACCTTCGATTTTTATTGATGAAACCTCCATCATCACTATCTGTCACCTCAACATTATCAATTGAAGCCCTTCTCTCATTCGAATATTGAACACTCTGATTCTGAACATATGTCGCTTCATAATTTAAATGTGGTTGTGACAGGGCCTTTTGTGATTGAATTTGTGCATTGATGTATTGTTGTGAATTGATATGGCTCGATTGTAAATAAATTGGTGAATCTGTATTTGGTCTTGGAACTTGACCGTTATATGTTTGATGTAACATTTCATCAGGACGTGGTTTTTTAATTGCATATGGTGATATTCTTTGTTGCTGTACAATTTGTTGCTGGAAACTTGTTGCATTATTTAATTCATCCAAACTTCCTGCTGTAACTTGATCTTTTTTAAATTTTGATGATATAATATCTTTTATTGTGTGATATGTTTTTGAGACGGCATTTTTTCCATTATCTTTACTACTATCTTTATTGTAATTGTCTCGTTCAACTAAGGCTGTGACATCTTCAGGCATTTGTGTTGGTCGAGTTAGAGCCATTTGTGAGTGAATTTGATCCATTTGCTGGTGATTTATTTGATTCCATGCCTGGACTTGATGTTTTACTGGAGTATCGGGAGCAACTGATGTAGATCCTGGCATTTTGGGTAAAAATTGATGTAAGCCAAGTGACATTTTAGATGCATTTTTGTTATCACTTGATAAAATTAATTCACGTTCAATCTGTAAAATTAATGAATTTTTATTAAATTTCATATTTACAACAAAAAAAAAAATAAAATTACCGGAAATTTCGATGAATGTGTTCTCAAATTATGTGGCGTTTCTGTTGCGGCACCTGGTAATTGGGACTCGTTATAGTGCTGCATTATTGGTTGTGGTGGCATTTTATACTGTGGTGGTTTTAAACGTCTAAAGTTTTCTGCTTGTGAATATTTTAAAACTTCATCTCGCTCTACTGTAAGACAAAAAGAAATATGGAGTACATTAAATTTTAATTATAGCTTCCTTTATAAAATGTTAATGAAAAATTAAGAGTTAAGTTGTCATTCTATTGTTATTAAATATTTTATTTGGTTTGCTTTTTCTTTTGGTTCTCACATCACATTATATTTCGTTTCATATCACTGATTTTTGTTAAGAAATACTGTTTTTTTTTCTTTTTTTAAATAAATATAAGAATATAAATAAACACACAAACAAACACAAAACACATTCTTGTAGAATTAACATTAAATTAGAAAGATTTTGTTTATTTATTTATTTACAGCGGTTTTATACTTTCAAATTTACACAAGTAATTTTAATAGGGTAGAAATTTATTTTATGAACAGTACAGTTAAGATAAAATTCATAATACAAATGAACATTAACAGATTTCATTGCACTGAAATGTGGCTCAACTCAGATCAAATCAATCTATGGAGATCATGAGAGTAATTTTTGGCTCAGTTTCTTGGCGCGAGGGCCTTAAATTGTTATAAGAAAGCATGTTGAACGGGTAAAATTTTCCATTCAACTTGTTTGAATTGCACTTTTTGAAATTTTTGGCGTGTTTTCCCCAAATACGTACGACGATAAGCTTATAAGAAATTTTGAGGAATTTTTTTTGAGAAATTCGAGGAATATTCGAGGAAAAAAATTTCTTAATCGTGAATTGATAAAAAAATTTCATTTCATGCTCATATTAGAATGTTAACTCTATTTTTCAATTTTTTTGAATTACAATCTCTTCATGTCTAATCTTGATAATAATTGGATTGATTTTCTGTCTTTTTTCCGTTTTTTTCTTGTAATCACAATTTACAAAGAACTTGTATCATCCTTAATGCAATTTAACTTTTATTTTTCTTCTCCTTCTAATTTTTACCTCTGGTAACATTCTTTTTCTTAATACGTTTCTTCAATTGTCTCATGCTTGTGTGAACACGCATCTTGATGATTTTGTATGTATAATTTTTGTTTTTTTTATTTCAAATTTAACACCACAATATCTTTGTTGTTTGCCAAAAGCAATAATTTGTTGTTTCACAAATCAGCATATATAATTTAAAGCAAAAACAAAAAAAAAATAACATTTTTCTTTCGTGTTTTCATTCAACAAGTGTCTTTTTGTTTTGATTGTTTGTATAATGTAAAGAAATTATATCTTATGATTTCTCACATACACAAGGATTTATGTTATGAGAATTTACTCAACAATAATTATATTGTATGTGGGTAAGCAACAATAGATTTAACACAATTACGACACAATTATTTAATTTAGTTTTAAAATTCAAATGAGGTGAGTTCATTTTGTATCTTTTTTTTTTGACAGTTATTAACCAACTCACAGCCCAAATCTAATTTTTGTTAATTAAAAAAATAAATAAAAAAAATAATATGAATAAGATTTAAAGGTAAACCGTCTAGAACAGAGGCAAAACTTGAACTAATATATGGTCTAGTACATGAAAAGCAAATGACTGGCTGAAAAATGTTACAGTTTACCGCATATTCTTATTATTATTATTCTTTTTTAGAATAAAATAATGTTTCAAGTGTATTTTTTTCCCATTTCTTAAAGTACACTAGTACATTAGTATTTCAATGTTTGTTTGTCTATATTCTTCTTTTCAATGTATGTTGAGAGAGAAACAATGTAACAATGTAAAATTTGGCTAAGCATTTTAAATACACTAGATACACACAACGAATATTAATTATACAGTCTGTGAAATTCCAATTTTTAAATGTAACATTAAAAAATAAAAATACATAATAAATACACATAATGATAATGATGATAAATTCAAGGATTCTCCAACAGACTACATCTTTTCGCATATTTTTGTAAAATTTTTGCTTAAAATAAACCAAATATTACAACATAAAGAAAGTATATATACGATTAAGAATACTCTTGTGAGTTCTGTTATGTGAATGGTCGACAGAGAGCTGAAACAATGCAAACTAAATGTTTGCCTGTAAGCAATAGAAAATTGAGGTTTTATTATGTTACGCTTCGGTAATTTACATGTGGATTTTTATAGTAGCTACTCAGACGACGTCGTTTAAGTATAATGGAATTGTTCTTGGTTTTGAGAATCTCTTCAATGTGAAGTGAGCGTTATGTCATATTTGGTCGGATATTTTGTTGGAGTAATAAATATACAAGTGAAGGAATGCATAAAAAGGTAAAAAGATTTATGTGTGAGTTTTTCAATAATGATAGTAATAATGATGATGATGATGATGAAGAAGAGTGAGAAATTTTATACTATGCTGGGTAGTAGTTTTTGACTTTTTTCAATTTTGTATTTTTTTTTGTCTTCAACTAAAAACCAGGGATTGGAATTTTTTTAGCCTTAGATTTTCGGGTTTGCACGCTCAACTCGATTTGACCCGTGAACCGCCTCTGCTGGAAATATTGAGTTTAGAGCAAAACTTTCTTCTAGGATTTGTTCTTTGTGTAAAAGTGAATTCATTTTGTTTCGATGAAATTTTTGAGTTTCATTCAAAAATTTTACAGGACAGCCAGATGAAAGTGTATAATAACACAGAAAAACGTTTAGAAATTTTGTACGAACGTGCACGTTGGACTATAAATCTTAAGGCTGGCAGTTCGAGTCTCGCTCCGGCCATTAAACTTTACAATCTCAAATTTTCCTTTTTCCGGCTACTCAATTTGAGTTAAAGGCTAGATAAAGGTGGCAACTGCTTGGGGTGGCAGGATAAAAGCTAAGTCCCTTGAATGATGATAACGAATATACACAATGAGCCCAACTGATGGCCTGAGCGCAGGCTTAATAGCCGCCCTACAAATCTGATCTGATCTGAAGGGCAAATTTACGAGAGGACAAGCAAGGAAACTAATTCCGTCTTATCTAAGTAACTAGTTAAGATTGCGTGGCACCACGCTGGGTGAGTATTTCCCCAGTATTGATTCCATCATAAATTGAAGGTGTCTGCCCTGATTAGCTTTCTGAGAAGTTGTGGTCACTTTCCTGAACTGAACTAGGATAGAGGACTTCTTATTGCTTTAGTTGATTCTCTAGATTTGTGTTTAGGTCTGAGTGCTGGTTCTCTTCTGACATCGCCCTAGAAATCTGATCTGATCTGATATGAGGGAAACTAATCCTTCGTATTAATGTTTGTAATAGAAATTGAAACTTACATAAATTAACACAAAGTTTTATCTTCTTAACAAATTAATTTCCATCTTTCAACAATATTTCCCTTTTAAAATCACGTCAATTATGAAAAAATTCTTATCTGTTCAATACTTTCTCAATGAATTAATAGCAAGAAAATGTTTAAGTCTCGTCAACAATTTATTTTTTAAGCAAATATTTTTCTTTTATATTTTTTTTGCTATATTTAAACACATTTATGTTATTTTTAATAGCTTCCTACAAAGATAATAATTAAACTTCATTTTTTCTTCTTTATTTTTATGATAAAAACTATGCAACTTGATGAACTGGTTTGAGACTTGTATCAAACTACATATTTGTGCTATGAAAAGATAATTACATTTCCTCAGGAAATCTACACAGCAATATCTATCAGCATAGAATTTTCAAGTAATATGAAATTACTGCTTTTATATTATAAAGATAAAATGTATAAAATTATTATTATTATTACAACAATTTTACATTTTAAAATATTTATAATTTTTTTTTCTTTACATTTATCACCGTGGATATTTTATCTCGTACGAACATAACTTGAGGCATTTTCAATACAATTTTTCCTTTTGAGCGATTGTGAATTTTATTTCAATACCGTTTTCCCTACAATAAATCATAAATATAAAATATTGAGTTTCATCTAACCCAAAATACAAAAAAAAAACGTTTCACATGCTTTTTCATAATCATGGTCTATCAGCACATTTGAAAATACATCAATCTATCAATATCATATTTCCGATACACAGGTGAATTATTGAGTAGGTTTCATTAGTTTTGTTTATGAAAGAAAACGCTCTAAATATCAATATTTCCTAATTTATTGCATCATTCTACAGAATTTTTGGTTATTCATTTATAAAACATCGAAATAATCTCTTGTCTATGCTGAACTGATTTCATTTCATGTTAATGTTACATATTTTGTAACAAATATCTTTTGCACAAAAAAAGGCAAATTTATTACATTCATCATTCTATGAAATGAAAATCACTTTAAGTGCTCCCATTAAATCCAGACATCTTTTTATCCTTAAAAATTGCGTGCAAGTCTTTAATTTTTTTCTTCTGTTACTCTTTAAGTTGAGATAAAAATATAACATAACAATTTCGTATTCAGTTTTATTTTTTTATTTTGATTTAATATTTTTTTTGTGATGAATGTGTATTTTGTGTTATAACGATTCAAACTGAATTTTCTGAAATTTCTTTGATATGTATGTAAAATGTTAAAATGATTGTGAAAGGTCAAGTAATTTGATGAATCATTAATGCAAAAAGAAACGTTTTATTATAATTATTATTATGATCATTGAAAGCAATAAAAATTGTTATCGTAAACGATATCATTAAAGCAGGATTTGTGTCTGCTGATTTAAATTTAAAAAAATGCGCTTTTTGAAATGCTTTGTATTGGAGTCTGTCTTTTCTTCTGTACGGTATTATACTAAAAGGAGCCTAGAAAACCTAATTTGTTGAAGGTAAAACATTTTTGTCAGGTTCGGGAATTATGTTACACTGTTAGTTGAAAATGTCCCGCACATCACACACATTATCACATGCGGAAGACTCGCGTTCTAAATCCTCAAGAATTATGCTTGTGATAAAAACTCTCAATCGCACTTTAAAAAATCAACAATCATAAAAAAAAATTTAGTGTCGAAGTTTGACGTTGTATAGCGAAACCTAAGGGACATCTCTTTACGACACCAAATTTGACTTATATTTAAAGCATATTTTGACTATTTGAGTTTAACTAAAATCGAAATCATTAATTTTTGAGTTACCAGAAACAGCGGAACTTTTAAAACTACGTAAAACCGCGGAATTTTCAAACTCACGAAACTTCAAAAAACGTTAAATTTTTTTAAACCACAAAAAACCTTGTTTTTAAAATTTTCAAAAATCGCGAAAAAAAATCGACGGATTTGTACGATTTTGGTAATTTCGAAAATATTAGAAACCCCGCGATTTCTGCAATTTTGGAAAATGTTCGGTTTCTGAAAATTTCACGATACATAATTTCGAATTCAGTGAAACTACATATTTTGAAGGGGTTCTTGGACTGAGACTGGCAATTCAAACCACTCTCAATCTGAGCCAAATTTGCACTCCAAGAATCCGCTCTGATAGAGATCAACAGCACGTCAGAGACTGTAATTATCGAGCTTTGGATTTCCAAGAAATAGAAGCTATTTAGTGCACTTGGATATTTTAATAAAATTTTTTTTCTTATTTTTTAAGGTTTTTATGATTTTATCGTTAATAACAAACAATTATAAGAAGATTTTTTAATTGGAACTTTTTCATTTTCGCACTAAAATAAGGTCCTTCAATCTCATTTTCTAACAATTCAGTAATGCCTTAGTTTTTAGGCCGCTCGATTTTCGCCAATTTGTAGAATAGTGTTATGATAAAATGCACTTACAAGATTTCTGAATACATTCAAATTTTCCTTCTTTACTGCTAAAAATCTGTTTCACAAATAAATGTGAGAGGTTTATTGTCCCAACGGGCATTATTTTAACAGTGATACTGCTACTGGCAGCACATGTCATTGTTTAAATATTATCGCAGATCTCTTTTGTATCCACATTGATTTCAAAATAAAACGAAAAATCCCATTAAATTATGTAATATTACGAAAACAAAAAACGGCTAACAGCGTAAAACAGTTACTGGAAAATTTTACTATCTCACATTCATTCAATCAACTTATATAAACTGCGTCTGTTTTTTTCTCAATAAGAAGAAGAAGATAAAATTGTCGTACGCCTCACTATAGGTTTATTAACCTCAAGGTAATACCATAAAAAAAAAGTGTATACACTCACTCTCATTTTCAATTTGGATTTCTATGCATGTACTTTCCTGGTAAAGTAAAAAAGAAGAAAAAATAAAATCAAATAATAATAAAACGCTTCTCTTTTAGTACAAAAAATAATAATAATGACCAATACTGTTTTGATTTCATTTTAAGCGCAATTTTTATTTGCTTTACAAATCGATAAGTTCATGCTTGGTTAAGTGATGTCATTCAGTGTAAAAGTTTCGTATATATTTATGAAATAAAATGATATTGTTGATTTTTATGGCTCAATAAACTTCATTTAAAGGAATAAGAATAACAATAATATTTTTTGTTATTTCTATAAAACGATCATTTAAATGCTTCACGGTATCCATTTAAATAATAATATTTTTTTACTTAAAATAAATTCAACCACGATTGGAAGTAAAAACAACCCCAAATTTTAAATTTTAATCGGCATTTATTGAAATTAAATACACTTTTAATTTTAATATGAATGAGTAAAGGATTAAAATGCGATCATTGTAATTGTTATCAGATTACATTACAGAGGATGAAAAAAAAATTGTTATTGATGTGGAGATGACTTTAATGTATATTTAATGAGATTAAGCAAGAAAAAAAGTGGATGTAAAGGTTAATAAATGGTATTATCTTAGCCCGTACAACATAATAAACACTCTATAATTAAATCTCTTCACTGTTACAATAATAATAATAGAAAACAGTGTTTATCTTTTTGTTTTACCAACCTAAGCACTTTAATAATTGTCGGTTTTTGTTATGGTTTGCAAAGAAAAGCACTATTAATTTAGAAAACTTTTGTGTTTTTTGTGTAGTATCATCAATGGGTAAAAATTTAATATCATACATGAATTGTAACAAGTAATTATCAGATTTCCTTGTAATTTTCAAAACAATGCTATTACATTGAGAAGGGAAAAATATTAGCATATAACCAGACGATTCTTGAACATGTACAAAAAGTTTTTTGAAATAATAATCATGATGAAGATTATGGTCAAGTAATCGGATTTATGTGTTTAAAGTAAAGAAGTGAAAATAGGATTTGAAGAAGTTTTTTGAATGTTAAACAAAACTTTGTTACATTTAGAATCAAACTTTTGTTGTAAAAATATTACTATTATATTATGAAAGTAACACATTCAATTCATCTCTTCTTCTCTCTTGCACCAAAATCAACATGAAATTCAATAATAAATAATAGTTATAATAAAATTGTTGAGAAATTTGTATTGTCTTAATATTCGCATTTAAAGTTCTCATAAAAAGAAAAAAAAAAAAACAAATAACTTTCATAAAACAATGTGTGTGAAATTAAAGTGAGAAAAATACACACATATTTCGACCATTATTTTTTACTTAATGTATAAAAGTTAGGGGATAATCATCCCAGTCAAATGAGATTAAGTAAAGTTATTAATTAGTTAAAGTTTTATTTTATTGTAAACTCGTTATTGTATTTTTTGTTGTTGTTTTGTTTTGTTTAAGCCGAACTTTCACGTTCACACCTGATTCAATTATATGTACTTCAGACAATATGTTTCAAAATTTAATTTTTGTAATAATTGTGAAAAATTAAATTTAGTTTTTATATTTTTTTTATTTTACTTTTGCTTTCGTAATTCAATAAGTAAGGTTTTAATGAAATTTAGGTCTTTTAATCTATTAAAACCCATGAACTAATGTTATGTTAACTGTGGAAAAACGTTTTTCGTAATTTGGATCAAAGTTGAGGCATCATCGACTTATTTTTGACCATTTACTTTAGAGCCGGATTTCTCCTAGGCATTTTAAAAGGATAGGATATAGTGATTCAAGCATCTGCAGGCTCTACCTAAAAGAGGATGAAACACTAAAGCAACACTCGATTTTGCAAGGCATAAAATTTATAACTAATTCGTATGTGTATAGATAGCGGAAAAATTATAACGCGCTCTGTACGTAAATTATAAGGAGTTATACCATGCTTAAAGTAGTACTAATGTTTCTTGACATGAACACTTTATGTGATAGACAAAAGGTTGCCGATTTCATGTTTAATTGCAAATTACTGTCTGATGTCATTGATGTTCCATGTCTCGTTCAACAAACATGTCTGAATTCAAATCCGTATGCCACAAGATACCGAGAACTTCTCTCAATTGGGACCCACTCAACTAATTATGGTATGAACGAGCCCCTGGCCAGAATGATAACTATTGTTAACTTTCCTTAAAAGTTTAGCTCATTATTTTTTAGTTTAAGGTTAAAATTCAAAAACGATTTAATTGTTTGTTATAAAATATCATGAATTAAGACTCTAAAAAACAGTGACAAAGAAATTTTTTGATTTGAACGAGGAAAGTGACCTCAATGTAGGTGTTGCGTAAACGTTGGGTTAAAAAATAAAAAGCATTTGAACATTGAATTTGGTTCATCGGCGGTCAAAAATAGAGAAAGGTCGGTATCCTTTTTTCTTTTTGCTGAACGACGGCTAGCCAACATCTTATAGGTCTTCAATCAGGCTAAGGATCAGACTCATGGTCATAAAAGTGGTTAAAAACCGTTAAAAAATTGATTTGACTATGTGTTGTTATTCTGTCTTGCGTAAGTAGTTTCACAAAACTTTTTAAATTTTTGAAAAAAACCCCTTTTTTTAATGTAATAAACTCAGTTTTATCAAAATACACTTTTCCAAATAGTTAAGTGGGTAAAATTTTATTTTTAAATCTTTAGACATTGAAATCTCCATTTCAATACTTCCACATGCCAATCGAGTTATCTAACGCAAAAGTAAAAATACATCACAAATTTTCTTTTCTTTAAACATTAAATTCAATACAAGTCACTTCTAAGAAAACTTTTATCAACTATAACATTTCCATAAATCTATCAATTATCCATAATTGTTCATAAAGCTTTCACTCACATTATTTTTCTTTCATAACATTTTTTTTACAATTCATTTTCAATTCAATTCGTTCAACAATTGATGTATTACCTTAATTGAATTTAAACAGAAAAGATTATTGCAACTTTTTTTTTCTCTTCTTTCATTGTATTTTTGTTTTAATTTAATAAAATACTTTTTAATTCCGTTTTACATTAAATTACATTAAATGAATTTGTTGTTTTTAGCAAAAATATTAATCATTTCATGACTCAACTATCATTTTTACTTGTAATTTTTTACTACAATGTGTTAAGGTTGAAGATTATTACAATTAAATAAGTTTGTATATGAAATTTAATATTTACCTCATAACAAATTCAACAGACAAACATAGAAAATTTTTTTCTTCTAAATATGTGATGTGTGTGTGTATGTTGATCAACAAACATAAACAGGAAGGGTTGGTTTTATATTTATGTGTGTTTCTGTACAATGGAATGGATAAATGCAACGAGAATTTGTTGTGTCAAGTGCACTGACATGACAGTTGAGGTAAAGAAATAAAAAAAATGGAGTTTTATATATGTGACAGGTGTGCGTTATATATTTTTCACTTTATTTTTGCTTGTGAATTGTGCTGGTGATAGTTTTAATATTTTATTATTATTATTTTTACAACAAATGTGTCTACATACTCATTTTTACGTATCAACAGTTTTAAGTTGAATTCACTTTTTATTCACATTGAAGCATTATGAAATTTACTGAATCACTTTAGTGAATTATTTTTCATTTTTATTACTTGAACTGAATTTCAACCTTTGAATTGAAATAAAATTGATTATTTTGATATTATTTTACTTCAATTGAAACACTAAATTAATCTCAATTCATTCAATTTATTCCAATTTCCAAATAATTTCTCATTAAATTCCACTCGCGTCGAAATAAAACATTTAATTCATGATTTTTTATCGTTAAATTTCAAACCTGCGTATTCAACTTAAAAATGCCAACTGTTGTAATTTTTATTGAATCATATCCCTCAAAGATACACTGTTTTAAGTCAAGTCACATACGTTAATGTTGCTTATAATGATTCTCACCGTTTACCTCTCTTAATTTTTATCTTTTTACGTTTGTGTTTGTAAATAAAATATAAAACCGGTTTTTTTGTAATTCACATATATATGTGTAGTAAGATTGTGGTCAGGTGTGTATATTGTATAAAAAATATGAATTGTTTTTGATCAGTATTCATTTGTGCGAATAACTGAATAGTCCGTCGATCGCGATCTATGAATTAATTAAGTGTTGTCGATATTGAGTGCGGTTGTATTGGTGAGGTCATTTAAAAAGTTTTTGGTAAGCTTTTAAGAGAGCATTGAAGACTTAACAAGAACAATTAAATGTAATCGGAGTTGAGTTTAAAGTAAAATATTTCTTTTTAATGAAATTTTGCATTTTATTAAAAAAAATTACGGAAGAACCGAATGAAAGTGAATGAAATAAACTCCGAGAAATATATGAGTAAGATTTTAAAAAACATGAAAAAATAATTTTTGTATAGGCATATTAGGTCCTTTTGATGACTAGTTAAAAAACCTAATCTACCTTGTCAGCCTCGAAGAAGGATTTTTCGGACCCCCAGGACTCTGCCCTGTCACCTTCGCAGTGTCATCAACCATTTTTACCCTGATTTTCTGTTTTAGTGCTGTTTTACAACTTTTTTCTTCGTGTAAATCACAAAATCAGTTCTCAGCGCCCTCTGGAGTGTCCTATCGAAAAACCCAGACACAAAACGCTGTATTATTTGATTCTCTGTCAATCTGTATACTCATCAACGACAAAATTTTAGACTCAAGAGCCTAAAAATAATCAACTTTTCTAAAACGGAGGGACTTTTTTCAAAATTTTGCAAAAATTTCTAAATTGGCGCATATTTTCAAAATTTATAATGATCGATTTTTCAAAAATGGTGGATTCATTTAAATTTACCAAAAAAGCGATTTTTTTTCAAAATAACAGATTTTTCAAAAATAGCGAATTTTTCAAAAAAAAAAAAATCAATGAATCAAGTCCCATCGAAATGCACTTTTCTTAATCGGTATGTGTGTGAAAGTGTATAAATTTTTTCATTTTTGGACTAAAATTCAA